>CM024793.1:25105719-25255719 GCA_014281875.1 Nibea albiflora | reverse complement strand
GGTCGTGGTGAGTGGAGACCAAAACTGATCTTTAAAAAGTGAATACTGGACTTAGATTTGTCAGGTGGGCCAGAACACGACTCCAGAATAAATAAGCAGCTGTTTGCTGAGGCACCAGCAGCTCAGGCTGCAGGAGCTGCAGGGTGGCCGGTTCAGAGTTCACGTCCTGCACACAGCCGAGGCAGCAAACACCTGCTGCTCCGACGGTGCCGCTCCGACGGTGCCGCTCCGACGGTGCCGCTCCGACGGTGCTGCTCCATGCTGGCGTGTCCATAAGCACTTCAGATAGTCTGCAGCTGGACTCCTGCAACCTCAACAGAAATCCGAGGAGTCACTTCAGTCACTGTGGCTCTGTGAGGACCGTGCAGAGCTTTAAACCTCGTCCTTCCTCTCTGATCCTCCTGACAATGAATTCACTTTCAATATTTTATTGTTTCAGAAAGTTTGTTGGACCAAATGATATATTTATTATTTTTGCTCCTTGAATCTCTTTGTGCTGCATGTTTATTAATGAAATGTAATGTAAACATTCAGATCGTCACATTTGGACCTCAGCAGCACCAACAAACTCACAAACTCATGAAGTCACTGATTTTATTCGTCCGTCAGGTTTTTGATGCCACCAACACGACCACAGAGCGCAGAGATGTCATCCTCAGCTTCGCCAAAGAAAACGGTTACAAGGTTTGTTGGATTATTTATTATTATTATTATTATTATTATTATTATTATTATTATTATTGTTACAAATTAAGACCTGACAAATCAAAATCTGATCCAGTTTCTCTTGTTTGCTCGTGCAGGTTTTCTTTGTGGAGTCGATATGTGACGATCCAGAAATCATCGCTGAGAATATTAAAGTGAGTGTGTGTGTGTGTGTGTGTGTGTGTGTGTGTGTGTGTGTGTGTCTGTGTGTCTGTGTGTGTGTGTGTGCATCATCCTGTGTTTCACTGTGACATCACAGAGCTTCAGGCCAGGAGTGTTTTTCTGAGGCTCGGTGTGTCAGATTATGTTTTGGCCTTTTCAAGCTTTATTTTGATAGACAGCTGAGGAGTGACAGGAATGTGTGGAGAGAGACGGGACGACACATTTGTAACTCACTGCATCCTGTTTTCACTGTCAAGCTGTTTTGGAATCCGTAAAAACGTTCTGGTGACTTAAATCTGAGCAGTAAATGTAATTTGGACCGAGCCGGACAAACACGAAGAGATTCAGTTTAAACTATAAAAACCAAACTGTCCCACTGTTTCCTGTCAGTGATGCTGCTTTTGTTCAAACAGCAAGTGAAGCTGAGCAGTCCGGACTACATAGACTGTGACAAAGAGGAGGCTGTGGCCGACTTCCTGAAGAGGATCGAGTGTTACAAGTTGACCTACGTCCCGCTGGATGACAACAAGGACAGGTGACCACAGTCCAGTGTTCATGTTAACATTAATACATGAAGATCACCGACCAGGTTCTGCCGTCTTCCCGTCGTTCTGCAGGAACTTGTCGTACATCAAGATCTTCAACGTGGGCAGCAGGTACCTGGTGAACCGGGTCCAGGACCACATTCAGAGCAGAATAGTCTACTACCTCATGAACATCCACGTCACCCCGAGATCCATCTACCTGTGCCGCCACGGAGAGAGCGAGCTCAACCTCGTGGGTCGCATCGGGGGAGATTCTGGGCTGTCGACTCGCGGGGCAAAGGTTAGCAGTGTGTGTGTGTGTGTGTGTGTGTGTGTGTGTGTGTGTGTGTGTGTGTGTGTGTGGTGCATCCTGTCTGTATCCTGATGTCCTCTGTGTGTGTCAGTTTGCCAGCGCTCTGGGTGCGTACCTGCGTGGACAGTGTATCAGCGACCTGAAGGTGTGGACCAGCCACATGAAGAGGACCATCCAGACCGCGGAGGCTCTGGGAGTCCAGTACGAGCAGTGGAAGGCCCTGAACGAGATCGATGCCGTGAGTGTCCGACACGGCCGCTCAGGTCTGGTTTTGTGTGACAGACGGAGACAGCTGTGTGTTTTTCTGTTTGCTGCCTCAGGGCGTCTGCGAGGAAATGATGTACGAGGAGATTCAGGAGAATTACCCAGAGGAGTTTGCACTGAGGGACCAAGACAAGTATCGCTACCGCTACCCTAAAGGAGAGGTGAGGAGGGGGAGGGAGGGAGGGAGGGGAGGGGTGAGGAGGGGAGGGAGGGAGGTCAGCCAGGCGAGGTTCACACCTCTTCTGTCATCGAACCCGTGACTTCAGCTGGAAGTCCTGATGGACAAACGTACCTGAAGCTCGCCGGCCTTTTACAAACAGGTTGGTTATATTCTAACAGCAGTTTGTCGTCACGCTGCAGTGCACAGACTAACGAAGCGCTCAGGCCTCTGTGGGCTAATTATAAAAGATCAGGAGCTGCTGCAGGTCTCTGGAGGTCTGAGACGAGTGGATGAGGACGGTTAGAGGAAATGATAATCTGCAGTTAGTAAGAGGCTGAGATATTAGAGTCAGCAGGAGTTCATGGATTACTGACTTTAATGAACTCGGTTTATTTCCTCAGCTTCAGGCGTTCTTCATCGATACTCTGAACTAAAACTGCTGATGAATAGTTTTTTACCTGAAGCTGAGCGGCCTCCACCTGTCGCGAGCTGAACACACCTCTCTGTCTGTCTCACCAGTCTTACGAGGACCTCGTCCAGCGTCTGGAGCCGGTCATCATGGAGCTGGAGAGGCAGGAGAACGTTTTGGTCATCTGTCACCAGGCAGTGATGAGATGTCTGCTCGCCTACTTCCTGGACAAGAGTGCCAGTGAGACAATACATTTAATTTACAACAGCACGGCTCAGATCGCACACAGCATCACACTCTTTGAATTTACTGACAGCTGCAGATGAAACTCTTTAACATCCTTTTTGTAGCAGTTACATCGCCACCAAACACCAAGAAAACTCTGAATTAACCTTCAAGTCACTGAGTTAGATTTGTTCTTATGTAGACATCACACACAGTATGACTGAACAAACATGGTGTGTGTGTGTGTCAGGTGAGCTGCCGTACCTGAGGTGTCCTCTCCACACGGTGCTGAAACTCACCCCAGTCGCCTACGGTCAGTCTCTGTCTCTGTCTCTGTCTCAGTCTCTGTCTGTCTGTCTGTCTGTCTGTCTGTCTGTCTGTCTGTCTGTCTGTCTGTCTGTCTGTCTGTCTGTCTCTCTCTGTCTCTCTCTCTCTGTCTCTCTCTCTGTCTCTCTCTCTCGCTCTCTCTGTCTCTCTGTCTCTGTCTCTCTCTGTCTCTGTCTCTCTCTCTCTCTCTCTCTCTCTGTCTCTCTGTCTCTGTCTCTGTCTCTGTCTCTCTGTCTCTGTCTCTGTGTCTGTCTCTGTCTCTGTCTGTCTGTCTCTCTCTCTCTCTCTCTCTGTTATCATCAAACATCATTTCACGTCACAGCCTTTGTGTTTCTGCTCGTCTCTCTCAGGTTGTAAAGTCGAGTCCGTCTTCCTCAACATCGAAGCTGTCAACACACACAGAGACAGACCGGTGGTAAATTCAGTTATTATATTACTGTAGTGTTCTCTCCTTTCCTTGTGTAAAGCATGTCTCCTTGTGTCCTCTGCTGAAGGAGATAAGGAAGCAGTGAACTTTAAAGTTAAACTGTCGTAAATCAGAAATCACTCGAGGCAGCAGTAGATCGCACAGCTCTGCTCGTGATCACTGAACGTGGATTAATACATCAACAATTGTAAGAACTCTGTTATCTGGATTACGACAGTTTACTGAAGCTATAAAAGTAAAGAGGACGGCCTCGCCTCTGTCACACTAAACGATTTCATAAGATCTATAACTGAACATAAAAACAGCTTCTCCTCCTCAGAACGTGGACGTGGACAGAGAGCCGGCCGAGGCGTTGGAGACGGTGCCAGATCACATCTAAGGACGAGGACACGTTTGATTTGAACCACCGTCGTGGAAAGTGGCCTTTTTTAATTTAATCATAATGTTCGTTACTGTGATCATTGTTGTGAATGTTTCTCTGGCATTTATGTTGTAAATGCACTTTAACGCAGGACTCAGGCCAAATGTGTGTGTGAGATGAAGAACTGCTGCTGGTCACATGACCAGGATCACTGTCTGTCCTCTTACACTTCCTGTCCCCGACGGCGAACAGCGCTCAGTTCTCAACTCACGACGGTTTCAGCCATTTTGCATCACGTGTTCTCGACGCCTCGAGGCGGCGGCGGTTTGGTCACGAGTGCGAGTCGTGGTTTTAGAAAGAGGAAGGAGAGTTTTCAGTCTCCTGAAACTTTGAGGAATATTTTGGACATTTTGAGAAATTTGTTGGATGATCGATGCCGCAGCACAGCGTCGAGCGATGAGGCGCTCAGCGTGGCTTAGACTGGAAACTGTCCAATTAAATCGCACTTCTAAACGTTACAATATTTTCACCATTTATCCTGTCAGACGAGTTTCTGTCGATCTGTGCTCGCTTCACAGCACCAAACTAGCACGAGTGGTCGGGTAGATACGCTCGCTTCATCTGAGGGTAGAAAGAACTTCTCTATGTTTGACCAGCACAGTGCAAATAAAGGCTGATTTTTATTCACTGCGTCCGGCTGAGGAATGGTCCAACACACAACGTGCACTTCAAACAACACGTGACATGTTGACGAGCTGTAACGGTCGCGGTGCGTCACCTGTGCAGATGGCTGAATGAATAAGACAGAGTGACGCTCAGTGACATTTTCAAGCACTTTGTTTAAATACAGGCCATTTTCAAGGAATTCCAGGAGCTCATAGATGATCAGCAGAACTATGACGATGAAGCGCTGAGCTGCCGTCATTCCTCGGTCTGTACGCTCGACTCTGTGTGTCATCATCAGAACATCCAGGTGAAGCAGGTGTTGGTGTTTTGGGTGGAGGTGGTCGTGGAACTTGTCGCGTGTTGACTTTTGGTGCAAACCACATATCCCATAATCCTTTGAGAGTAAAACTAACCGACACCGTGACGTGCCTCACCTTACTCTATGCATCCTTACACACACACACACACACACACACACACCTGCCTCGTACAGAGTGTGTGTGTGTGTTTTTAACCGACGTGAGTCGTTTTAATGAGGCGATCTGACGTGTGTGTGTGTGTGTCAGTGTTTTAATAGAATATTTGAATGGTGGCTGTTTGTTGTTTCGTGTTCTCGTTTATTTCCTGTCAAAGTTTGACTCTGAGCCTGACATGATCAGGACGATGCTGTCATGAAGCTCGTCATCATCAGCTAATTAACTTTATAACCAGACTGGAACAATTTGAAAATAGCAGGATTGCAAAGGGGTGGAAACTTTCTGGAAAGTTTCCATGTACAGATATTGCAAGTCTAAAACTCCATGGGAATTATGGACATTTATCTGACTTCACAATAAATTGTGGGTAATTTAAACAAACTGCTTCATATCCAAACATAAATATAAACAATTAAAAACATTTCAACAGTTTATTTGTAAGAATTTTATCACGTTTGAATAATTTTATTGAATATTATTATTATTATGATGTATCTCTGGTTTTGGAGCCGCTGTGCGCTACATTTTCTTTATCACCTGAGGAAGCAATAAAAAAAACATTTATCTCAGGGGAAGTTTGATTTAAAACAAACAGACGCCAGCAGTCGGTGTGAATAACCGTCTGTACTAAGTTAAATGTCTAGAATAGCGAGTCGTCCCTTTAAAGCCCGTCCGCGGTCGCCACAGTGAAGTCGTTCGTGCTTCGTCGCGCTGCTCGTCTCGTCCACGTGAACGTGACTCGTGCCTGTTTGTCCTGAGCTCTGTACCGTGTCGTCTCACAGCAGCGAGAGAAATGAATGAAAACGAATCACTGAATCTGTTAAAGACTTTATTTTCTGAACAAATAACTGTTACCTGAAAGTCGAGGCAATAAAATGAGAATGATACCTGAAGAGTGTGTGTGTGTGTGTGTGTGTGTGATCACTGATGTCAAAGGCGTACAGATGCTTTGTAACAGTCGAAGAAAAACGTGACGCCAAAATAAATAAAGTTAAAAACACGCAGAGTTATCGCTGGCTGCTGGTGCTGGCCTGCGTCGAGGTGTGGAGGGAGTGCGCCTCTTTGTACTGCTGAGTCCAGCTCTGAGGGTCCTGTTCATGGAGCTGAGAGCAGACAGCAACATTAGGTACTGACCCGTTTCATGCACACACACACACACACACACACACACACAGACAGAGGTACTTACTTCACCCATGAACTCGAGGATTTTGGCTTTTGACACCTCCATATCAGCACGCTGACCCCATCGGAACTCGTGCTCTATCGGCTCCGTGTGAGGGATTCGCACGTACTCCAGGTATCTACACACACACACACACACACACACACACACACACACACACACACACAGGTGTGCAGGTTAAACTCCACCAGGCAGCTCGAGCTGCTTCCAAAGTTTCTCTGTCTGATCTCGTTAAAACTTCACCTGAAGTCTCGAACAGTAACAATGTTTGGAGTCTGACGACCAGCCACTCTGCTGTAGTGGTCTGGTTTCTTCCAGTCTCCTGCTGCTCTGTGGTGTGGTATAAACCAGAGTCTATGGTCTGACAGACAGTGGCTCTGAACACACCAGCACAGTACAGGGCTTGAACCCGTGACCTTCTGAACACACACCTGCCGTTTTAGACGACTGAGCTATCACCTGAGCTGAACGGTTCAGGACTCGTGAGTGTTCACACCTTCAGGTGGGGGAGGGGAGGGGAGGGGAGGGGAGGGAGGGGCCGTTACATTCACACATGACTGAGGAATCTGGTGAAGATGAAGGAAGTCTGTTTGTTACAGAATCAGGTGATCCTCTTACTCGATCACATGACTTTAACCGTCCTACCAGGTGTCCCTCTCTACCTTCACAGACCTCCTGAAGACCTCCAGCTCCTCAGTTCTAACCTCGGCTCGTGTGAATGTAACCAGACTGAACGTTCTGTGTTCGTGCTCACCTCTGTCGCACAAACTCGTCTGTGATCACCTTCTTCACGTCACCGAACTCTTCGTGTTTCTCTCTGGAGGATCAACGGAAACAAAAAGACGTCACGAATCATGACGACTCGTCTCGGAAAGATCAGGTGCAAAGAAACGTCGTCTCACCCGGAGTCAACGCGGAGCTTCTTCAGAGTGTTCCAGATGAGGTCTGCAAACACACGAGTCACACGGTGAACGGAGGAGTAACCCAACACAGAAGCAAGAGGCTGCAAGCTGTCACTCACTCTCTCTGACGACGCCTCCTTTCATGAAGATCACACCGAGGATCACAAACAGCAGACCCATCTTCGGGTTGGCCGGACTCCTGCTCAGACCAGACGGACACAGATGTTGAACACAACGTATGAAGGCACGACGCAGGAGAGTCTTTTTACTCACTTGATCGGCGAGGCTCCTTCGATCTTCTCCAACTTATTGATGAGTATGTACATGTGATTCTTGGCATCGATCTCCACCAGTCTGAGGCCGAACACCTGACAGACAGACGAGAGACAGCGTGAGCTTAATGTACCGTGACAGCCGAGGCGCCGTGTTCAGACTGAGCGGACCTGGTCAAAGACTCGTGCTGCTCTCTTGATGATCTCTGGGTAGATGTTCCTGTAGTCCTTCACCACGTGTTTGACCAGGTCTGAGAAGACAAAGAAAGAAGGTGAGCCACCTGAGCCACGTCACACGGTGACACACACACACAGAGCAGACCTGCAGCTGTACCTGCTCGCCGCACAGGAATCTTCTTCTGGTCCTTCATCAAGAAGTACTGCACCACCTCGGCCGTCTGCAGGTCAGACGGGACGCGTCAGAGAGTTCACCATTCAAAATAACGTGTGTGTGTGTGTGTGTGTGTGTGTGTGTGTTACCTTCTGGTCGACCTGTGCAGTGGTGAGCTTCTCCAGACCTCTCTGGACCTGCGACGTGCTCGGCTGAGTGAACGTCGCGTCGTCATCTTCTTCCTGAGACACCAAGTTACCGGACTGCCTCTGCAGCAGAACACACACACAGCCAGAGGTCAGAGGTCAGGTTAACACACACACACACACACACACACACACAGACAGCCAGAGGTCAGAGGTCAGATTAACACACGGGAGCGGCCGAACGTGACCGGACATCTCAGCTGAGGTGAGGACACGACGCGGCTCAGCCCGTCTCATCCACGCTGTGCGTCCATCTTATCTCATCCAGGTAGTACAGGTGTGAACTGAGAGCTGTTCACCTGTGATCAGCTCACCTGAGACGCCTGTTAATGTGAACAGGTCTGTTCACGCTCCAGCATGACGTCAGTGTGTCCAACAAGACAACATATTTAAATATTCAAAGACTCTGAGACAGACAGGAGGAGAGGAGACAAGGAGTGAGGACACGTTAGAGGAGACAGACAGGAGGACACGTTAGAGGAGACAGACAGGAGGACACGTTAGAGGAGACAGACAGGAGGACACGTTAGAGGAGACAGACAAGAGGAGACAGACAGGAGGACACGTTAGAGGAGACAGACAGGAGGACACGTTAGAGGAGACAGACAGGAGGAGAGGAGACAAGGAGTGAGGACACGTTAGAGGAGACAGACAGGAGGACATGTTGGACATGTCCACGGTGGAGGACTCACTTTGCTCTGGGAGCTGCTGTGTGTGCTGGACGGTCTCTTTCTCTGCGTCATGTCGACCCTGCACCTGAGGACAGACAGGTGAGAGACAGGTGAGAGACAGGTGAGAGCTCCGTGAAGCTTCAAACAACTACAAAACTACAAAAACTACAAGAACTACAAATGAAGTAAACGCGGACAAACACGGAAGTAACGTTAGCTCGCCGTGCTAATCCCGTTAGCTGCTTTAAAGTTAAACTCGGTTTGACGTGAGTTCACCTGTGAGCTCACCTGTGAGCTGCACACACACCTGCGCTCTCACACTTCCCGCCAAATAAAGAAAACAAACTTTGATCGAACTCACTTTGACTCAAATGCAAACCGACGATTTCCCGCTAATAACAGCGGTCTGAGGCGCCCGTTGATGGCGTCATGCGCGAGCGCCGGCAGAGACGTTCAAAGTGCGGCGCGGGGCCAGCCGCGGGCCGCGGGCTGACGTCATGCGGCCCTCAGCTTCATGTTTGTAACATGTGACCTGATGAAGCTGTTATTAACCTGCATGTTTACTTTATTTAAAAACTTTATTCTGCACTCACAGACAGTTCACATCAAAACAGTCAAACACATTCAGACTGAGCAACATTAAAACCAGTTTGTAAAGGTGAGTTTGTGTGGAGGGAGGAGGGCGGCTGCAGAGGAGGCTCCGTGGCCCAGGTGAACAGAGGTGGCCCAGGCTCCGTAGTCCAGGCTCGATGGCCCAGGCTCTGTGGCTCTGTGGCCCGGGCTCTGTGCTCGGTGCTCGGTGGTGGAGGAGTCAGGAGGTCTGCCTCAGATGAACAGAGGAGGCTGCAGGATGGATCGTGTCGATGGAGCCAGTCAGTGAGGTATGAAGGAGGCTTTACACTGTGAGACTGAGAGTCAGCTGCATTTCAACACACACACACACACACACACACACACACACACACACACACACACACACACACACAGGGGCGGATCTACCGGGGTGGCATGGGGTGGCAAGTGCCACCCTAAAACAAACCCTTGCCACCCCTGCTGCCACCCCAGTTCGCGGCAATAAATTGATAGAAAAGTCGCAAATCTAACGTTTACGAGCGTGAAGCCCCGGTGTCCGACGACAGTGAATGCAGCACGAGAGAATGCGAGAGCGCACGAGACTCCTTGGAGAGACGCGAAGCCAGAGAGCGCAAAGTCAATGACGGAGATGTGTCTCTAAAGGGAAATCCAGTAAATTCACTTTTTCATTTTACATAAATGAAGCGAAAGGGAGCTATTTGCGGTCTACTATGACAGAAAAGAGACTATCAAGTTTGGCTGTACTAAGCATTGAATGGAAACGCACAAAAGCATTAGATCTAGATAAATTCGTGAAGCGTTTTGCTGAGCAGCATGGAAATCGCCGTTTACAGCTGTTATAAGCATGTCAATGTCATATGCTCTCTGGTATCATTATCTTATTTGAACACTGCTGCTCTGAGATGAACATCTCAACATCTGGTGACTGTCTTTTATTGTTTTTTCTCATTCATTTCTAGCATATGATGCATGGATTGGTGATTAATCCATGCAGTGCTGTCTTTAATTTATTTTGTATTTAGCCTATTTGTAGCACACATTGTATAGATGGCTAATCTATGTAATATGTGGTGTTTTATTTATTATTTATTTATTATTATTATTATTATTATTTATTTCATTAACTTAGTTGATTTTAATTGTTAAACTTTCTATCACCACCAGATGCAAAAATTGATTTGAAAATTTAAAAAGAGAAATATGTATTAAACAAAAAAGGGGAGAGGGTACATTTGCCAGTTTTTTGTTTTTTTATATATAGGCTACTCTACCTATGTAGCTACTGCCATCTGAAATTGGCCCTCATTCTACTTTGTTTTGTGAGGTTCTGTGAATATCAGTTTTGTGAGGTTCTGTGAATATCAGTTTTGTGAGGTTCTGTGAATATCAGTATTGTGAGGTTCTGTGAATATCAATAAAAGCAATGTGCAGTGCCTCAGTGCCATGACCAAATTAATTCCATTGTGTATGTACGCTGACCTTAGTACAATCCATTGATCATGGGTAAGATTTTCTTTTGATATTTTTTTCTTTTAATGCTGCCTAGGTTCTGCAAGCAGGAATACTTCAGTGTAAATTATAAATTACAAACTACAATAACTTCAATATATTTACACTGAAATAGGTTGCCACCCCTGAAAAATTCCTGCCCCCCTCTTGCCACCCTATAAATATTTTTCTAGATCCGCCCCTGCACACACAGTAATGAAGACATAATAAATAAAGAAGTAACAGTGAAGCTGATTTATTCAGGATGTTTTCCACCGCTGCTTCTTTGTCCTGTAGAGGTCGCTGTTTCTGTGTTTCAGTCAGTATAAGTACAGTAGTAGTTTGTGTACTTGAGTACTACATAGCAGTACACTCAGTGTACTCGGTGTGTGTGTGAAGCAGCAGCAGCATATGTTTACAAGCTGTTCACAGGAAAAGAAGCTCTGAGGACAAAGTCCACTTTCCAGACCAGTGTCGATTGGACGTGGCAGACAGACAGACAGGCAGGCAGGCAGACAGACAGGCAGGCTGAGCGTCTCACCCCCCTGCACAGAGAGAGGGATCGGCGGTGTGTGCGGACTGTCTCCGCGGTGCGTGGTGGACCGTCGGCCCGGCTGTGAGTGCTGGCCATGCGGGGGAGAGGATGGAAGAGGCAAAAGTTTCTCCGCTCAAGAACTTCATCGCTGGGGGAGTCGCAGGAGCCTGTCTGCTGCTGGCTGGACACCCGCTGGACACCATCAAGGTGACTGCTCAATGCTGCTATATGCACACCTATATGTTGTTTATATGTTGTTCATATGTTGTTCATATGTTGCTCATATCTCGGATGTCACCGTCATCCTGCTGTCTGTTTCTGAGCGCTTCTTCTTGGAGGTTTGATTGTGTTCGGACTAAAGTCAGCCCGGCTGATCAGATGCTGAGTTTATTGGATTATTGATAAATCAGCTTACAATGTCACCGAGGCCACAAGGCGAGCTACAGGAAGGACAGCAGAGCTGAAAACAGTCGTTTCAGTTTCATTTCACAAAGAATCTTTTAATCGGGGTGATTTGTCTTTCAGCTGTCGTGCAGACAGTCTTAACGTCAGTTCAGTCTTTGAAAGGTACAAAGTTCATTTATTTATGAGTCACAGAGTTCAACAGGTCTGTTGTAGACATTTATTTCACAAACAAAGCAGAAATGACACGCTGATTAATAATCAATACTTTTAAATAGCTACATTTAATGACATGTTTTTACTAAATAAATCACAATTTATATTAATTTAATTTCAGTAAGTTCTTTTCTTCAATAAGTCTTATTAGGTTGCAGTTAACGCAGGTAGAGATGTTCATGAGTTTAATGCACATTATCATCATTATGATAATGTTATGATAAATTTGTTTTGTTATTTTATTTAATCTGTGGATTTCTTTGTCAGTTTTCTGAGGCATCATCATTTCTGAAGCGTCATTAAAAGTCCAAAAATATTAAAGCTGAAACTCAGACGACTCAGTCGTCTCTCCTGGCTGCTGAATATGAAGCAGGTCTCACACCTTGACAGAACTTAAGGGAAGTTTTCAGTTGAGGCGAGTCATTGTGAAATGTTTCTATTCATAGCTAAACTTTCCATGTCGTCCTCCGTGCACAAGCTGCTGGGTGCTTCTCTCAGGTTAACACAAGGTTTCTGTTTTAATGAGCTAACCGAGCTCACAGTGCGGGCTGCCCGGCTAACAGACTGAGCTAACATGAGCTAACAGCAGCTAACAGACTGAGCTAACATGAGCTAACAGCAGCTCCAGCTGTCAGCAGTTTACTTCACTGTCCATCATAAACTCTGTAAATCACAGAGAGTTGAGGCGGAGCAGCCGGAGGACATCAGAGGGAAAACCAGGAAACATTTTCTCCATAAAATCTGATCCAGTTTCACCAGAATCAGTGAAAAGATGTTCACCGCTGTAATGCATGGACACGGTAAGTGAACTCGTTGAAGGGTGAACCACAGACCTCTGAACGGCTCCTCCTGGCTTTGGATCAACTGTCAGACACCAACACCCTGTTTGTTTTATCAGCGACCCCGAGCTGCGGACGTTGAGGGTGTTTCCTTTATCTCATGTCTCAACAATCCTCCCTGTGTGTGTGTATTTGTGTGTGTTATCTATGTATACATATATAAATGTGTGTGTGTGTTGACCATTCTAATAAAGCTCTGTTCTTCAGGTGAGGCTACAGACGCAGCCCAAAGCCTCCTGTGCTCAGTATGTGATCTACACAGGAACATACGACTGCTTCCGCAAGACCGTATCCAAAGAGGTGAACACACACACACACACACACACACAGAATGACAGCTTGTGGAGCTAATTCTGCAGTCGGTGCCGTTAAATCATCCTAGAAGAAGAAGATGCACAGAGATAATGAGGTCATTGAAGGAGCTATCTTCTATCTGGTTTCAAAGACATGCAGGTTAATTGGTGACTCTAAATTGTTTGTATGTGATACACTGATAACTTGTCCAGGGTTGGACCCCGCCGTTTGCCCAATGCCACCCTAATTTGCACTGTGTGTGTGTGTCCAGGGCGTCCTCGGCCTCTACAAAGGTATGGGGGCTCCTCTGGCCGGCGTGGCTCCGATGATGGCCATCAGTTTCTTTGGGTTCGGCCTGGGGAAACAGCTCCAGCAGACGGATCCCGGCAAACCTCTAACGTGAGTAACACACATCCCTGTTAAAAACAACGCGTGCTCCAGCCAGCAGAGACACTACTGAGCATGAGCAACACACCTGCAGGGGTCCACCTGGTAACAATGTTTAAAATATTAGCAGAGCAGTTTAGCCATGATTTAAAGCATGAGCTAAAAAAACGTCCCCTGTTGGCTTTCCGGTTCCCTGTTTGTGTGACCATGTGTAACCACGTCCACAGTCAGACGGGTCTGCAAGTCCACGTGCATGCACACACACAGAGTTGTGTCTTTTTTACAGTGTGTTTGTAATACCTGGAATACGAGCTCTATATATATTCACTCCTTTGTTGCCCTCCCCTCTGCTGTCATTTGCTCATTTGAAGCTACACACCCCTCGACTCCTTTCCTCATGTTACCCTGCCACCTCCCACCCCGGCTGTCAGCTCTTTATTTTGACCTCATGTGTTCCTCCGTCTAAATATACATGTGTGTGTACTGTATCCTGCAATGCCGCACGTGCTGGAGACCGCCTCTGCCCCCCCGTGTGAGTTCACACACGCTTTGTCGGATAAAACACATAAATCTGTGCAACAGCAGCATTCTTTATCCTTACATGGGAACGCAGCTCTGCTGCAGATGTTGAGGTGTTCACTCCTGATAAACCTTTTGGCACTCAGCTTCGTCATCAGATAACAGCGCTGCGGTACATGTACGCTGGTGTTCAATGTTATGGAGATAATGGTGAAAGTTTCCATCAGCTCTTCAGCTTTTCTCCTCCGTCCTGTTTTATTCTATTCAGGCACACTCAAATCTTCCTGTCTGGCTGTCTGGCAGGGGTCTTCACCACAGTGATCGTGGCTCCGGGAGAGAGAATCAAATGTTTACTGCAGGTAAAGTGTGTTTCATGTTTTATCATAGTCATACTGTAACTGCCAGTAATAATAGTCAGTAATAATCTCACTGGATGATTGTGACGTTTTCCAGGTGCAGGCTAGCAGTGGCAAGGCGAGGTACTCTGGTCCACTGGACTGTGCAGTCAGGCTGTATAAGCAGCAGGGGATCCGCAGCGTGTACAAAGGGACTGTGCTGACTCTCATCAGAGGTAAACACACTCTCCGTTTGTGTGATTAGTACTGTTATGTTTTTATATCTACAGACACCGCGTGTCCTCTTCAGAGTCATTAATGTGTTGATCTCTTTAATGCTGCAGCTGGTAAACAAGGAGTTTACTACTATAATATAAATCTATAAAGTCACGTCTCTGTCTCTGTCTCTCTCAGATGTGCCTTCTAACGGTCTTTACTTTCTGACGTATGAATACCTCAAGAACCTCCTGACACCTGAAGGTCAAAGGTGAGTAACCGTGGTTACAGTGAAGAGACAGGCATCAGTTTGAGCTGTTTTCTGAACCACTACATTCAGACATATTTTATAAAACATACGATGCACTTTATCAGCGTATTCAGCAGTTTGTGTTGGTGTGTTAGTGTTTCCCAGCTCAGCACTCCTAAAATCCTCCTGGCTGGCGGCGTGGCCGGCATATTAAACTGGACGATCGCTCTTCCTCCAGACGTCCTCAAGTCCAACTTCCAGACAGGTGAGTAGTTCACTGTGCACTTCCTGTCATCTGAAGCTCATCGTTACTGAAGATCAGTCTCCTTTAACGTGTGTGTGTGTGTGTGTGTGTGTGTGTGCGTGTGCAGCTGCAGATGGGAGGTACAGAGGTCTGGTCGACGTCCTGAGAACGCTGCTCAGAGAAGAAGGACCCACGGGCCTGTATAAAGGATTCAATGCAGTGTTTCTGCGAGCCTTCCCTGCCAACGCGGTAAGTCTTCTATGTCACTCTGACATCACACTTTCTAAATGTTTACTCCCTTCCTGCTCGATAACCAGAACCAAACAGAACCTGCAGATTTCTTTGTCTGTCAAAGTGTCCGAATTCTCCAAACTACGAGCCGGCAGCATTTCCTTGAACTCTGTTCTTTCCTCCTGCAGGCCTGTTTTTTGGGGTTTGAAGTGGCATTAAAAGGACTGAACGCCATCGCACCCAGCTGGTGAACCAAGTCTGGACCCGAGTCACACCTCCACCTGTCTCCATGTTTGTGTCACATGTCAGGATGAATCATTGTATTCTTAAATGTGAATTTTTTTACATTTAATTTTACAAATTATTTTTGTTTGTAAACTCACTTTTTATGAGTAATATTACAGCGTGAACACTCGAGATGAATCTTTCTGAACCTTGTGTTTACAAACTGTGATGTGTAAAATCAGAATGGCTTGAAATGTTTTTGATCGAAAAACTTTTTGCCAGAAGCCAAAATTAATTTATTCTGGATGAAGCGGTTTGAATGAGCCGGGGGAGTTTTATAAACTTTGTGATGAAATAAAAATGTTTTGAATTCATATTTAAAGAGTGTCGACTGCTTACCTTAAACACTGCGTCACAAAGCCATCATCTGCCCGAGCAACAACTACCGTGGCTGTGAAATAAGGCTTAAGGCTGGCTGCAGCAGTGAGTCAGTCTCCATAAGTCCCCATGTTAGACAGCAGAAATAAACATGTTTACAGCCTGGTACAAAAAATAGTTTTGGTCTCTGTAGCTAATTTCCCCGTTCATGACAACTGTACTGAGGGTGAATTTATATACAACTCACCTAATATTCACACACGATATCTGAATTATGATATATTATTATATTGATATCACTTTGTGACCTCACTTCAGGTTGTGGCTACGTCTTCAAAAAGAAAAGATGAGGAGAGAAAAACTCGCTGGACTTGTTCAGTCATTTTCTTTATAAAATATGCGTCCATTGTTAATAAATATAAAAAGAACAGATCTTCTTTTTATTCACAAACATATCAAATATCTAAGCATTGTGTTATTAACACAGTATCTATCAGCAGGTCACCTTTCACAGTGAGTCAGTGACGAGCTTCACTTTTGACCTAATTCACAGCCTCCATCTCCCAGAAGTCCTCATTCCTCAGTCAGTGCATTGTTGGACTACATTAAACATTAAACACGGTTTGACGGAACAAATATTAGTTTTATTCCTGAGGCCGGAAAATGTGACAATAAAGTTAAAACTAACAAAAACAAACAGAGCCTTTAAAACACGACTTTAAAGCCAGCCTACATTACCCACAAAGCAGTGCGCGGCATCCAGTTCCGGGTCGTTGACCGTCATCCTGTCAGCAGGAGAAAGGTGAGTTTCATGTTTGTGACGTTTTCTGCAACATTTAAGTTATTAAAACGTTAAATAAACGTTTCAATGTGACCCATAAAGCTTCGCGGCGCGTGTTCTGAATATTTAACGACGTAAAGTGACGTCTGTGCACGAGGACAGCGACAGAGGCGGACAGCTGTTGAATGACTGTTCAAGGAACGTTAGCTGAACGTTAACTTAACGTTTGTTTTCACCGGTTAGTGTGTGTGTGTGTGTGTGAGGAAGGCTAGTGGTTAGCCAGCAGGCTAACGGTGGCAGCTGCTAGACCTGAATGTTGTGACGTCAGACTGGACCAGGACCAGGACCAGGACCAGGTGTGGTCATCGGTGCAAACATAACGTTCAGGTGTTCGCCGGGTAACGTGCAGGTGTTCGCCGGGTAACGTGCAGGTGTTCGCCGGGTAACGTGCAGGTGTTCGCCGGGTAACGTGCAGGTGTTCGCCGGGTAACGTGCAGGTGTAACGTGCAGGTGTTCGCCGGGTAACGTGCAGGTGTTCGCCGGGTAACGTGCAGGTGTAACGTGCAGGTGTTCACCGGGTAACGTGCAGGTGTAACGTGCAGGTGTTCGCCGGGTAACGTGCAGGTGTTCGCCGGGTAACGTGAAGGTGTTCGCCGGGTAACGTGCAGGTGTTCGCCGGGTAACGTGCAGGTGTTCGCCGGGTAACGTGAAGGTGTTCGCCGGGTAACGTGCAGGTGTAACGTGCAGGTGTTCGCCGGGTAACGTGCAGGTGTAACGTGCAGGTGTTCGCCGGGTAACGTGCAGGTGTTCGCCGGGTAACGTGCAGGTGTAACGTGCAGGTGTTCGCCGGGTAACGTGCACACAAAGGTGTGCATGGATGTCACGTGCAGGGTCAGGGTGAGGTCGGTGCTGATGTGTTGGCGGGGAGCTGCTGCTCACAGTGTGTCAGAGTTAACGGGCTCTTCATTACTCTTCATTAATCAGCTGTTACTTTTAAAGGTGTGTCTGTCACAGCACAGGTGTTCAGGAGGCTACAGGAGCCCAGAATGGACAAACTGTTTGCTCATCTGTGTGGATGACAGCTGATACTCGCACCTCTGCTCACAGCTACATGTTCCTGTGTGTGTTGTCAGCTTCATGTGTGTGGATGTGGAGGTAGTGTCCGTGGAGCGCTGTGATGCCCCTGGAGGTCAGATGGCCGTTCCCACAGTGCCCTCCTCTGGCATGGAGGGTCTCCAGCTCGCTCATCATGGGCATGGTGGGCTCCTATTCCTACTTCTGGACCAGTAAGTTGGAATCTGAGACGTAAAAATGTTTCAGTCTTGTTCGGTTTGTTCAGCTAAATCTCCCTCCTCCTTCTTCAGAGTACATGAACTACTTGACGGTCCACAACCGCGAGGTTCTGTGGGACCTGGTCGACCAGAGGCCCTCTGACACGCCCCTCATCACACTGTCCAATCACCAGTCCTGTATGGATGACCCGCACATCTGGGGTGAGGACAGAGTCAGCAGGTGAGGTCAGTGTGAGACGCCAGCGTCAGAGAAATAATCACAGGTGTGTTTCTGCTTCAGGTGTGCTGAGACTCAGACATCTGTGGAACTTCAACAGGATGCGGTGGTGAGTTTTATCATCTCCACGCTTCGTCTGTGGCAGTCGTGCCACTGTTTGGTTTTTATGATTTCACTTGTTGGGACAGGACTCCGGCTGCATCCGACATCTGTTTCACCAAAGAGCTTCACTCTCGATTCTTCAGCCGGGGGAAGTGTGTTCCCGTCTGCAGAGGTGAGTCTCTGTCGGCGGAAACTTTGTCTTTGTCTCGGACGGATGACTGATGTCACGTGTGTTCTTCTCGGTAGGTGACGGTGTTTATCAGAAAGGCATGGACTTCATCCTGGAGAAGCTGAACAGAGGAGAATGGGTGCACATCTTCCCAGAAGGTGCGTCAGCCTTCTTCCTGTCATGTTTGTTTCCTCTGAAGCTTTTGATTAAAGATCTTCTTCTTTATTCACCAGGCAAAGTCAACATGACTGAAGAATTCATACGGTTAAAATGGGGTGAGTGCCACTCTGATCCTGATGTGCAGCACGTACAGAAGGAATGTACATGACAGATGTAAACACTGACCGGTTCAGCTCCTGTTCTGGCACGACACCGGCTCCTGTTGGGCCGCCCTGGATCTTTAAACCTCTTTTGTGCCTGTGATGCAAACACTAACTCTCTCCCCGGTCCCCCCAGCTAAACATGAGCTAACAGACTGAGCTAACAGCAGCTAACAGACTGAGCTAACATGAGCTAACAGCAGCTAACAGACTGAGCTAACAGCAACTAACAGACTGAGCTAACAGCAGCTAACAGACTGAGCTAACATGAGCTAACAGACTGAGCTAACATGAGCTAACAGACTGAGCTAACATGAGCTAACAGCAGCTAACAGACTGAGCTAACAGCAGCTAACAGCAGCAAACAGACTGAGCTAACAGCAGCTAACAGACTGAGCTAACATGAGCTAACAGACTGAGCTAACATGAGCTAACAGACTGGGCTAACATGAGCTAACAGCAGCTAACAGACTGAGCTAACAGCAACTAACAGACTGAGCTAACAGCAGCTAACAGACTGAGCTAACATGAGCTAACAGACTGAGCTAACATGAGCTAACAGACTGAGCTAACATGAGCTAACAGCAGCTAACAGACTGAGCTAACAGCAGCTAACAGACTGAGCTAACATGAGCTAACAGCAGCTAACAGACTGAGCTAACATGAGCTAACAGACTGAGCTAACAACAGCTAACAGACTGAGCTAACATGAGCTAACAGCAGCTAACAGACTGAGCTAACAGCAGCTAACAGACTGAGCTAACATGAGCTAACAGCAGCTCCAGCTGTCAGCAGTTTACTTCACTGTCCATCATAAACTCTGTAAATCACAGAGAGTTGAGGCGGAGCAGCCGGAGGACATCAGAGGGAAAACCAGGAAACATTTTCTCCATAAAATCTGATCCAGTTTCACCAGAATCAGTGAAATAGTTGGTGCTGTGTGACTTAGTGCCGTGAAGCGTTACGTACTTCTCCTGACCCGGAGCCCAAAGTTACATAGTGTGAGGACAGACGTACGACTGACAGAGACGTGACGGCCGCCTGACTGGTTCAGCTCATCTCTGGTTTGTGTTTTTAGGTGTGGGTCGACTTATATCAGAGTGCTCCCTTAATCCGATTATCCTGCCGCTCTGGCATGTGGGTGAGTTATACACCACAGGTGAAAACACATTATCTCACCTTCAGTGAGCCACAGACAGGAAGTCAGAAAGTTTCACACTCTGTTGGTTTCATGGAACATGAAGCAAAACCTAGAATATTGGCAGCCTCGTCATTTCCATGATTTCATGAAGTTTTCGTCACTTCATACAAAAACCAAGTCGCCTTTCTGAGTTTGACTTTATTTCAGGTTTGACTGACGTCCTGCCAAATATGAAGCCCTACATTCCTCGGACTGGAAAGGTAGGAGCGCTGCTGAGCGTTAATTTCAAATGTCTTCATCACAGCTTCGTTTGCTTTAATTGTTGGTTCACTTGCAGAGAATCACAGTCCTGGTGGGGGAAACCGTTCAGTGTTAAAGACATCGTTGAAACTCTGCGAGCTGAAAACAAGAGCCAGGTGAGGACAGAAAGAATTAAACATCTGCTAATACTCCAATAATGTAACTATATTTTATTATCTTACCACAAGAATATGATTTTTTATATACAGGTATCTGAGACAGAATATTGATTAATATAAATTCAGTTCAAAAGTTTCAGCAGATCGAAACGTTTTTTTTCTTTTATTTGATGTTTAAAGATGAAACATTTCATTAGTTAGTCATTAAAATAAATAAAAAATGTCAAAAATTCAGCTTCTTAAATGTGAATATTTCCTGTTTCCTGTGTTACTTGCAGAGGACGTTGTGAAAAGTTCTTGTGCAAAACCTAAAAATATTCAAATGTTTGAAATGAACTGTATATAAATATAATGTGTAATCCGTCAGGTCACAGTTGTGAGAGATAAACGACATCAAATAGTGCAACACATTCCTTCTTTAACTTTTCAGCTGGAAATGAGGAAGACTTTGACCGACTTCATCCAGGGAGAGTTCCAGAGTCTGAAAGCTCAGGCCGAGGCCCTGCACGGGGAGGTACAGACCAAATCCTGAGTCCCAGCCGTCCCGCGTTGTCCCGTCAGACTCCTCATGACTGATGACCCTTTACTGTAAACTGAGGGTGACACCTTTACGACTGGAAGTCCACGAGACTGTTTTTTACCTCCTGTACTTTGGTATCTCCTCCACAGACTCACGACAAGCTTCAACAACGTTTGAGTAACGTTTTTTTTTTTTTTTTACGGGATCAGGATCATTATCGAGGGTCATTTCCATGAATGCTGATGCAACTGAACTCTCTAATTGTTTTTTATTTAATACAGTGAATGCATCGTTTAGTTGCTGGCTCCAATCCACCTGCCACCCAACAATAACCTGTTTAGACGCTGTGTGACCTCGAGGCTGACAGCTTCAGTTAGTGTTAGTCCTCAGACTGTTTCTCTTGTTATTCTCCCACCAGCCTATGCCTCATGATTTATGTGCAGTGCCAATGCAGGAAGTGCTTTATGTGGCTGCGGAATATGAATGTGGGTGGAGGTTGTGGTGGTGGATGGACGCAAAGCAGACTAGATTTAACGTTGAACCTTTAAGTTCTAATTCTTCAGATTTCAGTCGATGAAAACAGGATGTGTGGTTTGAAACCGCTGCTTTTTATCAGGAACCCAACAGAAGAGCAGCTGGTGTGTCTGTTTACAGCGCAGCCAAACAATCTCAGGTTGTTTTAATAAAGACATTCATTTATTTCTTTTTTCCATCATGCCATCATGCTGTACGCGGTACAAGCTGAAAGGTTTAGACACCGTGTTGAGGTCTTCATCGCTCCGTCTGGCTCTGTTTTGATGAACGATCACCTTCCGGCCGCACTCACCGTGGTGACAGATGCATTGTGTTTCCTTTGGCCGATTCACAATAAAAGCCACCGATTGAATGCTTTTATTTTAAAAAATCCTGACCAGAAATTGCACAAAACTTTGGCAGGAAATCTTTAAGATTATAACTTAAACCAAGTGTTTTATTTGCCATAACCCGACCGATCTTTCCCCGACCTGAACCACGCCTTAGCTGGCACATCCACATAATGCAGAAAGCAAGAATTTAAAAACTTTTGGCGTTTGGATGCAAAGAAAACGGTTTGCATCCAGCTGTTACCCTCATTTTAAGAGAACTTTACACAAGCTGCTGTTTGTTTAAATACTAAATATTAGTATGCACATATATGCGCATGTTGTGACTTATAGAGTCATAATTTGTAATCTAGTGAAGATGATCTGGAAGTCAGAGCTGTACTGCATGGTTTTATCAGCATGCAGACTAAACAGATACTATGATGTCGACGATGACGATGGTGAAGACGACGATGACGACGACGATGACTATGATAATACGACAACGACGATGATGACGACGACAATGATGATGTTGACGATGATGGTGACGACGATGACGACGACAATGGCGATAATACGACAACGACGTTGACGATGATTGCGACGATGACGAAGACGATAATGACGACAATGGCGATAATACGACAACGATAATGACGACGATGACGACAACGATGACAACGACAATGACGATGATAATACGACAAAGCCGTTGACGATGATGACGATGGTGATGACGACGAAGGCGATGATGGCGACGATGGCGACAATGACGATAATACGACAACGACGTTGACGACGATGATGACGACGACAATGACGATAATACGACGACGATGACGACAATGATGGCGACGACAATGATGGCGAAGACGTTGACGATGATAATGACGACGACGACGACAATGATGATGATGATGACGATTAAGACGATGATGATGATTGTGCTGTCATATGATTTGCTTTTATCGTGTAGCTTTGAATCTGTCCACTGTCCTCTCTCTGCCCTCTCGTTCAAATCTTTCCTTTTCTGATTAACAGTCAAGTTTTTCTGATGATCTTCAGCCTCTGCCTGCGCCTCCATTGCAGATGTACATAACTTATTTTATCACTGAGATCAGCGGCTTTTATAACGGAGGGAAGGCCGTGGCTAAGTGATGTGTGGTTATAAAATTTTATAAAATGTATCACCTTACTGTGATGGCCACTCTTTCCTACTGTACAGTATGTGAACTCCAATAAAGTATTTGACTTTTCTAACTTTAATTGTTTGTTTTTTGTTTTTTTTTAATGGAAATGTTGCCATGACAACTCATGTTCACCGCCTCTTGTGTGACTGAACCTCCCACCTTCAGACTGTGCTGGACTGACACGTGACCCACATGACAGTGATATTAGCACAACATGATAAAACAGTGTTGAAAGTTTCAGAAAGAGCAGCCACAGTTAGCCGATTAGACTGTTGAGAATTCTTCATGAAGTGTTGATGGATGGCAGGAATATTTTTTTTCAGCCTCTCTAAAAACACGGCTACGGACAACAATTTTCTCGTGAAGTTTAAACATGAAAATAATTCTCGAGCTGAAATGGTTGGCGAATAGTTTTACTAATGTTCATGTTTTTAATAAAAGTTAAAAACAAAGACGCTTCTAAATGAAAAGGATGATTATACAGGAGAAGTACGATGGTACTCTGAAATGCAGTAGAAACGTGTTATATGTATATATTGTATATATGTATGTATATGTTTGATTATGTATATGTATGTATATATGTATATATGTGTTTGTATATAGGTGTGTATATATGTATGTATATGTTTGTATATATGTTTGTATATATGTATGTATGTGTTTGTATATATGTATGTATATATGTTTGTATATATGTATGTATGTGTTTGTATATATGTGTGTATCTATGTATGTATATGTTTTGTATATATGTATGTATATATGTTTGTATATATGTATGTATATATGTATGTATATGTTTGTATATATGTTTGTATTATATGTATGTATGTGTTTGTATATATGTGTGTGTGTGTGTCGCAGAGGAGCGTCTCTTTCATCCGGCGTCACGTGACCTTGCTGACGTCACCCGCTGTCCGTGGATCTAAAGATGGCGCCCGCAGAGCATCTCCGCCGCGCCTCGCCGGTCTCTGTCCGGCCTCCTTCTCGGCTTGCTGAGCGCGCTGAGCACCGCGAGCTGCGATGAGCAGGTGCCGCTCATCCTGTGGACGAGCGAAGGGTGAGCGCTGTTTGATTTCTGCGTTATTCGGGCCGTTATTCTGTTCTTCTCCCGCTCGGGGGGTTAACGGATTCTGACGCTCTTATTGCCCGGCAGTTAACGGTTAACGGTTAACGGTGAGCGGTGTCGGCTCTTTAACGGAGCCTCCGTAGATCTCTGCTACAAACTATAAAATGAACCGTCATAATTACATGAAGCGACGTAACGTCAGAGGTTCGTGTTATTCTAACGGACGTCAGGTGCCGCGTCACCTGTCATCATGACGCTGTCTGACCGTTATTAAAGACGTCATGACGTCATACACCTGCCTGTGGAAAGGTGTCCTTCAGAGTAATTAAGGCCCGAGCACGCACTGTGTGCGACGCCCTATTGAATTTCAAATGTTTATTATTTTAATTATTTTCTTTCTTATTTTTCCTAAAAGTAAATCACATTTCTGACGGACTGTACTCGAACAGTTGCCTACCCCCCAAAGTCGGGTGTAAAATTACGTATGTTGTGGATCTCACACATGGACAAACAAAAATGATAACCTGAAGCTACCAATGATGAACATTCATCTTCATAAGTGGAGACAGATAACAGTCAAGCTCAGTCTGTCTCCGTCCAGGTGGCTTGCAAACAGTGACCAACATCTCACGGGTTTCGAACCCATGACTTCAGAACTTCTAAGGAGCACTCTACCAACTTGAGCTATCACCTCACAGAGTTACCTTTCATGTCTTTGTGGTTTTCACTCTCTCTTTTGTAAAGACACCTCTGTCGCCACTAGGAGGCGCCGTGAAAATCACCAAATATTTTTATGGAAATGTATTCTAGGCCAGACTGCCACCATATATCAGAGGTTTGGTGAAGATTGGAGCGTTTTTGGCAAAGTTATAGCACGTCCAAATTTCATGGCAAAACGCCAACATTCGTAGCCCCGCCCCTTTCACACAGCAAATCCTAAACTTACGATTTTGATAACTTTTCATCGTCGAGGCCTCAAGAACACACACGCCAAGTTTCAAACAGATGGGATGAATCGCACCGCGTGCTCGGGCCCTAATGATGTTTACAGCTCTGTCTCACACTGTGAGAATAAAAGCTTTCACCTGAGTTTGATTCATGTTGTGTACGTACACGTTAACACTCAGCTCAGTCTCCTACAGCAGCAGCACTGAGATGCTGCAGCACTCAAAGTTAAACTTTCCATGGGAATGAACCAAACTGAAGGTCGGCCCTTTAACAGGAACTTAAATATAGTTTGGAAAATATATTTTATGATCGTCTTGACTAAATCAAACAGTTGAAGACACACACGTGAGCTCGTGGTTGTTCTGTCTGCACGGGCTGTAACCTGCTCGTGAATAACTCAAACATGCGTGAATCATTTTTCTGTCATATAAAGAAGGAGCAGGGTTTGGACTGATGTTCACGTTCGGTTCCACTAGAGGCCACCAAAGATCCACAGGGGAGTCGTAAGTCTTCAGTTAAAACAGCGAACACTGAATCTGTCAGGGAATTAAGTGTGTGTGTGTGTGTGTGTGTGTGTGTGTGTGTGTGTGTGTGTGTGTCTGCTCTCCATCAGGGTCTCTCTCCCAAGTCAGTCCCCTCCAACAGCGGGTCACATCGTGGAGCAGCAGCAGCTGGCCTCTTACCTGGAGAACGCTCTGAATGTAGGCCCAAGAAATGTAGTGCTGTTCCTTCAGGACAAGGTACACACACACACACACACACACACACACACACACACACACACACACACACACTTTTAAATGTTTATTCTATTTGTTACATCACAAGTTACAGGCTAATATTTAGAGATGTTTGCTGGACAGTCTTCAGTGATCAGAACACGTTCAGCCTGTAGTTGAGATTGTCTCTGCTGCTCTCCACCAGATGAGCATAGAAGACTTCACCATGTATGGAGGAGCTTTTGGAAACAAGCAGGACAGTGTGTTCCCCAACCTCGAGGTGAGCTGACCGTGATGACGGAGTGGATGTGTGTTTTGATTGGCTGAATCACGCTGAACGTTTTCGTCTCTCGTGTCTATCAGGGGGCTCTGACGTCCTCGTCCTCCCCTCTGGTGTTACCTGCTGTGTCCTGGCCTGCCTCCAATGCAGTGATTGGCCAGCTGCAGGACCAATTAGAAACCTCCCCTCTGTACATGGACCCAGAGACACTAAGCCAGCTGAGACTCAACGCCTCCTCACCCGCCCTGCTGGTGTTCAGGCTGCCGTACGGCATCGGGTAGGTACACCGTAGACCCGATCAGAGACTGACCGTCCGACATGACTGATACATTAATGTGATTTAAGCCTCAACCATGCTGTGTCATGCAAAAAGTCTTAAAAAATATCATACAAAAAATCGTTAAAAAGCTGATGTCATGAACATTTAAACAATTTTAAACATGTTAAACATCAAATAACAAAAGACAGGGGAAAAAAAGACCAAAAAAATGTTGGAAAAAATATTTTTTTTTAAAATGTTGGAAAAAAAGTTTTTTAAAATGTTGGAAAAATAGGTTAAAGTCACAAAAAGTTTTTTAAATTTTCTGACGTAAATATGAAGATCAATAAAAAAAAATCATTTTCATCCCCCATCTTTTTAACATTTTAATCATTAAAATGTTGTTAGAGATGTCAAAAGTTGTTCAAAAAAGTATGTTAAAATAGTGACAAAGTATTTTTTTTACTACAATTTTCCAAATTTTCAAAAAGCTTCAAAATGTTAAATGGTAAAAAAAAAAAAATGTTAATTTTTGGGGGAAATTTCGATATTTTTTCCAGAAAATTGTAAAAAAAAACAAAAAAAACCCAAAACGTACAAAATAAGAACGTTAATGTCACAAAAAGTTTTGACTACAATTTCCAAAAATGTTTGAAATGTTCTACCAGCTGAGCTAACCTGACGTTTAGATTTCACACTGAGCTGATTTTAGGGAAATGGAAAAAGTAATGATTCTTAGTGTCTGGGTGTAAACTCCGAGGAGGAGGTTTTATTTACTCACTCCTCTGATTTTAATTCTTGTTCTCCTTTTTGACTCTTACAGAGCTGATCTGATGTCTGCCAAAGAGATTCTCAGTGGAAACGGTGAGTCTGCCACATAACAGCGCTTTGCATGTGATGGTTTGCTGAGTGACGCCATGCCAATAAGTGGACGTGTTGTTTTTCAGATGAGGTGATTGGTCAGGTTTTGAGCACCATGAAGACTCAGTCTGTCCCCTACACTGCCATTTACACAGCCCTGCGGCCCTCCAGGGTACGTCTGTGCTTCTTAATAATGCGTCTCTGTGGTTGTGCTGCAAGTTCTCTGCTCCAACTGTCTGTCCTCCTCTTCCTGTCTCTATACAGGAGGCAGCGTCTCTCTCTATGGAAGCAGGCCTGGGTGGAGGTCGATCTCTCCTGCAGGCCAGAGGTGGATACAGGGAGAGAGACAGAGAAAGGGAGAGGCAGCGTAATATCAAGGAGAAAGCTGGGATCTACAGCCCAGTGGAGTTTAAGGTGGAGTGACTTTGTTACATTGTGCATCATATCAGTGTTGGTGCTGTGTGACTTAGTGCCGTAAAGCGTTACGTACTTCTCCCGACCCGGAGCCCAAAGTTACATAGTGTGAGAACACTACCGTTCACCTGATCACAGGTCACCTGATCACAGGTCACCTGATCACAGGTCACCTGATCACAGGTCACCTGATCACAGGTCAGTGTGGATCATCTTGTGATTTGCTTCTTCTGTTTCTCTTGCCACAGGAGGGTGGAGACACCTGCATCCTCCTGTGGGCTACAGGCCTGTCAGTGAGCATCCTGCGGAGCGGTCGCTGGGAAGACCATAACCTGACACCGTCTACCTTCGGGGAGGGCGTCAGCCCGAAGCTGCACGGCTCAGCCTGCGACAAAACCAAAGCGAGGTTCTGAACTTTAACGACGGGCTAATCAACGTGTCATTTCCATTGATTCACTGATTCATGGTTTTGTCTAAAAGGAGAGAAAGTAGTGAAACATGTACATCATGATTTCCTTCAAAAAAAATGTAATCAGTTTCATTTTTATTCTTTGCAGGTTGGTTCTTAATTATGAGAATGTCCTCGGCCACCGCACCTTCAAACTGACGTGAGTCCACACAACGTATAACACACACACACACACACACACACACACACACACACACACACTCTTCAGTACAATTTTGTACAAACTTTGTGTTTTGGATTGGCCGTAAATAACAGCACACATAAATCTGTGTTTCCAGCTTTGCCATGAGTCAGCGTCTCTACCAGGTGTCTGCACGCCGCTGGTTCACACTAGATGCCGTGGAGCTCGAGTACGACGGGATCAAAGCCATATTTAACGGTAGCAGAAACATTTATGCCCCCGCCGAGTACTCGTACCGCTGTGAGTCCGTCACCAACTTCCGCTGGTCTCTGCTCATCCCACGCTCCTCTAAAGATCCAGCCAATCAGTGGAGGGTTTCTTTTGAAGACTTTCAGGTAGGATATTGATGTTTTTTTTGTTGGCCTCATAATCAGGCTTGGATGTGATATATCCAGGTGTCCTCTGTTACCCTCCACAGATCCAGGGCTTTAACGTGACTGGCAGCGAATTCTCGTATGCCAGCGACTGTGCAGGCTTCTTCTCCCCTGGTATCTGGATGGGTCTGATGACCAGTCTTCTCATGGTTCTCGTGCTCACCTACGGTCTGCATATGATCATGCAGCTGCGCACAATGGACCGCTTTGATGACCCTAAGGGCCCGGCTATCTCCGTACCCCAAACAGAGTAACTGTAGTGGGTCTGCTGGCTTTGCGTTCCACCGTTCATCCTGTCCTGTCCCTTCTCTTACTGCCATGCTTCCTCTCCCACCCTTTACATTCCACTCCCTGTTCATCTGTAGTTGGGCATTAAACAGAATAATTAGTGGTGTTATCATAACAAGGGTTTATGGTTCAGATCATTTGGATCCTGAGACTGAAGAATCTCGTTTTCAGGCCTCGGCCTCAGTTTTAGCGTTTCAGTTGAGTCACAGAGAAAAAACCCACAAGCTGTTTCAGCGACACTCGAAGCTGTTCACGGAGTTCCAGAGTTTAGAAGGAAAGTAACAAAGTCAAACGTTAACTGCGTGATGCCACTCTTCAGTTCAGTAGTCGCACTAACACCCTGCGGTGCCGCGTTAAGAACAGCGTTCTGGTGCAGTTAAAGATCAGTTCGCTGCTGCATGCAGGGTCCAAATTCTGATTCCCATTCATCACCTAGTTGGTGTGCCGGATGACCGACATGCTGCCAGTCAAACTGAATGTTTTCATCCAAATGTTCAGGAGAGTCTCTGGGATTCTGGATTCAACCTTCAGAACAAGCCCTGTGTCGTTGAACCGCCTTGTGAGGTTTCTCACGCATCCACAAATGTAATGCTGATACACGAGAGACAAAATACATTTTCCCCCATGAAAGGGACACAATGTACAGACAGGGACAAAAATAACTTCTGAAAAATGAATTATGAAATGCTATTTATTGTGTTTATAATTGTGTTTGTGAGTAGACAAGTGAAATGTATTTGTTGAATGAAGGGATCACATTTTCTGCATGGACGATTCTGTCCATATATTTACTGTCATCTTCAGTGTGGATGAACGAGCTGATTATTCAGATCATCTCAATGCAAAACATAAACGGACCATTCATAACCAGCATTAAACGTCAGACATTTCTGGGTGTTTGTGAATACTCTTCATGTTTTATCCAGATGTGAGCTTCCACTTTTGAGCTGTTGTTTTCTGTCACATTAACATGAACACTGTATTTATTTGTCAGCTGATGTGCACTGATCTCAATGTGAATTATTTTCCTCTTTGTTAATTTATTTTTTTTTGTTGTTGTTGGATGATTTAAAGTGAATATCAATGATGTGAGGTCCTGAATATGGTCCTGTGTCGTGCTGCTGCTGTGACCCCAATAAAACATCTGAAAGTTTAGCCTTCAATTTATTTTTTTATACAAGTTATTAGAGCTGTCTGTTAATTTGAATGAGTTCACATAAAAGCGTTTGTCTAAAAGAAGTCCATTTTAAGGTATTTTAGATAATTACTGCAAACAAAGAACAAATAATTAAAAAGTGAGTAAAAAATCCTCAGACATAAACTAGACAGCTGAGCTAGAGCTTTTGATATCTGAGTGTAATGACACAGAATATTATACAATGCAAAGTTTATTTGTGAAGCACAAAGAAGAGGGAACAATTCATTATGGCAGAATAAAGTTCAATCAAAAGAGTTGGCAGCAGAGAAAATCAATCAAAGGCTAATTAAATTATTTTTGTCATTTGGATTTATCAGTTATAGATAGAATAGTGTAAATATTCACACAATACGGACAAAAGTGTATGGACACTTCAGTTTGAAAGACCCAAGTGAATGAGACGGTCACGATTCATGTGTAATTTTCAGGTGTCCACATACTTTTGGCCATATGGTGTGTTTAGTGTTTGAATCATTTCATTGGTTTCTTGATTATGCTGACATGTGCATTTTGTTTAAAGCAAATGTGTTGTCATTATTTCTCCTCAGCATCTGCAAAACAGGTAACAGAACAAATGCTGACTTTAGACAGATGAATTAAGTTACTGACACAAAAATGTTCTTACTACAGAATAACATTTTATAAAGCAGCATTTCACACACTGACTACCAAAGTTCATTCTTCACCTTGGAAACAAACTCTCAACTCAAGGTCCACTTACTAGCTTTGTCAGGAGCCTTTAACCACAAAGAGGCAAGTCTAGTACTTTGGCTGTGTAGTACCACAGTGTGAGGCCATCTTCTGGATGCTAATATATCAGTTTAGGAGTTTCAGCAGAATGAAACAACATAAAAGGGTCTTTGAGCTACTTACTTTGACATGTGTAAAACACCTCCAGGTACTTGTAAGTGCCGCTACAGGGGGCTCCAAATATGCTGTTGCTGGCTTTGACAGCACAGCTGCTCCTCCCATTACAGCTGTGGATGCAAATGAATGTGAGTAAATACAGGTTTGAAAGTGAACAGAAGATGTGTCCATTCATCTGTATGGCTTTATATGCTTAACAGAAACAATGGGCCGTACCTTTGAGCAACGTGGTTAGTGGGATTTGAGCAGTGGACATATCGGACCTGAGAATAAGGACGTCCGTAAGAGCATATGGTCCTGTCACGGCGTCCATAATTAGCACTGTAGACAGATATAACCTGCCCTTCACCTGACAAACAGAGGAGGGACATGAATACATCATGCTGTGTGTTGAAATGCAAACAAAATACAACTACATGTTAAAGAGAAAAAATGTGATCTTACCACACTGCAGGTTTGCGACAGAGTGTTCACATGCTATGACGCGGGCTGTCAAAGATAAATGACATTAGACAAATTGCACCTATTACTCTTAAGTGTACCTTTGTTTAACTGTTACATGCAAAACTGGAACTGACTTCCTGGGAAACAGGCATAGGTGGATTCCAGGTATTTGTAGATGCCATAGCACGGATCCAGAGCACGGAAAGGGTTTGTGTTTATTTCACACACCTTCTTGCCATCACAGCTGCAGGGAACAGACAGAGCTCATTTTAGATGGCGGATCACTGAGCTGAATGTTATTGAGTGTGCCTGAAAGAGGCCACTCATTAAAATCCACCACGCTTCTTCTTATTATTCTTCTTCTTACGCCTTTTCTTTGGCTCCCTAAGGCTCCCAGAGTTTTTGTCGCACATACATAAACAAGGAGTCAAAACAACCGGCTCGGCCGGGGTACGGTTGCAATGTGGTTTTCAAAAAGTTTCACCGAACATTTTGCCGCTATACGCCAAACACTGTGCCAAAAAAATTGTCGAAAAATAAATTTGTAAACTGCGACTCCGGCCACAAATGTCAAGCTACAGAAATCATTTATAGCTAGAAACGTAGGGAAATTTGTCGACGTCGCATAGATACCACTGCTGAAGCTGTCAGTGTTATAGTTTTGGCCTCAGACACAAAGATTCGGCACCAACACCCATCCACAACCCCATAGACTGCCATGTTAATTTGAGAGGAGAAATTTCCAGAAGCAGCAGGGAGCATCTGCTCTTTACCTGATGACCAAGACCAGAGTTTTTAACATTTAGCTCTCAAACTGGGCACAGAACTGGTCGACAAGAAGCACCCGATCACGAATATTTCAGCTTTTGGACACGACACACCGTTTGGCATATTTCCACACGTCTTTGCAGGGCTTCATTTGGTTTCTCTCTCTCCCTCTCTGGGCAACCTGAAGCCTGCCTGAGGGAGGAGAGAGGGGGGAGGGGCTATTTTCACTGTTGCTAATGTGCTTCAGCAGTGTCAATAATAGTGCATGGGGGTGACGGGGCCAGAGTCAGGCACACTCAAAATTTCTTTAGAAATTTTTCTAGTTCATCAATATTATTACGTGAAAGAGCATCACGATACAATAACACTTTCTTAACACATAATCGACTTGGTGTCACTGACACAATCATATTTTCACTGCATGACACGGCGTGAAGAATTCAAAATAAATACCTGTATCGTTCAACAATTGCAACAGTTTATTCATTTAGCAGATTAGTCATTACTCTGTCTCTGACAAGTTTCCAAGTTACTCCTAAATTAGGATATGTGCTGCATCACCCTAATGAGTAATGAGTAATGGGATTTGATGTCTACTAAAGATAATCTAAGAAGAGCAGGACAAATTATGTCTTCTAATTTGAATTTTATTGTGTGTACCTTTTCTTGACTTTGTCTAGAGTGCTCCTCAGTGCACACTTTATATTGGAAAGTTGACGTGCGGGTCGGCCATAACTGCAGGTCTCTCTGTTTTGACGTCCATACATTGCTGACTGCACAATGATCAGTCCCTGGTCTGTACACACCACAGAGGGAAACAAGGAAAACTTCCAGCAAAACTGAAAACTTAGAGGATGAGACAGTGAATGTTCACCTTCATTTAACGGTGAAATGATGATTTGCAGAAAACTCCAAATTTGTTAATTCATAAATGATATTTTGTCCAAAAAAACACAAGTTCAGTCATACCACAGCTAAGACGGTGGACGTTGTAGGCATCATCACAGGTGATCACTCTCTGTGTGGACAGGGCACTCACAGTGTGGGCTCTAGAAAAACCTGGAAAGACAAGTTTGTTTTATGATCAGTGCAGATTTTCTACATAAATGTTTGTTACCAAAGAATAGAATAGCAGCAAACAGTGTTTTCAGCAGAGTTCTGTCACAGTGAAATTCATCAGAGCATCATCACGCAACATTGAACCATCCATTTACCTGCTGTCATGAACAAACACGTTGCTGCCAGCACTGAAAAAGAAAAAATATGTTTAAATTTATAGTTACTTCTCTCTCTCTCTATCTATCTATCTATCTATCTATCTATCTATCTATCTATCTATCTATCTATCTATCTATCTATCTATCTATCTATCTATCTATCTATCTATCTATCTATCTATCGGTCGGTATTTTTCCACAAGAAAGAAAAGAAAAAACCCTCAGAAAATCAAATTCAAGCTTCCTGATTTAATTTGAAATCATTATTATATTTGATATATATATATATATATATATATATATATGTCAGTTGTGTACTCACACAGTGTGGTGCTGAGTCTGGAGCAGAGCATGATGTCAGGAGATCTGGTCTGAAGAGTTGAAGTGATGGTGTTGGTAAGAGACAACCAGTATTTATTCTGTTTCAAGAGGAACTGCCTCTCTTTATGCAAAACAAGTCAGTGCTGGGAAAACTCAGAATAAGATCCTTGTTGGTTTTAATAGACTGAAAGAGAAATGTTAACTATGAAGTGAAACCTGAATCTCATACCACCTCATGTGTGAAACATTATTTCTTGTTGAACAAGATGCTCCAGTAATGATTATACATATAAAAAAACAAGGTAAGCTGACAGTACATATCTCACATATCTTGACATGTTAGGCCAAAAATTAAGCTGCAGCCTGCTGGTCTGACACAATGCAACAATCTAAATGTGACAATTGTGTGTCTTCATGACCTGGTTTTCATTGCAGCTTTGCTTTAACTATGCTGCTGGGAATTGATGGGAATGAGGAAATTGATGCTGCCTCCAGCAGTGACTTTATTTTGACCATTTGCCAATGTGAGAACATAACCTTTGGGGAATGGATGGAGAGTTCAAAGAAAACTTATTTTAAAGTGGTCTAACTGAATAAACTTGATAACCTGAGTTAGAATCTCAGTATTTATACATAAGCAAATGTTATTGAGATGTTTTAAAATTGTACAAGATGGGGTAATAATTTTTCTATGAATAAATTATTTCTGTGGAATGACATTTGTGGCCACGAGAGCCGTTTGCAAATCTATTTTTGGACAATGTTTCTGTCCCTCTCCACTCTAGCTCTGGAACATTCTACCAATACACACCCATTGTAAATTCTGCCGTGGTTTTTGGCGATTTTTGGCAAAACTCTTAGAAAAGTCACAGCACACCATTCCCGGCCGAGTCGGTCGATTTGATAACTTTTTGTGTTTGTGTGACCAAAACTGAGGCAGGAGCAACGTGTCAAAATGGCATGATGTAATAATATTTTTAGAAAGAATCTTGGAGTTGTTTTTGATCAGGATTTGTCCTTTAATGTCCACAAAAAAAACAAATTTCGAGGACTGCATTCAGGAACCCTGCTAAACTCTGTACGGAGGTGACCTCCACCTACATCAGATTGATCGACCCCTCCCTGTGATAATAACAATAACAAGTTTATTTAACTGTCATGCAGAATAACAAGACTTCCCAGAAGTGGAATGCATCAGTGATAAATAAACAGGCGAGTTTGAATAGTAACAGTCTTCCACCTCATTTCCATCAAGTGACACAGTAAAGGTGAGATTTAACTGTCATGCAGAATAACAAGACTTCCCGAAAGTGGAATGCATCAGTGATGAGTAAACATGAGTTTCCTGCTATGTGAAGTCACGAGATCTGCGGTGCAACCAGTGCATTACTGTGTGATACCTGTACTAGAGGTTAAACGAGGTCTGTCTGTCATACTTAAAAACAATATTACTTGAAATCGTCTTGTGAAACCAAACATGATCTAAATTTCTTTGATAAACTTCATGATGGTCTCGCTGTACCATATATGATATTTCAGTAGGCTTCCATGAGACAAGGCCTGGCGAGACAAAGCAAGTTTATTCATTTATTTATTTTTGTTTAGCATCTTTCAAATTTAAGAATTAAATAATTATCACGGTTCAAACGAACCTCGTCTGTCTCAGAGACATTTCAGAAGCAGGATCACTTTTATTCGTCAGGTGTGTGAACACACACAAGGAATTTGCTTCGGGTTCCACTTTGCTCTCTTGTTACAGACATCAAACATGTACAGACACAGGCACATTAAAAACAGAAGACTCTTGACGAGGGAACAAAAGCAAAGGCTATGGACATGGTAAATAAAATCTTCCTGCATCATAAAATGTGAGCGTTAAACTTGTCGATTTGTTCAGTAATGGGTCAGTGTTTATGGTTCCGTGCTGGTTGTGCAGGTTTATTAGTACAAACCAGAGATGTTGGTGCAGCTCTCGCTCAAATCTGGAACAGTTTCCAAAAACAGAAAAATATGTTCCAGCTTGAAACAGACTAGAAGGGCTACAGAAAAGCAAGGTTAAATACATCTGAAATGTACATCTTGTAATCAGTTGTTCCTGTAGAGGCAGAGATTTTCTCACTTGTCACCTGGGTAGTGGGTGTGGCTACATGTGTGTGGGCGTGGGTGTGAGCTGAATGATTGCCAAATGAATATCACCTGCACCTGCCTGTGAATCTGTGTGTTCTGGTATAGAGAGAGTGTGAGGTAGAGGCCCGATATTTCTGTTGACCGCAAAGGTTAATTTTCCATCATTCAACAGCATAAATGTATGTGTTTGTTGCAAGGGTAAATAAACAACATCAACCTGCAGTGAAGATTCGATGCTTTATCCTTGGACTCAGCGTGTCAGACAGAGCCCTGCTTTCTCCTCTCAGTGACTAATATTGGTTTTTGATAGTCACACAACAGTTCCTTTTTTCACTCCTGTTCCATATGCTCATTCCTCTCAGAGCTCTCATCAGAAATTATTCTGAAGATGGAAGAACCAAGAAAAGAAAAAAAGCCTGCTGTGAAACAGGTCTAATGACAGGTCTAATATCTGTTCAATACTGTGGCTTTATAACACCAGTAAGGTCACAGTGCTGCAGTGGTTTTCTCTGAGTGCTTCGGTTTCTCCACGTTAAAATAATAACAAAAAAACCCACCCAGAGTAACATCTTATCCCATAGGTCTGCACAGGTGCTTTAGTGTTCACCATTCACAGCTATAATGTCAGCGTTCAACTCTGGATTGAGCTTGTTGCTGTGAGGGGTGAACATATGCCCACAGTGGTTTTCTCCGAGTGCTTCGGTTTCTCCATGTTTATGTATTAACAACAAAAAAACACACCCTACGAGTAACATCAACCTGAATATGATACAGGACTTCACTGTGGCCTTGTACAAGGCAACAGTAAGGTCACTGTCATGGTTTCCTCCGAGTGCTTCGGTTTCTCCAGGGATTTTAAATTCTAAAAAATACACATAAAAAAACAAAACAAAAACAATATTTCTGTCTTGAAATATTCATTTTCTCTTTAACTCAGGTTAAAGTTATTCTGATTGAAAAACAACATTAAATTAAGGCTATAATGTTTGATACCTCTGTTTTACATCTTGATTTTTTTTAATAGCATAAACTGAACATATTTGGGGTTTCCTGTCAAGTCAAACTTAAGTCGTCTAATCGGTAAAAGAACAATAACTAATTAATCAAACAAGAAAATGAAACAAATGGAGACCCTCTTGCTGTGAGGAGTACACACTTTTACTGACTAAATCAGTTGGTTTCTGCACAGGTATAAATTACAAAAAATATAAAGAAAATTACAAAAAGAAAATTTCAGTTTAAAGAGTGTTAATTAAAAATAAATGTGTTTTGAGGTCATCAGACCAAAGAAGAAAGTGTTAGTAACCATGCAGCCAATCGTGAATAAAATTATTGATAATTTTATGAAATTAGGTGTCAAAATAACTAAAAATATATAGATATAAGAATATATAGAAAAGGTCATGAAGTCATGCTGGGGGGATGATGCCGAGGGTGGCCTCCGCGTGTCATCGAGCCACCCTTTAAGGACCGCCTACAAAATCCTGGACTGAAAACTGGTGAAAAACTGTTTTAACCTCTAACTCCACATTTGAGTAATATTTCGTTCAAAGTCTTTTCACATATTTTCGACAAGTAGTTTACAACATGTATTTTGAAAGAAATCTCAGAATTGCCTTTACACAGACTTTAGAGATCTTTATTTTCACATTACTTGCTGCAGAGCTGTAGATGTCTAACTTCTAACTCTTTGTTTTCATCTGATGACACAGCGGTGGTGGGTTTGTGCATCTCTGTGATTCCTGGAGCTGTGCTGTCCGGGCAATAGTCCCTGAGGTGGGGTCATCTTTATATACTGTGTCGGCTAAAGTATCAACTTAAACACCAGACTGACATGAACGTACCTACAGTTAGCTACAAACGCTAGCAGCCGCTGTAGCCGACTTAGCTCAGCTTGCTAAAACAGAGTTTAAACACAAGGGCTGTTAGCTGAGGATACACGTTAGCCGTTATGTGATGTTATTTTCTGATTATTTCAGAGTAATGCACGCTGACGAGTAACTTCGTTGCGTTTAGGTGTTTATACTACATTATATCGTCCAGTGAACCGGCGGGGCGCTAACGTTAGCTGCGCGGGGAGAGGGGTGTGTTTGTGGGGGAAGCGGTAGTTTAAATACCCACAAAGGGAACGAAAACACACAGAGGGCGGTGAGTACACGTTGTTTTCTCGGTTCTGTCGAGTATTTAAAGTTTAAAAACTACAACTTAAACTCTTAAAGTTACTTCTGGGACACTGAGTTTGTTAACGAAACTTAACGTTAAAGCTAAAAACCGCGCACTAACGTCCCGGTGTTACGTACGTTGTTGTGTCCGTGAAGGCGAACGTTAGCTCGTATTTTAGCTTTATGTAGCCGCCTTTGGCTAATGTCTTTTACTTGTTATGCCCGTTAGCACTTTGGCTGAACTCGCTCCTAAAATAAAGTTATTTGGTTAAATGGCAGGACGTTTGTATAAGATAGCTAACGTCTGTCTCCCCTTGAAGTTAAACGTTTTAAATTAGTTTTTATCATTAATTGTTAACGTCGTCGTCGTCGTGTGCGACTACGGCGTTTACGTACTTAGCTAGCCTGCGTCGCCAACAGTTTCTTTATTAAGTGTTATTACGTTTTATTACGTTGTGTTACTTTACTTAGAGACTGCAACGTCGGCGCGCTCTGTTCATTGTTTATGTGGTATTGTTTCTTTTGGTATCCATTGCACACCGTGCTGTAAATGACTGATCTGAGGTCGGTTCTTACTGGTTTCGTTGTGCTCTACATCGCTCTGACAGCGAGCTTTAAAATCTGATCCCGTGTCAGTTTCTAGAAAGACTCAACCTAACGTGCTATCTTACAACTCGGACGGTGCTGAATCCATTGATTCCATTGGTCAGTGTGATTACCCGCCCTCATCTGATTGGTTGTCTGTTTAGGTTCTGTCGGTTGTTTTCACGTCCACACGGCGAGTTAAAATAAATCAAACACGTTTTACAGTTATTTTACAGTTATTTAAGCTGCTCTGTTGTTGTATATCTACTTTAATCATGGAGTGTTTAATACAAACGCTGAGCAATAGTTGGTGTTTTTGTCATTTAAACAGGAAGGTTGTTCCAATCGACTTTTAATCCCTTAACAACTTAAATCATCAGGATGTTAACTGCTGGAAATCACATAAATTGGAGAACAACGCCAAACACCGAGTTCACTTAGCTTTTTTATGTATGGAAGCTGAGGTGAACTGCACTTTGACAGGACTTGAATGCAGCATGAAGAGCCCAGATAGTCGTCTTCAGTGAGCATGTGCAGGAGTTACTGAACTATCCACCCGACATACAGCGTTATTAACAGCTGACACAGGTCATGTGACTGTATGATGCGCTGTTTGATCTCCTGGATTTAAAGATGTTACAAGCCTGCTGAGAGAAGTGTAGTTGAAGTCTGACAATAAACTTGTGAAATGTAAGTACAGCTGTTTGTTGTTGTTGGGACCAGTTCATTTACATTCAGTCATTTAGCTGATGCAGAGCGACTTACAGAGAAGGGAACATTCAAGGTACAGTGCGGTAAGAAAGTGCAACAGTATGTGCTGTGACGTGTGTGTGAAGTCTTAAAGGGGTAGATTTATCATGTCCAGCTGTTGGTAGTGTTGTAGAGGAGGTCCTCTCTGAAGAGCTGGAGGTCTGTGAAGGTAGAGAGGGACGCCCCTGATCTGGTAGGAACTGGTAGGACGTTCCACCAACGAGGAACAACAGACGAGAAAGATCCCCCTGAGCATATACCTGTATAAGAGCGTTCAGCTAGGTAGGTGCAGTACCGGAGACAGTTTTGTAGGCGAGCAGTAGCACTTTGAATTTAATGCGGGCTGCTACAGTTTTTCACCACCCTGGTGGAGGCGAGACATAGAGAGTCAATGTTGATGTCGTGGTGTATTGTAGGTTTGTCTCAGAGGAGCAGCAGTTCAGTTTTTGAGAGGTTCAGCTGGAGGTGGTGTGCCTTCATCCATGTGGAGATATCTGACAGACGTTCAGAGAGCAGAGCAGAGACCGAGGGGTCCTCAGGAGGAAATGACCGATAGAGCTGAGCGTGCTAAAATCTTCCTGCATCATAAAATGTGAGCGTGCGCAATTAAACTTGTCGATTTGTTCAGTAATGGGTCAGTGTTTATGTTTCCGTGCTGGTTGTGCAGGTCCGTCCCTTCAGGAGATGGCGGTGAACGTGACGGTCGATGAAGCCGTGACCTCGATGTGGCCGGAAAGCTTTGAGCTGCTGGCATGGCTCAATGAAACTTTACAGACACGCTTCACCAAGATGGAGCAGGTGTGCACAGGTACGTCAGGATTCAGTGTGTGTCATGCTGTTATAGTGCATACTCTGTGCACACCGTGAGCTTTCATGCTCTTGTTTAACATCAGCTGGTTGCATATAGATGCAGCTACAGCAGGTTTGTGGCAACATTTACTTCAGTCTTCTATTAAAACATATGAATCGTCATCTGCACGGTGCCTCCCCGTCACCCCCTTGTGTGTTTGTGAATATCCAGGTGCGGCTTTTTGCCAGTTGATGGACTGTTTGTTTCCCGGGTCCTTGGATCTCTCCAGGGTCCGCTTCCAAAGCAGTACCACGGTGGACTCTATCTACAACTACAGCTTACTGCAAGCTGCGTTCAGAAAAGTTGAAGTGGAACGAGTGAGTACTGTAACAAGTCAGATATGTTTATGTATGTAGATGAATGCCAGAGAGATTTTGTTCACTGTTTTCAAACCAGCTGATAGAAACACACCTGAAACATTAAACACCTTCTCTCTCTGCGTCTGCAGCGCGTCCCCGTCAACGCGCTGATCGTGAAGAACGAAGTCGTGGCTCTGACCTTCCTGCTGTGGTTTAAGATGTTCTTCAACAAGAACCACAACGGCAGGAAGTACCACGCCCTGGAGGCCAGAGGTGGACAGAGCATGGTTCCCGACTCAGGTGGGAGAAGTGTGTGTGTCACAGTTGTTACAAAGGTTATATGGGAGCATGCTCTCATAGATAGGAACTACATTAGCTATCAGGCAGTTTGAGGACATCACATGTGATGAAGCAGCAGCTCAATGTGCCGGATGACTCGACTGTTTCCAGGCTTTTATCACGTAAACGTGATGTCACAAGCTCAGACCCACAAACATACTTCAGTATTTAAATATTCAGTGCGCAGCTTCAGCTGTTTTGGCACTGATGGGCTCGGATTGTTCCCTACTGTTAATTAGTAATCTTACTTCATAATGTTGAATTCAGACAAATTCAGTCTCTGGTTTAGTTGAAGTAAACTTTTAGTTCACTGAGATAGACGTGAAAATATCAGAGAGGAGTGAGAGGGAGGCCAGGCAGGATATAAATCAGTGAGATAAAAGTTTATTAGTACAAACCAGAGATGTTGGTGCAGCTCTCGCTCAAATCTGGAGCAGTTTCCAAAATAGAAAAATATGTTCCAGCTTGAAACAGACTAGAAGGGCTACAGAAAAACAAGGTTAATACATCTGAAATGTACATCTTGTAATCAGTTGTTCCTTTTTTCACTCCTGTTCCAGATGCTCATTCCTCTCAGAGCTCTCATCAGAAACTGGAAATTATTCTGAAGATGGAAGAACCAAGAAAAGAAAAACCACCGGAGACTTCGAACAGGCACGCAGAAACGATAGTACTAATATCTGATGATGATGATGATGACGTGGTGGACGAGACGACGGAGCAGAAAACAGAGGAAGTGGAGATAAAAATGATGGAGCAAGCAGCAGTGGAGGAGAGAAGTCAGTGGAGTAGTTTCAGCGATAACTGGTTGCCGTTCATCAGAAGATACTGCAGTGACACAGGCGCAGAGCCTCCTCCCAGCTTAGCCCACCCCAGAGACATCGTCCAGGCCTGCTATCAGGTGCCGTACTGCCTCTACCTGTACGTGGGGGTGGAGCTGGGCGGAGGGCAGAGCACGAGCGTTGTGTTGATTGGCTACTTTGACCAGAGCTCGGGGGTCAGTGTGGTGAAGCTGCTGCACACTCTGCAGATGAGCGTCGGCTCCGACACCACCCCCCGGACAAAAACACAGTGGCTACTGACGCACGCCTCCTGATCGAGACGCTGAAGAAGTTTGACATCCCGCTCTCCAACCTCGCTGTGTTCTACTGCGGAGTTCCACACCCGGCAGTGAGCCAGGTCTTCGTGTCCCACCTCCAGGTCTACAACTCTAAGTTAGTATCGCTCTGCGGCCTCCCCGGGATGGCAGGACGAGCCTGCCAGGCTGGACTCTTGTCTTCCTTTCGTTGCGTAGTTGACCTGATTAGATACATCCACTGTCACTACTCCACCTGGCCCTCCGTCAATGACAGCCTGAAAGAAGTGTTCGCTGATACGGAGTCTTACAAACCCGTCCGATCCCATCGCTAAACAGTGTTTATTTATCATCCAAATCGTGCAGAAGATGGTGAACAGCTGGAGGGATTTGGTGGAGTATTTCAAGTCACTGAGGCAAACTGAGGACATCGATCGGATCAGAACCCCACCTGATGGATCATAAAACCAAGCTGTACTTCCTGTTCCTCTCGCACGCCTTGGAGCCCCTCCGAGCTCTCCAGGAGCTGCAGCAGCATGGCACGGTGGACGTGGCTGCGGAGCTCCAGCTGACCTCCATGCTGATCTGCTCCTACGTGGTACCCCCGTGTATCAAGCGGTTTCTGAAGAAGCGGACCTCGGGCCTCCTCTTCAATGAGGAGAACTTGCTCCCTATGTCCGAGTTGAACATAGGTGCTCGTGCCAGGGGTTTCCTGGAGGCCACCGCCACCGTGGATCTGGGGGAAGAGGAGAGGATGGACTTCCTGCAGAGCGCTGCAGCTTTCTATAGATCAGCAGTACGGAGTTTAGTGAACAGCATTCCTAAACATCTGGGAGACGCGACACTGAGGAACATCAGCACAGTCCTGAAACATCCGGAAAATGTCAAAGTAAGAAAGAAAGATCTTCTCCTCTGTGTTCAGAATCATTAGCATGTTACAGAAAAGTTAAGTTAAGAGCTGCCATCGTTTACAATCTTACAATTTAAAATAAGTTTCTAATGTTCTGCTCGACTTCCTCTGATTATTCTGTGCATTGATCCTTGCAGGGCTATCAGCCGTCCAGACATGTGCTGATAGAGATGGGCACTCAGCTGTGTGCGATCAACACCGTGTCTTTAGAAACACTTAAAGAACTGCCAGACGCCTACTTCAGTGTCATAGAGACAGTGAAGGAGGAGCAGCTGAGAGGAGGAGGCGGCCACTGCTGGGCAAAGGTAAACACAGCAGATCAGAGAAGCAGCAGTAACGTCGCTGTTGAGTATCAAACGATGACTCTCCTGTGTCGTCTGTACAGATGCTGCCCGGCATTCAACCGTACTTCCTGCGTAGATTCCTCCTGACCCTCCTGGCCCTGCCAGACACTCTGAGCATGACGCAAGTGTTTGCTAAGGTGAGTGTTAAACGTGAGCTTGTCCTCTGCTTTGTGAGGCTCTTATCTTACAACTAGAAGATTAAGAGCTGAAGAGATCTTTATGTGCTATCGTCTGAAGGTGTTCAACAGCACCACGGCTCCTTCTGAAGGCATAGAAACCCCCAAGCTTCACTTCAATCACAAAGACATGCAGGACAGAAGAGGAGGAGGAGACCTGTCCGGGCAGATTATGGCGGCACGAAGAAGAAAGAGGACGATGAAGACACCGAAGAGACAGAGGATAGTGACAGTTTTGTGGCCAAACACATTCGACACATTTCTCCCAAACACGACGGCTTGTCTGAGGACTCAGACCTCACGGACAATTCCTCAGGTGAGGCTGTCAGGTGTGTGAGTGAGTTACCAGCTTCATTAAAGTGGTCGCAGTAACCGATGTAAACATTTTATTTTATCAGATGTGTTGGACGTCCCAGAAGAGCCAAGAATGTGTCAGACCAGCCGACTGCTGATGACTAAAGAAAGTAAGAAATGTTTCAAATGATACGATGAAGCCCAGAAGCCTGCGAGCGGCTGCAGTGTGTGGTGCTCTCCAGGTGCTCTTTGTACACCTCCTGATAGTGTGTGATACTTTAAATTAGGACCCGTGGCAAACATGTACCCCATGTACCTGAAAACAATGTGATGAAGAATGGAGCCATAAAAAATCGGAGCACTAGAATAAAGCGCTGCGTTACATGTGTATGAATAAATATTGAACCTGCAGCTCTGCGTCTGTTTTCACAGGTAAAAACACCACAAAGCCCAAATCTGTGTTCATCGTGAGCAGTGATGAAGACGACATCAGGGATTCAACGAGCAGCTCAGCAGAACTGCAGGTAAAATCATCAATCATCTGTAGTAAAGCAATCATTAGTTTCACACTCATTTACTGGTAACCATGCCAACATCTGTGCATGTCTGGATAATAACTAACTCTCCTACAGGGTGTGGAGGGGGAGCTGGTCTGGGGTAAGGTGGAGGGCTTCTCTCTCTGGCCGGCCATCATCGCGCCGTGCAGGGGAGCCGCTCAGCTTCCAGGGCAGATGATGGTGGAGTGGTACGGGCAGAGAATGTCCTCCAAGGTGAGGCTTCATCACACTGATGCTTTTTATTGATTGTTTTCTATCATAAATCCTGTCTGGGCTTTAAATTTACCAACATGTCTGTCCTGTTGTTTGCCTGCTAAGTTGCTGATACAATCAGCTGTTTCCGTTCTTTGGCTCTGATTCCAGGTCAGCATGACGTCTCTGAAACCATTCGCTGCCTTCGCTCAGCACTTCTCTCCGAACTCCTTCGCCATCCTTGTCACCTACAGAGAAGCCGTCTTCCTGTCTCTGCAGGTCTGTGTGTGTGTGTGTGTGTGACCTGAGAACTCATGTCTGTCGTCCTGCTTTACACATGTATGTTCATGTCTGTCAGGAGGCGGCTCTGCGCTGTCAGAGACAGTTCTCTGCGTGTCCCGAGGACAGCGATGATCTGCTGAAACAGCTGTTGGACTGGGCGCTCGCAGGATTCCAACCAACAGGACCGGACGGACTCAAACCAACGACAGCCATGAATGGTATGAGGTCTGAATGATGAGCGCTGGCAGTAGTAGAGAAATGTTGCTGCATGCGTCTCAACACAGATGAAGGAAGGATCATGCAACAGACTGTACATGTCGTCTTCTGTCCAGGTGTTTCGAGACCAAAGTTAAAGAAGGACCTCTTCATGAAAGCCAACTCCTCTCATCGCTCCCTCAGCCCCTCCACCCCGCTGAGCAGCAAGAGCATCAGCGGCTACAAGCTGAAAGACGTGGCTGTCTGCTTGAACAGACTGTCGTGCAAGTTAACAGAGAAGTTCTTGTACAAAGCCGTAGGTGAAGACGGATCTGATAAAGAAGCGACCAAGGAGAAAGGATCCAGAGGAGGAGGATGGACAGCAGAGGCAGGGAAAGATGTCTGGGAGGGAGGATGGGAGAAGGGGAAAGCAGGATGGGGAAGAGGGAAGGGGAAAGGAGGGAAGAAGAAGAATAGCAGTGTGATGGATCAGTTTGATGACGACATGTCGCCGGACTTTGTGCCGTGCAAGAAGAGGACCTTCAACAAAACGTACAGCAAGGCGACCACAGACGGCGTTTACAGACAGCCGGACCAGAAACTCCGAGGTACCAGACACAAGCTGCAAACTAACACCAAAGAGTTTAAATAAAGGTCTTTCATAGAGTCCTGAAATGTCTTATTCTGTCCACATTTGATATTCCAGTAATAATAATAAAAATCTTAATAACTCATTGGATTCTTTCCTTGCAGAGGAGACCATCTGTATGATCAAGAAGATGAAGCTGGACATCGAAGGTGTGTTTGGAGATGATCGTTCCTTTTTAATGCTAAAATATTTGTTAGTCACTCTCATGTCAGTTGATTAGAGTCTGTGTTCAGCCTCAATAGGTAAATAGTTTTGACCTCTGAGCCTCTTGGTTCTTCATTTCTTCGTCTCGTGTGCGTCTGTCTGCAGGCTTCTGTTTGTGCTGCGGGACAGAAGACGTCGAGATATTCCACCCTCTCTTTAAAGGCAGCCTCTGCCTGGAATGTAAAGTAAGTCATCTTCATCAGCGCGCTGTGAACGAGTCAACTGAAGCATGAAACTGACTGTCTGTGTCCCTGCAGGATAATTTGACAGAAACTCTGTATCGTTATGATGAAGATGGGTATCAGTCGTACTGTACGATCTGCTGCTATGGACTGGAGATCATACTGTGTGGCTACGATAGCTGCTGCAGGTCGGTCTGTTCTGGTCTCCACGTTTCAAACGTCAGTCTTAAAGTTAGTTGCTCTCTTGTTTAATCCTCTTTACTCTTCCTCGACGTTTGCAGATCGTACTGCGCTGACTGTCTGAACATCCTCGTCGGCCCGGGGACGTTTGATTCGTTGAAGCTGTTGGACCCGTGGATCTGCTACATGTGTCAGCCTGATCAGCCTCACGGCGCTCTGATTCCCAGAAAGGACTGGAGCATCCGTGTGCAGGAGTTATTCGCCAACAACAGCGCCATGGAGTTTGTGAGTGATCAAATGAATTATCACAGCAGTAAAATTATTTTTTCCTTTTTACGACAGTCACCCTGCATCACGACGTTTTGGTCTTCTTACTTTGCAGGAGCCGCACCGTGTTTACCCGTCCATCCCTGCCAACCTGCGCAGACCGATCCGAGTCCTCTCGCTGTTCGATGGCATAGCAACCGGTGAGATCAGAGCCTTAATGTCGACTGTCTGCGGTGCTGAAGATGATGCGTCATTATTTAATGAGTGTGTGTGTGTTGCTCTCAGGTCACCTGGTTCTGAAGGATCTGGGTATCAAAGTAGAGAAATATGTGGCCTCAGAGGTCTGCGAGGATTCGATCGCCGTGGCGGAGGTCAACCACGACGGGAAGATCATCCACGTCGGTGACGTCCGGTTCATCACGCAGGCACACGTATGTTCACACACACACACACACACACAAACACACACACACCTGTTTCTCTGTTACAGCTCGCCTGATGTCGCTCTTCTCCTCTTTGTTCCTCTCAGATCGAACAGTGGGGTCCGTTTGATTTGCTGATCGGCGGCAGCCCCTGTAACGACCTCTCCATCGTCAACCCAATCAGAAAAGGCCTCTATGGTACGGCGCCGATGTATGCTGTATAAAGTGAAGCGTGGGGCTGTTTGTTGTTTGTCTCTCCTGCTTTGCTGTAATTCACCCGTCTGTCCTGCAGAGGGCACCGGCAGGCTGTTCTTCGAGTTCTACCCGCATCCTCCAGCTGCTGAAGCCCAAAGAGGAAGACCCGCGCGGCCGTTCTTCTGGCTCTTTGAGAACGTCGTCTTCATGAACACACACGACAAAGTCAACATCTGCCGCTTCCTGGAGGTTTGCACAGCTGCTCCTGATTGATTTCTGCTGGATCCTTTTAATCTCTCCTCTCTGTATACTTATATAAATATTTCTTATTAGCATTTCTATATTTATCTGTGCATCAGTAAAGTTTCATCTTTACTTTTCCATTCTTTTCTTTCCTCTCCTTTTATCCTGCTACTTTTCCCTCCTTCCTTCCTCCCTTCCTGTTTCCTTCCTGCCTCTTCCTTCCTCCTTACACTGCTGGTTTCCTCTGACTAACGTGTTCTGGGCGTGTTCTGTCTGTCTGATTCGTGCACTCAGTGTAACCCGGTGCTGGTGGACGCGGTCAAAGTCAGCCCGGCTCACCGAGCACGTTACTTCTGGGGAAACATCCCGGGCATGAGCAGGTGAGACCTTCAGTTAATCCTGAATTATAACAGGTTAATTACTGGAGTTTTATTAGTGACGTGTAGAACCAGCAAAGTGCATCAGTACCACTGACTTTATATATTTAATGTTTTAGACACCTTCTTCCTCGTATGTTGTTGTCTGCCTGTTTTACTTCCCTCTTTGCTGTTTCTTCATCTTGTGACATTCTTTGTAACTTCTGTTTTTTGCTGTTTATCTCCCTTCAGGCCCATCGCAGCGTCCCAGAACGACAAGCTGACTCTCCAGGACTGTTTAGAGATCGGCAGAGAAGCGAGGGTCAGTGGCTGTTACACTGTTTTAAACTGTTAGAATTAAAAATGTTCACTGAGGTCCGGTCAGTCACTCGGTGTGTTGTTTTTTTGTTCCAGGTCACGAAGGTGAGGACGATCACCACCAACGCAAACTCTCTGAAGCAGGGCAAAGTGTCTCTGCTGCCCGTCCTCCAGAGAGGCAGAGAGGAAAACCTCTGGATCACCGAGCTAGAGAAGTAGGTGTCATTCTTAAAGAGTGTGTGTGTGTGTGTGTGTGTGTGCTCCCTGCTTGACACACACACCTTCTTCTCTGTGATTGGTCAACAGAATCTTTGGTTTCCCCAAACATTACACTGACGTGAGGAACATGAACCGGCAGCAGAGGCAGAAGGTGCTGGGGAAGGCCTGGAGCGTGCCGGTCATCCGTCACCTCTTCGCTCCCCTGAAGGACTACTTTGCCTGTGAGGTGGTGCCTGTTCCCATGACCACGTCCACCAACTCCACCCCCCCTTCCTCCCCTGCCTCTCCAGAGCTGCAGCAGCTGAGATAGAGGAGCTCCCTGTAGAGTTCTGTATGTATAGAGCATAAAGTCTCTTTGCAGTCTCCTCTCACAAACAGGCCTTTGTAGGTCGCTGCCAGAGGCTGTGTCTGCACAGAAGTCACTTTTGCCAAAATGGTGGCTTCTTCTCCTTCGAGTTGTTGTTTTTTCCTCCTGAAGTTCTCCATCAGCAACCAGCAACTCACTCCAGCAACCAGCAACTCACTCCAGCAACCAGCAACTCACTCCAGCAACCAGCAACTCATTCCAGCTTGGAAGGCTAAAGAGAAAATAATGTTACAGTGTTGAATGATTCATTAATTCTGTGCAGGAGGATTGAAGGTGAATCTGTGTCAGAGTGAACGTTGCTGTTTGCTGATGATGGTATCTCAGACTCAGCTGATCTCCTTCAGGCCATCACACAAGTGTTTGTATCACCAGTATTTAACTGAAATCTTCATATTTGCAGGTCATATGTGAGATTTTCTACCTTTTTTTTTTTTGTTTGTTTTTTAAACACATAAAAAGTCCAGTCATGTCCACACTGAAGATGTTTCATACAGTTTAGTTTTGAACTAGGAGCTGCAGAGTGTGAATCATGCTGCACTGAGAAATCCACGTCGTCCTGCAGCAGCTCTACGTCTCAGCCTCTGCTTCTTCTACTAACTGATTTTTACTGACAGTTCAGACACTTTTAGTTCTTTTCTGTATTTCTTTGCTTTTATTTGTAAAGTTAACTATTGTGTGTGTGTGTGTGTGTGTGTGTGTGTGTGTGCACTGCCACTTTGACACCAACAAACTGTGATCACACGAAGACTCTGGAGAGTCTCTAACATGCCGTGGTGCTAATGCTAACAAATCCATGCTGATGGCTGATTAATGATGAAATCACTGTCCGCTGGTAACAGAATCATAACTTCCATTTTTACTTATGTCTAAGTGACTGAAGCAATAACAAACAATCATATTTGACTAGTTTTGCTGTCTGTGATTAATAATCCTTCCCGTAAATAACTGTGATCTGATCTGACTGATGATTGTATCGGGAACGTTTTAAGAACGTTTGTGGGTGTCGGTGGTTTAACTGTGCTGTGCAGGATGTTTGCTTTCAGTATTTTGAAATATTTGAACAGTGGTGCTCTGTGTTGGACTCCTTTGGCCATAATTGTACATTTTTATTTTGTTAAGTGATTCAGTGAAAAGAGCTTTGGCAGATTTTCACTCAGGACTGTTGATGAGACGAATAAAAAAAGAAAAAAGAAATCTGAAAATGATCCCAGAGATTTATTTTATTTGGCTGCTGTGACTCAAATACTGGTCAAGAGGTTCAGCTCGGTCCTGGACTGGACCCACACACTCCATCATCACTTCATCTCTGTCTTATTTATGAGCTGCTGTAACAAGTGAACTTCTCAGGTGTGGGATCATTAAAGTCATATCAAATTGTATCACATCTTAATTTCTTCATAAATCCCAGTAAAATGCCAAACCACCACAAAAACACAATTATTCAGTTAAAAACAGCCTCATGTTGTCTGTAAGTGTAAACGACAAAGATTATCTATAAAATATAAAATATAAAATGTTTTTGTGTGCAAATAATATAAACGTGCAGATTAGTTTAGACCGCAGAATAATTCATATTGTATCCAAAGCCTCAGAATGACTGCAGGACATATTCTGTGTAAAATAAAATAAATCAAACCACTTTATTTTATTATGTCTTCCACGTGTTCAAATAAAGTTTTAAAAATGTAAATAAAATGTATAAAAGTTCACGTCAATTATTAATTATCGGTTTATTTTGTTTTATTAATAAATATAAATTAATTAATTTCCGGTCCGTTTCCGGTCTCCGTCTGTCAGCCGTCGTTACGTTTAGGCGTTACCCGTTACGTCCTGACGTCATCAAATCGGTTCTTCCGCTGCCGGTAGAGTGAACGTGAACTGAAGGAGAAGAAAAAAGCAGAAGAGCCTTTTTATGACGGAGAGAGACACCGGAGATCATCAAACAACCGAGTCAGAGAACTGTGAGAGTCTATCCGCTGCAGGTAGGTCCAGGCTCGGCTTCATTCGGTCGGTATCTGCCGGCATGTGGAGCCCCGCGGGCGGTTAGAGGAGGCTGCTAAAGCGCCGTTAGCTCAGACGGAGCGTTAGCCTGTGACTGGCAGGAACCGCCGGGCTGCGTCCCGTTTCTCCACCCGCAGACTCGGGCGAGGCTCCTTCTTGTTTCAATTATTAAAGATAAAACTTCGCTCTCGGACCGTTAGTTTAATTTTTAAAGGTTTAAAAAAATCCGCCACAAAAAGTGTGTCGCATTAAACATTACAACAAGCTAACCTCGGCTAGCCTAGCACGGCGGTGCGCTGGTTGGTTTCAGGGCGGGGAAAACGTCTCCAAGTCCGGGGTGAGATAAACTGACCCACGGTACCCGGTGTTAGCATTTAGCCATTGACGAAAACGAAGCTAACTGTAGCTACACCTTTAGTTATCGATATAAGCGAGTCTGCGGCTGGTTGGGTCAGTTTGTCAGACGGCGGTTTGTCCGTTAACGGCTCGAACAGCCGCTCCGGGAGCCGAGCTAAGCTAAGCTGCTAACCGTTAGCTCGTCCGGCTCCTCAGCCGGGCCCTGCCGTTAGCCGTTAGCAGCAGGCACGGAGCTCCAGCTAACCTTTATGTCTGATTATTGACTGTCACCTTCAATTTATGACATTTCTATTAAATATGAGACACGTTTGAGGTCATTATGCTGCCTGTTTATTCCCGGATATTTAATATATTGAATTAAAACAGAATGTAAAGTGATGTTTTACAGTTTTACATGAAAATTATTCGTCAAAGTATTTATTTATCAAACAGGTGAAAGATCACCTGATTGATTTTGAAATGTGAATATATTTTATTCACATTAATATAAATCATAGAAAGGGAGGAGCTGGAGGCAGATTATATTTGATAGTTTTACATAATCAATAACAAACAGCAGTAAAGTTTATTTAAATATGAGCAGCAGGTGAGAGACCACCAGGTTTGTTGAGTAACTAACCCAGCCTGAGGATCACATGACAGATCGATCTTCACATGTGAAATCGTGAACCAGCATCAGATTTATTTTTGCTCGTTGACTACATCTCCAGCTCTGACCCTCAGCTGTTGCCCGGCCCGGTCTGACCCAGCAGGCAGCGCCGAGGCCTCGTGGACTCTGATTATAGATCTGTAATGATCACACTCACTTTTATATTTACTGTTTTAACCTCATGCCGTCACATACGGCCCTCGTGTGTCCGCAGTGTGAGTGTCAGCACAGTTTTGAGTGTTTGGGTGTGCCCACGTCTCGTCTTCAGTGTTAGGTGCTGATTGATTGGTGCCAGCCAGTGCAGCGCTCAAACCCGAGCCTCGCCGTGCTCCAAGGTTTCAGGAAAATCCTGAATGAGACGTCGAGGTGCCAGAATCATTGGTGCAGACTGGTTTTCTCCAGTGACTGGATTAGACTAAAGCTAAATGCCTTGTGCATTGTTTTATTGTTACCCAGAGCTGAAATAATTAGTTGATTAATGACTTGGATATTATTTGGCAACTAGTTTGATAATTAAAGTAATTTCTAAGCATGAACATCTGTCTGTCTTTGTCTCCTGCAACGTTAATCTGAGTCTTGAACTGTTGGCCAGACTTTGAAAAACTGTGAAAAGTCGTGTTAGTTTCAGCCTCGGCTTTCCCGCAGAGTCAGTTATTTAAATTATTCCTGAAGTAACGTGCAGATGTTTCCTGTGTGTCTCTGAGCTCTGCAGTTCATTGTGAAAATACCTCGTAATAATTAACACGGCATCAAAGATGCGCTCAGCCTGCAGCTCTGTGCCAGCCTGCTTCAGCTGTGAGCAGTTAGTTTGTCTCCTCCAGCCGCTCGGACAGAAACCAGCATCAGGTCGACTTCACAGCTGTGTGTGTGTGTGTGTCTTCTCTGTCAGGTGACCGACGATGGCTGTGAACGTGTACTCGACCTCAGTGACCAGCGACAACTTAAGTCGTCACGACATGCTGGTGTGGATCAACGAGTCTCTACAGATGAACCTCACCAAGATAGAAATGCTGTGTTCAGGTAAGAAGTTCTGATCCGCTGACGAGGAGCCGGCAGAGCTGCCGAAACCGTTTCCGTGACGGGAAATGTGTAGCACGGCAGATATTTTACATGACTGTGAGACTTCAGTGGTGTTATGGAAGTCGACGACGTGACAGGAACACGGAGGAAGCTCCATCAGATAATCCAGAAGAACTTCAATCAAACTTTTATTTAGTGTCTTTAAAAGTCAGATTCTGTGTGACAAGTTAACGTGAGCTGCCCTGATTTAGCGGCTCAGTGTTCTTTAAAGATCACTGTTAATTAAAAACAGGCTAATTGGTTCGTTCAAACCATCCAGAGTCTCGTCAGGTATCATCTCATCCTCTTTGTCTGAATCCTGCCAGCAGGTGAACAGGTGAGACGAGGTTAAACCACACGGCCACACCTCGTGTGTCAGCTACCAGATACAAACACAGGCTGCGTCCTGCAGACGTCATCAGGTTTATACATATTTGATGGTTGATGGCTGCCCGGACCTCGACCATCGCTCGCTGCTGTTATGAGAGCAGGAAGAAAAATCCATGAGATAAACAAAGTGTGCACAGAGTGCGTTTGGCGGCCCGGCGTCGCCCCGCGCTGAGTTCACTGTCAGTTTTAATCCGTCTGTCGCTCATCCAAAGCCCGAGAGCAGCTAATAACCTTCCCTCTTTGTTTCACGCCCATCTGCCTGAGCACGCATGTGTCGTCTGTCTGGCTTCCAAACCTAAACCTATCCAAACCTCCAGTGTTGTGTGTGTGTTGTGTGTGTGTTTAATTAAAAGGTGTGTCAGGACCGCATCATGCCGGCACAGCTCGCTTTAATCTGTGCTGGACAGATGTGTCATCAGCCGGAGTTACACGTGCACTTCATGTATTATACACTGTCAGAAGTTCAAAGAAATAAAACCTGCTGACTGACGTGCAAATGATTTCATTTTGTGGTGATCAGCTGATCCAGCAGAAACATTCAGGCCAAAGCCGCACAAGACAGAAGTCAGAAGATCAGAGCTGCTGCAGTTTGAAGTGTTTTTGTCCTCCAGGCTCAGTCAGTCAGCTTTTTATTGTGTTTTCTGTCCAAACAAAGAGCTGAGTGAAGCTTTCACTCTCTGATGTTTAAATGTAGAAGTGTCTGTTTTCTCTCTTCCTCTCCTCGTTCAGTGTAAAGACGCTCGATGTGTTTTCTCTGTCCAGGTGCTGCTTACTGCCAGTTCATGGACATGCTGTTTCCAAACTCTGTGCCTCTGAAGAAAGTTAAATTTGGTGCCAAGCTGGAGCATGAATACATCCACAACTTCAAGCTCCTGCAGGTCTCCTTCAAAAAGATGGGAGTGGACAAAGTAAGTAACGCCGCCTCAGATGAACTTCTGCTCGACTGTGCTGCTGAACACCTGCAGAAACCTGTGATCGCCTTTTATCGTACTCAAAATCAAGTTTAGACAAAATCTGGTTTAAAGAAATAAAGCGTGAGGCTGAACATTTGATGAAAGCACGGCATCACAGCAAACCGTCTGCAGCCTCACTGACGATGATGGAGACACACAGAACAGTGTGCGGATCACATTCATATGTTTTTGATGATACGTTAGACAGTCTGCAGCACAGACAGGACCACTGACTGACCGTCCCACAGACGCAGACAGGATGGATGTTGTGACTGATGATCAAAGTATGGAGACTTTGATGCATCTTAGATGATGGATCATAAGATGATTACTGAGTCATCACGGTGTGACTGCACAGGTGAGCGGCTGATGATTCATGATTCATGATGAAATCCATAAAGACTACACTGATGGAAACGTCAACTACACGTGTGTCTGTTCATTTCAAAGTATTGTCACCTGTGGGAAGTGTTCGGACGCCTTCAGCCACAGCGCTGAAGACGGGTGAGCGTTAATCACGTCGCCTGATTGTTGGAGATTAATGAGCACTCGGTCCAGATTAGTTTGAGGCTGCCTGCTCGTTCCTGCAACACACACACACGCACACGCACACACACACACACACACACACACACACACACACACACACACACACACACACACACACACCACAACACACACACACACACACACACACACACACACACACACACACACGATAAAGAAGTTGAAATGTTTTCAGAGTGACTTCACCGTCGCTCCGCGACACAAACAGACTCCCGTCATCTCCTCCCAGCCAGCTGAGCGGCCTCTGTCATGACTCATCATTTTGTCAGCGCTCTGTTAGCTCGTCTGTCTCTGGATATTACTGACTGTCACAAAGGGACCACACCACACACACACAGATTATGCAGGGCAGGGCTGATCTTAGTCATCGTTTGTTATCCCAGCATGCAGCAGCTCGCAGCTCGATGTAATTTATTCGTGGCTCCACTTCCTTCCTGCCGTCCGCTTGTTTTAACTCATTATTCCCGCGCCGCGTTCCGCCTCTCCGGCTCGGTCACATCAGCATTCACCGGGTTTTAATCCGAGCTCTATTGTGTCTGCGCCGTGGACTTTGTCCTCGTTGGTTCGGTGATGTCAGCGTCTGTTGCTGAGTCATGGAGTTTACCGCTGAGCCTCACTGTTGTCCGTCGGCTTACTATAGAAGAATCAAACCTGTTCAGTCCGGTTCAATCTTTCATCTTTTCATCCATCCATCTTCATCTCTTCACGAGGTTCTTACAAGCTGCTACAGGACTGAGCAGATCTGTCTCCTTCACATGATGTCTCCTGTTAAAGTACACAACCACACATCACACAACTACACAACCACACATCACACAACTACACATCACACAACTACACACCTACACATCACACAACTACACACCTACACAACTACATGCACTGTGTGAACGTGTCGTCCACAGGTTCTCTCAAAGTACGTGAGGATTTTTTAGACTGGAGTGTTTGAGTCTCCATCCTCGTCTCAACCCTGTCAACTCTGTCTCTCTCTCTCTCTCTCTCTCTGTCTCTCTCTCTCTCTGTCTCTCTCTCTGTGTGTCTCTCTCTCTGTGTCTCTCTCTCTGTGTCTCTCTCTCTGTGTCTCTCTCTCTGTGTCTCTCTCTCTCTCTGTCTCTGTCTCTCTCTCTCTCTCTGTCTCTCTCTCTCTGTGTCTCTCTCTCTGTCTCTGTCTCTCTCTGTCTCTCTGTCTCTCTCTCTCTGTGTCTCTGTCTCTGTCTCTCTCTGTCTCTCTCTCTCTGTCTCTGTCTCTGTCTCTCTCTCTGTCTGTCTCTCTCTCTGTCTCTCTCTCTTCGTCTCTGTCTCTCTGCCTCTGCTCTCTCTCTCTCTCTCTCTCTCTCTCTCTGTCTCTCTCTCTCTGTCTGTCTCTCTCTTTGTCCTCTCTCTCTCTCTCTGTCTCTCTCTCTGTCTCTCTCTCTGTCTCTGTCTCTGTCTTTCAGATCATTCCAGTAGACAAACTGGTGAAGGGGGAAGTTCCAGACAACTTTGAGGTTCGTCCAGTGGTTCAAGGAAGTTCTTTGACGCCAACTACGACGGGAAGGAGTACGACCCAGTGGAGGCGAGGCAGGGCCAGGACGCCATGCCAGTCCCCAACTCTGCCACGTCAGCGCTCAACAAACCCCCTAAAAAGGCCCTCAGTCAAGGTGCGAGCTCCGGGCGGTCACACGGTTTGAAGTTGATGTTGAATTATTACGTGCAGGCGTTAACGACCTCGTCTTCCTCGTCTGTTCAGCTCCTCAGAGGCCACCGGTCGCCAAGGTAGCACCCAAGCTGGCTAACGTCAGCGCGAGGAAGCCGGGGATGGGTGGAGGCGACGAGGAGAGGGCGGAGCTCCTGAATGAGGTCAGCACATCACAGAGAGGAAAAATCAAACCTCCAGCTCGACAAGTGACGACAGAAAAGAGAAAATAAGTTTTTATTTTGTCCACAGATGGAGATCCTGAAATCCACCATCCAGGACATGGAGAAGGAGAGAGACTTTTATTTTGGCAAGCTGCGGAACATCGAGCTGATTTGCCAGGAGAAGGAAGGCGAGGGCGACCCCACGCTGCAGAGGATCATCGACATCCTCTACGCCACAGATGTGAGTCCATCCACGATAACGAAGCCGCCTTTCCTCGTTAACAAAGTTTAGTGATGCGGTAATTTAATCTGTGAGTCTGCGACAGAAGTACTGAGTCGAACTTCTCCAGCCGTCGTCTTGAAATATCCTCTGTTATATAATCTGTCGGAGCCCATTTGCTCCGCTGCTAACAACTGCTGATGCCTTCGTGGATTCCTGCAGAGGAATGGCATGCGGCCGCTCGCCGAGGCTGAAGACAGTTCTTAAAGTTAAACAGACGCATGAAGTGAGACAAACAAAACGTCTGATACTCGTAACTGTAACTCAAAGAAATCAGATTACTGATTACCTGATTAACTGTGTGCAGTACTCCAGTATACTGTGTGCAGTACTGACTAATGTTTTTATTTTTGTCTTCTCCCGTCTGTCTCTTCATTCACGTCTTTGTCTCTCCTTCTTTGTCTCTCCTCGTCTCTCCTCGTCTCTCCTCGTCTCTCCACGTCTCTCCTCGTCTCTCCACGTCTCTCCTCGTCTCTCCTCCTCTCTCCACGTCTCTCCTCGTCTCTCCTCCTCTCTCCATGTCTCTCCTCGTCTCTCCTCGTCTCTCCTCGTCTCTTCTCCTCTCTCCTCCTCTCTCCTCCTCTCTCCTCGTCTCTCCTCGTCTCTCCTCGTCTCTCCTCGTCTCTCCTCGTCTCTCCTCGTCTCTCCTCCTCTCTTCTCGTCTCTCCTCTCTCCTCGTCTCTCCTTGTCTCTCCTCCTCTCTCCTCGTCTCTCCTCCTCTCTCCTCCTCTCTCCTCGTCTCTCCTCCTCTCTCCTCGTCTCTCCTCCTCTCTCCTCGTCTCTCCTCGTCTCTCCACGTCTCTCCTCGTCTCTCCTCCTCTCTCCTCGTCTCTCCTCGTCTGTCTCAGGAGGGTTTCGTCATACCGGATGCGGAGGAGCAGGAGGAGTTTTAATATTGAAGACTGCAGCAGCTTTTCACTTAGACGCCCTGGTCTCCAAACCCACCTCGAGATCCTTCCTCAAGCCAAGACGGCCAGTTTGGTTTTATATCCAGCGCCAAACTCGATCTCGACTTGTGGCCTCCCCTCCTCCCTCCTCCCTCCTCCCCTCCTCCCTCCTCCCCTCCTCCCTCCTCCCCCCTCCTCCCTAAAAACCTGCTGGACTTCTTCCTGTAGCCTTCAGCTGCCCTACAGCACAGCTCCTTCTCTTCAAACATCTTTAACCAATAATCAACAAAGCCTCGGTCACTGCCTCTTCTCCCTACACACCTGTCAGTCTGCCAGAACAACCCCAGCCACCTCCACCTGAACCCTCACCTGAACCCCGCCCTCACCTGTGAACCCCCATCCTCCCCAAAACCAGATCACGCAGTACATATCTGGTTTTTGTAATGGACTTGAGTGTGAAAAACACGGTGATGTTCTCTGTGTGTGTGTGTGTGTGTGTGTAAACGTGTGTGTGCGCCTGTGTGTTTGGTCGTATGTTTAAAAATCAATTTGAAACAAATCAAACGTGAAGAAACCTCCTGGAAGACCCGGCTGCCACGCCACCGCCCGCTCGCTCCCAAACTAACCCCGGCGGTTTGCTTCCTGTTCCGCTTGGTGCCTGAATTTGAATCGTTTGGAGGAGAAACATTCCCGACTAGAAGAACCAAAATCTTACAGCTAGTCCCCGATTTGAGGTCCAGCTTTGAATGATTTACACAGATTGAAGCAGCAGCGAGCTGCCGCACACACGTATGTAGCCGACGAGTTTCCGAGCAAAGCGAACATGTGGCGTGCGCGCTGAAGGGCTCAGGGTTTAGTCTGGGACGAGGACAGTCGGGTCTTCTTCTGCCTTTTTGATTCAGTCCTGTTCAGCTTCAGAAGAGCTTTTTTTCTAAGTTCATGCCACTGTGTCATCACATTGTCCCTCCCTCTCCTCACACTCCATCTTACTTCTCGTTTCCCGTCGAATGAATGTTTCTTTCTTTCTTTTTTGGCACCTGTCAGTCGAGCTCTCACCTTTATACATTAGTTTTTTATTTAGGTTGAGTTTCTTTCACCCTCACAGAGTTTCTGACCTGCGTTCAGTTTCAGCTTCTCAGAACGCGTCACACGTTTCGTCTTTTTAAGGCGCGTGCACTGTTTTTTTTTTTTTACACCAGTGGCCCTTAAATCAGCCCCAGCCATTAAAGAGCTCAGCTCCTGCAGGCTGTGAGATCCAGACCAGCCACGTGACGAACACTGTGAGCTCGAGACTCGATGAATCGCGGTCACTCGTGTCTTTCCTTGGATCAGCGAGTCGACGGCTGATTCCCTTTTGTGATTGCGACAGGTGTCTTTCCCTCCTCTTCTTCTTTTCACACAGTTTGACCAGTTTTAATACTAATATTGTATCTCGTGGATCTAATCTGAGACCAGTTTTTCCACTGTACTCTGTAGAAATGTAATTTGAAGCGACCCTGTTAGCAGCAAGTCTAAAACTTTATCGATGGCCTTATGAATCCTTTTTTTTCATACGTTTTTTTTTGTTTTCATTTTACTTGTAAGTTTCTGCTGTTTTGGGGCAAATGTTTGTACTGTTAGTCATTTTTATGTGTTCTGAAAATAAACAAAACATTGGAGGTATTTTTGGACGAACGCTCGGATGTGTCGCGGCGCAGCAGACCGCCCGTCTTCCATCAAACGCTCACGAAGCAAACTGAATATTTCTGCTGCCAGCTGAGTTAAATTCAAAGATTTCTGCTGATTTCTTTTGATTTCTTTCTGCAGATTCACTGAATCTGTTCTGTAGATTTAAATCGCTGACCGAGCGGCTCTCGTCAGATCTTTAGTATTTAAATGTAGCGATGTGATTGGACGGTCGGCAGAGCTCACGCCTTTAACAAACACTGCCACGAGGACAAGGGTCGGATGTTGCACTAAAATCAGAGGAGGACGCCCGGGTATTACGTCTTTAAAGATATTTTCTGCTGGTTGCTGAACTGATCGAAACTTTAATTTCTAAATCTGCCGTTTTCAGAATGTGTTCTGTTTTTCTTTGACTCCAAAGATTTGATCTGAAATGAGTTTGTTGAGGAAACATGTTTAGACTCTAATTCAACTCAGAGTGATGTTCTGACTGACCAGCAGCTCAGAGCTTTGACTGTTTGACTCAGTCGACCAGTTTTTAGACACTGCAGCAGTAAAATCATCCAGACGAGTCGCGCAGTGACTCGGGTCACTGAGTCCAACACTTCACAGGGCTGCCGACTCAAAAGTGTTTGAGCAAATATGAAATCTGACTTAATTTAACAGAAGCTGGTGCCACAAACTGTGAGGCTGCCTGTGATGGACGGTTCATCTGACGCAGATGTAACTTCACTCTGAATCAAAGCTGGAAGCTTTGACGCTGAAAGCTGGAAGATTCAGAGAAAATGCTCCTTAACTGTAACTGTCAGGATGATTTACTCTGAACTAAAACTGCTGTGGAGAGAAGACGGCTTCCACTCAGATCACAATGAGTTATTCAATTATTTTCATGTTTAAAATGGTTCAAAACAAAAAGAAGGTTCATCACTGAGTTCAAATCAGTTTCAGCTGTGCAAACTGAATAAATCCGTGTTAGCCTCGAACACTCTTCGACTTGTTAGGCGCTGGCACAGACAAACCTGTTAACCTGTCCGTGTTTGTCGGGTTAATGCTGAGACAAATCGTAGCACACGGAGGACAGACGCACACTTGAATCAGTTCCTCCTCATCAAGCTGCTTCAACACATCAACATGTGTCGAGCAGAGTGTCGAGCCTCAGTCAACAAGTGCTTTTTTGTTATGCAATGTTAGAGAGGAGCAGACGTCCCCTTTACATGGGGGCCTCTGTACTGAACCCAGTGCCATGTAACCTCCCCCCTCCTCGAGCTGCCCGACAGTCTGTTACTGTGTTACAACGTTTCCCGACGAGTCGCTGAAAGTTTTTCAGGTCGTGTGTCGACTCCTGTGTGCTGTCATGAAAGTAGTGAAGACGTGTTGATGTAAGTGTAACTGAGAAGGACTGTGTGATGTTCAACTCTGCTGAAGATGTTCAAAGTTTTCAGTCACACACACACGTGAACGAGCGGAGATCCAAAACTGACGAGCCCAGATTACATCTGATCGTGTGTAATTAGTTTACAGTTACTTAGTCCAGGCTTACTTGATTACATTTTTGATTAAAATACAGTAAAACCTTGTCGACGTGGGAGAACGCGTCAGTGTTGAGTGAAGTTGAAGGTTCAGAGCATTGAAGATGTTTAAAGAGAAAATGAATGTTTGTTTTTTTTCATTTTTTTAGAATATGCAACATTTTTATGTTTAAATTTGAAGTAATTCAAAAGTAATCAGATTACATTTCTTTTGTGTCGGTAATTTCAAGTAATCAGACCAGCTCTCACTGATCTGCCTGATGTAAATGAACATCATGTTGCAGCTGTGTGTGTGTGTGTTTGCTGAAAACGTCTGAGCAGAGTGAACTCTTGGCTTTAAAGGTAACGGTGGTGGTTTGTCTTGACCTCTGACCTCTGACCTTTCCCTCTCAATCAGTGCCGATAAGTGAGTCCACTGTGGGCCGCCCGAGTTCCTCTGCTCCTCGCCTTGTTTCTGATGTTTGTTATACTCTGGTAAACTCGATTTTCTTCAGTCCAGTTTGGTACAGACAATAAAACAGTATTTCCACGTCAGCGCTGGCCTGCTTGTGTTTTTTAGATTTGAAATATAACACTGCCGGTGTGTTCGCATGTTTCATATGAAACATGCAGCACGTCAGAGGAACTCGAAGATGATGAACAAAGACGTCCTTGTGGTACCCATGATCCTTCAGTCCAGGCCTGTGATTGACCTTTAACCTTCAGCAGTCCAGAGCTGTGACATCAGTGTCACTCTCTCAGGTCGCTTTGGGCTGTTTGACATTATCGCCACCTGCTGTTTGCCAGACGGAACTGCAATGAAGTTTAAATGTGACGAATTCATAAAGTTTATTATCATCAAACAAACAAACAGAACAAAAAACTTCAGATTTATTTATCAGACTCTGAACTGTGAATGTTGCTTCATACTCACTAAAAGTGGACATGAAATAAGTCCGCACACACACACACACACACACACACACACACACACACACACACACACAGAGCCTTCATTAAATTTAACTGTGACACATGAAGTTGTCAACAGAGGGCAGAGTTTGACAACAGTGACAGAGAAACTGTTGTAGTCCGCTTTGTTGTCCAACATGAGGAATCTGACTGCACAGACAGACTAAAGACAACAAGACAAACATAAAACTGCTCTGTACAGATATGAATACACACATCAATGTAAAAACAACAATAAATTTGTAGATAGTAAAACAATAAATCTGATTAATGAATTTACCTGGCGTGGCAACATTAAAGTCTGTCTTATCCTATCATAATATAAATAATAATAAGAAATACTTTTTTATTAATCCCTCGAGGGATTTTACATGAATTTAACCCAAAATACACACACATACACACGTGTATGTACACACAGTTGTGGGGGGTTCTATAAAATAAAATAAAATAAAATAAAATAAAATAAAGCTGAATCATTTACGCAGTTTTGATGTTATTTTGAAGCGTGTTTCTGCTGAATTGTTTTTTCCCACCTTATTAACACATAAACATTTACGACAACCATGATCATGAACGCAACGCGAGGTCCCATTTAAACGGCGTTAGTGGTCTAAATTCTGAGCTTTTGAGACGTTACGTGAATGCGCCGCGCGCTCTGATTGGCTGCTGGATCAGGGCCAAACAGAGTTCAGCGCCACACACTCGAAGAAGAAGAAGAAGGAGAAGCGGCGGCAGCGGGCTAACTGTCACCGCGGGGACTCGAACACTTCACCTCCGGCCTCCAGGACAGCATGACCGGCTCTCTGCTGACCGAGAGGACGCTGTTTACTTAACCTTCGAGGTGGCAGCGAGTCTGTGGAGCTAACACAGCAGGGCCGCGCCGAGGAGCTTCATCTCCGAGAGATAGCTTAGCCTTGTTAGCCTAGCAGGACGACCGCTCACCCGCGTCGGTCCGTCCGTCCGTGCGTCCGCGCTGCAGGACTTTAACCAACCAAACCCACACCGAGCTGCACCAGAACTCACCTGGACTTCACTGTGCGGTCACAGCTGGACGTGTCGGGTCCAAACGCGGCGTTTGCACGCAGGGAACCAACAACAAAACATCCCGCAGAACAAGGAAGTCTGAATGAACTTTAGCAGGCTAGCTGCAGCTGCTTCGCCTTCATTGTGCTGCTGAAAGCGGCTCCGTGCAGCCCGACCACCCGCCCTGCAGAGCTCCTGGTGTGCGTTCACGGTATACATCGCCTCCTCATCGACCTGCGAGATGATTCCCGACAAAGTCCCGAAGGAGGACGTCTTCCACGGGTCAGAAGAGCTGAAGAAGGAGGCTCACGTCCCCAGCTTTGAGCGGTACAAAGAGCTCTACCTGAAGTCCATAGAGAACCCCGACGGTAAGTCAGCCTCACCTGACCTGACACACCTGACACCACACACACCCTGCACGCGCTGTTTGAAATCATCTTTAAATCACAGCAGCCTGATTTCAGACATCACACACTCACAGCAGCTCTGACAGGAGGACTGTGTCTGTCACCGCTTCAGTTTCCTCTCAGAATAAAATAAATAAACTTATTCTGAGTCCTAAAATGTGTTTAAAGTTTGTTTAACCAGAAGAAAGCAGCACGTCCTGAAGGGGATGTGATCTAAAACACGTCCTGAAGGGGATGTGATCTAAAGCACGTCCTGCTGGGATCAGGAAGCTCTGCCGTGTGGACTGAACTTACCGAGCAGACAGAGAGGCCAGTCACACCTGTTTGTATATAATAACATTTATTACAGAGATTCAGAGCAGGTGAACGTCGAATACGATCCTGATATAAGGAAACGTTCAGATAACCTTCAGATAACCGATTCAGTCGCAGCCGGCAGTTAAATGAAGTTTCGTTTTCGAGTTTACGATGTCATAAAAAGTGTTTTCATCTTTTTACGTTCATGTTTTTCTCCTTTAATATCGATACGATGATCATGAAGTGGAACTCTTTAAATGTTGACTGTAGCAGCTGTCAGTCTTACAAGTCTGTTTGACCAAATATGCGTCTCGTGCTGCTGAACGTCTTCGCGTCCTTCATGTCCGTCTCCAGGCGTGTGTCCCTCTCTAACCCGTCACTTCCTGTCCTGCAGAGTTCTGGGGCGACATCGCCAAAGATTTCTTCTGGAAGACCAAACACACGGGTCAGTTCCTCGACTACAACTTCGACGTGACCAAAGGGGAAATATTCGTCAAGTGCATGGACGGAGCCTCCACCAACATCTGCTACAACGTGCTCGACCGCAACGTCCACGAGAGGAAGCTCGGCAACAAAGTGGCCTTCTACTGGTTAGTGTGTGTGTGTGTGTGTGGTTGTTTAGAGAAGTGAGTGTGTGTTATGAAGCTGTGTTTCATGGCTGGTGTATGACAATAAATCCTGACAGACTGAAAGTGAAGAGTCAGCCAGTGTTTTTAAAAAGCACTGCTGCTCCGATGTGGTCGACGGCTGCACGGCCTCGCCTCCACCGCTCACACCTCAAGCCAAAAACGAGGCATCTGCTCAGCAGTGGAAGAAGCCCAGTCCGTCCTAAAAGAAAGTCAGTAATCAGAGTTCTCCATAATCTGATTACTCTCCACCTCCGTCCTCTAATTACTCTGTGAAGCCACCGTCTGCAGCTGACGGCAGAAGAGACAGGACGTCTGATTGAGCGTCTTTTTCCTGCAAACTGTGGTCCGGCCTCGGTCGCCCGGCCTCGGTCGCCCGGCCTCGGTCCCCGCCCGGCCTCGGTCGCCCGGCCTCGGACGCCCGGCGTCGGTCGCCCCGCCTCGGTCGCCCGGCCCTCGGTCTTCGTCCATCACACACACTTATTTTCTGTCTCTCCTAAATATAAACAAACGCTCTCATGTTTGGAACAGCTGTTACTATTTCAGGCTCATGGTGAGTTTGTGCAGCTCGTTCCTCTGTCACACGTTTCATTGACGCTATTCTTCCAAAGTGTCTCACTTAGTATCTGTGTCAGGAAATGAAGCTGAGCAGAGAGAGGTGGAGACACAGATGGAGGAGAGAAGAGAGAAGAAGAGAAGAGAAGAGGGGAATAATGAGAAGTATGTGAGGAAGACAAAGGAGGGAGGATGGCTGCAGCTCCATTCATTCCATCTGTTGGTGTTCAATCCTGGCATTGTGTTCACAGAGGCGACCCCCTCACAAAGAACACACACACACACACACACACACACACAGAGGAGGCTTTAAATACAGCAGCAACCCCCCTCAAGCACAAACAGAGAAAAACACAGCGTGAAGCTCGATCGACAAAAAAATTTCAAATGTTTGATTTCAGCTTCCTGATGCGTCAGTCAGTGAAACGTTGGACTCGAGGACGCTGACAACTAGATGGATGAAAATAATCGTTACAGACCGTCTAAGAAGTTTGTCACAGTTTATTTATAGTTGTCTCGTTTTTTACAATTAATCGTTTAAAAAGTCAGAAAATAAAAATAATACTGATCACAACAAAAAACTGAACTTCTGAATCTGCATTTTTGCTTCAGTAAAGTTTTTATTTCTAGTTCATCATCAGTGAAATCTTAATCTCTGACGTTAATATAAGACACAAAGAGGACAGACACACGTCCTTTCATCTCTCTGTCCTCAAACGCTGAACTCGTTCCCGTTCTTCAGCATCACTTTCTTTTCATCATCGTCTTTTCTTCCTTTCACTCGAGTCGCCTCTCTTTCTCTGCTGAGCCTCGGGTCAGCGTCGTGTCCTGATGTGAGCGATGAAGCCGCAGAGGCAAACGCAGTCAGACAGCACTGAGCTTTTTAAAGCGAGGTCATCCGGGGAGAGGCCGTAAGTGGAGACATGTGATCCTCGCTGTGGCTTCACACACGAGCCGACTTTTATCTGCAGGAGAAGTTTGGTCCAAAGTTTTTCCAGCTGTAACTATCGATCAGTGAATCCATCGGCGTCCAAGCTTTCACGAATCAGATTTTATGGATATTTCATATTATATTCGATCGAACAGCGGTGTGGTCGAATTTTGAGGCCTCATGACCTCTAATGAAGGTCGGGACTCCCAGTAACTGATGCATTCGTTTCATTTCAGAGGACGCTCGGTGAGCGACGGCATCTGCAGCCGAGCGAGTTCCTCTGAGACAAAACAAAAAGGCAGATAACTCGTCGACTGTCCTCGTCTCGGTTTCTTCACCTTTCTAACGCGCTCGTTTATTTTTAGTGTCCTCGTACAAAAGGAAGTGTTTGTCTCCTCGTCGCTCACTGACATTTAAAGCCACCGTGAAATAATAATCAGAAATGCAAGTCACATTGTGTCACAGTCACATTTACGCGACATATAAACCACCTGGTTTATGATCTCATAGCGTCAGTCGTCTGATAGCAGAGTGCAGCAGGTCGCCGTGTCCACGCACTTTATTTAACACGTGATTGTCTGACTTGTGTCTGCAGCACAGACTGACTCAGGAGACGTTTTAACGCTTCGGTCTTTGATTCTTGGACTCGGTCCAGCAGCTGAGTGAACAAAGTAAGACGTGGAAACGCATCGCGGCTATTTAAAGGACGCACAGAGACTAAAATATATAATCTATACCAGCCGTCCAATAAACCATGAATGAATAACAGCCGCCAAAGAAAACCGCTGCATGTTTTGCATGAGCTCACGTCCATATCACTGTTTATGGGTCCAAACAGGAAGTAAGCGTGTCCTATATTTATACAGGAGGGGGTCTTCACGCCGTGCTGGGCCTACTTCCTGTATCCGTTTCACGCACGGTTCATCCTCATACTACATAATGTGAGATTTAGAGCCGAAGCGATCAAAATCAACATATCTGACCAAACAACGTATCGACAGATTAATCGATGATGAAAATAAACTTTATTTGACCTTTTTAAAACTGATAAAAGTCTGTTGTCCGTTTGAATGCAGAGATGCGTTATCGTTGGCCTGCTTCATCGACTTTGGGGAACTTGTTTTGACACCGGCCCGGCCGCTCGTTTGTTGGTTGGTGGCACCGCGATGTTCCTGTAATTTAGTCCAAACGTTTCCACAGCCGGGCTGGATTCAGGCGGGCCTCATTGTGAGCGCGGCGGCTCAGATATCTGTGTTTGAAACGATTATCAAGGTCAGAGCTGTGAACGCTGCAGCTACCATCAGCCAACTGGGTCACAGAGACCTTTCAGCTCTGCGAGCTCCACTCCTACCAGCACTTACTGGAAAACACACACTTACAGATACCGTTTGCACTATTGAGAAACACTTCTGGAACACACACACACACACACACACACACACACACACACACACACACACACACACACACACACACACACACACCACACACACACACTGAGTGTTGGCTGGTTTTTCTGGATCTTTTTCCTTCAGTTGAAGCTGTAAGAACTCGCTGCTTGCTGAAAGACAGATATTTAGCAATCGCGTGTTTTCGTTGAAGCATGTGTACAACACTGTTTTTACACTGTGAGGCAACCGAGGGGAGAGAAGCTGCAGAACACACACCTTAAATGAGTGAAGTGTTCGGCTTCCTTCTTTGCTTAAACCGAACCGGCATCGGTGATTTCTACAGACTGTATCAAACCTGGACGTCGTCTCCGTGACGTCTCCTCTCGTGGTCACGGTTCAGGCCGTGTTTCAGCTGCTCATGTTGTCATGTCATCTCTGTGTGCTGACGTGTGTTTAATGTGTTTAATGCTTCACTTGTCCTCGGTCTTGCGCTCTCCTTTGTCTCCTCCATCCATGGTTCCTCCCCTGAAGCGCTCTCTTTTATCGGCTCCTCGTCTTTTCCTTTTGGTCGGTCGACCGTCGTCTGCCTGAGCCAGCTTAGCCTCAGGTGCACTTAACCTTTGAGTCTTGAGTGCATTGTACAAACGGCACACAGGTGCGATTTATTGCATCATTTCCTGTTATTACAAAACAATATGGCAGCTGTAGTCCATTTAAACCACAACAAGCTCTTCTCTAACAGTTGTTGGCCTGAGTTGACTGTCCACTGTTTCATGTCATTACATATTATACACATATACATTACACACACCTGAAGACGTCTTCTCACCTGATCATCAGCAGCTGCAGCTAATAATCAGTTTCAGCATCGATTCATCTGTGAACTGACACAGACTAACCGTCATTATTTCAGCTTTGATTGTTTCCTGTTGGTGTGTACTGTGTGTGATAGTGTGTGTCACTTTATGTGTTTAATGTCGGAGCAGAGACGATGAATTCTTTCAGACTCCGTCAGTGACGGTTTGTCAGCCGCGTTTTTCAGTTTGCAGACGGAGAGACGAGCGAGAGCGTGCTCACTTAAAATGGCTGCAATCTAATAATCTGGAGAGACAGAGCTGTCACAACTCATCCAGTGTGTGTGTGTGTGTGTGTGTGTGTGTGTGTTGTGTGTGTGTCCTTAAATGATACTTTTGCAAGCGTGCACTTCCTTAAACGCCCAAAAAGAAACTCTGTTGTGAAAAAGAGGAAAGTTTCTCAACTCTTCCAAACTGTAACAGATTTGTGGTTTTATGTGTTTGATACGTCGTCACATAAAGTTTCTGTAAAGACATTTGACAAAGCTGCTTTTTGCTTTAATCTTGTTTTTGCCATGGACAAAATAAAATCCTTTTTATTGATGAAGTGACTGCAGTAAACTTGGAGTCGACGCCCTGCAGGTTCAGATCGCTGTGTGTTCCTGATGTTCACTTTGTTTCTGCGTGTTGTGATGTTAATTTCAGGGAAGGAAACGAGCCTGGAGATGAGCTGACGGTGACGTACAGAGAGCTGCTGCAGAGAGTCTGTCAGTTCGCCAACGTCCTGAAGTCTCAGGGTGCGTTCAAGGATCCACCTGATCTATGAGTCGATGGTGTTGATGTAAAACTCGTCTCATCTGTGACTCGTACTCGTCTTTGTCTTTGCAGGAGTGAAGAAAGGCGACCGTGTGTCCATCTACATGCCCATGGTGGTCGAGCTGGTCGTCGCCATGTTGGCTTGTGTCCGAATCGGAGCTGTGCACTCCATCGTGGTGAGCACACTGACACACACGACGCATCGTGGTCAGTTTGTTAGTTTGAGGCGAAGCTGTTGACGTGTGCTGTCTCCAGTTTGCAGGTTTCTCTGCTGAGTCTCTGTGCGAGAGGATCATGGACTCTCAGTGTTCACTGCTCATCACAGCAGGTGAGTCTGAGACTGCAGGAAACAAAGCTACGCTTCAGGTTTGGAAAACTAAACACAGGAGTCGTTCTTCTACTGGATGACTGAGGTTCAAACATAACGCCTGCTGACGGATCAGCTGCTCCGTGTCTGAACTTGACCTTTGACTCACGTCCATGCAGTGTTTATTCACCCTGTTTTCACTTCTGTTCACTGGGAGGAATCGTGTCATTTGTCAAGGCGTTTCAAGGTTTTCTCAAGGCTGGGCAAGGCAGGGAACTCAAGGGAACATGTGCTGTTCTACATTTAATTCATGAGCTTGGTGTGTCTTCCTTCTCTGCGACAAATTTCAGGAATCTTCTTAAACTGTTTAAAATGTAAAACTTTATATTTGTGACACGCCTTCAGCAGGAACCAGCGAGGTGTGAAGCCACAAACAGGAAGTCAGAATTCAGAGATGCAGGAAGTTAATGGTCAGATCTGTCGCTCAGTGTTTATTAAAGGCTGGCAGTGATTCGTGCTGCATCTCACTGAATTAACAGACGGATCTGTTGAAGTCAGCAGTGACGGAGCAGAAGAGCTGCAGCGTCTCGCTCAGCAGAACTCGTATCTGTGGCCACTTTGGCTCCACAGCACGAGGCGCTGAGCTGTGACCAGTAATCAAAGTCTTGTTAGCTGGATTAGAGTCTGGGGATAACCTGTTAATCCACGGGGTTAATGGCCCACACACACACACACACACACACACTTTTCTCATTCACAGAAGTCCTGTAAGCAGATCAGAGCCTTCAGCTTGAGGCGGTGGCCGACGCTGCGCTCAGAGTTTATGGTGTCGTAAAGAGAGTAACGAGCTTGAGCGCTGAAACAGGGCTGAGGTTTCCACTCGGTCTCGTTGGGTTTTACTACCACAGATAAAGTTTTGTAAACTCTCTCTGCGGCTCATGAAACTGAGACGCAATTAATAAACTCGACCTTCGTTGAGCTGAACATGTAGTTTAAACATTACTGTCTCCTGCCTCCGTCAGGGACGTTTGTTCACCTTCAGACTCGTTTAAGACTCATCAAATCATTCTGCAATCAGTCCATGAAATGTTAAATCACTGAACTTCACTGAGGAGGATTGTTTCTCCTGGACACGCGAGCTGAGGAGAGAGGGCAGAGTTTGTCGTTCCACCTCTTCCTTCAGCTACCTTTCAGGTGACATGCTGACATCTGATTCTTTAATCCACCTGCAGACGTTTGTTTGTGCTTCAGCGCTTGGTTGAAGTTAACCTGAAGAAGTGTACGTCGTTAGAGATGAAGGACAAAGTCTGCGGTCTCCATTCGAAGGTTCAGTGAAGCTGATATGAAGCAGCTACCTGAACATCGAGGCGACGCGCTGAGATCACTGAGGATGTTTGATAGACAGCCTGCTCTCCGTCCCTCCAGCAGCTTGTGTTCACATTATTTCCAGCTCCGTCTGCTGATGAGCCGACCGAGCGAGTTCATGTTTTCATCGCTGCTTCCATCTCACGGTCGTTGTTTCTCTCTCATTCGTTCAGACGGCTTCTATCGAGGAGATAAGCTGATCAACCTGAAGCTCTTAGCTGATGAAGCGCTGCAGAAATGCAGAGACAAGTAAGCCGTACACACACACACACACACACACACACTCGTGCTTTTGGGCTGTGCTATAATACCTGTTGTTATAGTTCTTATGTATTTATGTCACCTTTAAGAAGCTTCATGTCTCCCAGTTGCAGCTGCAGTTTGTTTTGTTGTGTCACTTCACTTTGTAGTCGGTTGGTCACTTCAAGGCAGACAGACAGTTTGGAGATAAATGTCTATTATTATTATATTTGTATAAATTCCTTCCTGAAATTTCAAGACGTCTTCCTGCTCGTTTGTCCCGTTACTTCATGTAAAATCCTGATTCTGCTTAAATAAATATACCAAAGGAAACAATAGAAACAAAAACTTGTTGGGAAGTTGTAAGTCAGATGCAGAATTCAGCCTCTGACCTGAACCGGAGGCAGAATTAGAAAACCTCTCCATGCATCCTGAAAAGTTACTTCATTAAGAATCATGGAGGGACAGAACGCGCCGACAGCATCGCGCTGGTTCTCGCTGACTGTCACGTCTTTGTCTCTGCAGGGGCTTCCCAGTACAGAGGTGCATCATGCTGAAGCACTTGTCCAAAGAAGCCGATGAGACTCCTCCGGGCTCTCAGTCTCCTCCAGCCAAACGATCCTGCCCCGATCTGCAGGTAATCCACCCAAACTGAGCCGTTCCAGGCCAGGCCAAACACGAGTCTGACCCTCGACAGTTTCATCGTGGATTTAAGTTCATCACCGCTTCGCTTCTTTTATGTTTGTCGGATGAAGCACAGCCGGGTTTGTCAGTTTCACTAACGTAATTAAGATTAATTATACTAACTCTCATTTGATTCCTGTGTCTTCATCTGTCGCATCACGGTGATTCTTCATCAGTGTCGTTCGTCTGCGATCGTTCAGCTCAGGAGAGATACTTCATAGAATATAAAGTTCATCCAGGTGACATGATGGAGGACGTTAGGATCAGGATTAACTGAACATTTAGCTCGACGTACACAAACACTGACTATACTGCCGTCCCTTCTCGCTCCACCTGCTTTCCTCCGTCGCTGCAGCCTGAAACAATCAGCCTTATCCTTTAAATACGACTTACGCCTGATTCCTGGAGGATTATTTAGCGGTTGCTTTCACTCAACGATGACTCAGCGGAGACTTTGAACTTTGAAAAAACATCCAGGAATTTTTCTGCAAAGCTCACTTTGTGTCTGCGTGATTTCAATGTCGAATATCGACCTTGACAAACTCTCCCGATGTGTCTCTGTGGACCTGTTCGCTTTAATTTTGCATTTATTATTTGGGGTTTTTAAAATAACCACTCTCCCTCATTAACTTCTCCTCCTCCTCCTCCTCCTCCTCCTCCTCCTCCTCCTCCTCCTCCTCCTTTCTTCCATCCCGTCCAGCAGGAGAAACAAACAGGGAGAGTAAAGAAAACGCGTCCTGTCCCGCAGGTATTTTCATCCCCTCCTCCCTCCACTGAACCCCCATAACACCTTTTTTTTTTTTGTGCCTTTTTAACGGGAATTTCACTCTCAAGCAGAATTTTCATGTCAGCGCTGTTGGGTGAAAAGAATAAACGAACAAAGCAGATTTTTAGGGACATTGAATCTGTTGTTTTTCAGCAGTTAGCGTTTTAAATGTATTGTAGTTACATTTTCTCTATTAAAACCAAGAAACCCTAAAAAACGAATGCTGATTTATTGTTTTTACCCATCAACAGCAGATTATTCCAATGATTTCAGTCCAGATTACATCTGCCATCACGGAAAATGTTTTTATTAAATTTTGTGAGGAAACTTTGACTAAAACGGATGTTAAAGAAGTCCACAGTGTAATTTTACACCGTCAGCGACGTTTGCTGGATTCATTGGAATAAAATGTAAATTCTCTGTGTGGAATTTGTATTAACACCGTTTCTCTTTTTGTATGTGTTGTGAACTCTTTACGTTGAGGTTGAACACTTCTTACCTTCGGCTGCACTCTTGGCCGAGTTGAACTCACAAAGCTAGCCTCTGTCTCTGAGAGGCTCTGTGTTTTTCTTACTAATATAACGCTGTAACACTTCTCTCCTTTACCTGCACACCACGAGCCGGGAAGAATCAGGAGTCTGACGTTTGCTAGCATTTGATTTTTAGCCCGTGTTTAGTCTCTAGGCTCGGCTAAATGCTCGACTGTGTTCATTAGCTCGTCTCTAACTGTGTCTGTCCACAGTAGTTCATAGAGCTTTTTAGCTGAAGGTAGCTTGGTACCGGTTAAAGAGTGTACTGATAGCCGTGTAATAAGCAGAATAAAGTACTGCGAGTGGCTGATTGTTGAGAAATAAACCTTTGACGTCTCGAACGACCTTTTTTAAATGAGTCACTCACGTCTCAGCCTCCACTCTGAGGCAAACACAGAAACTTAGAACGCTGTAGTTAAGATGCAGACAGACAGACAGGCAGACAGACAGGTAGACAGACAGGCAGACAGACTCCTGAGTCTTCCTCATATCTAAATAAAACCTTTCCTCAGCAGTCAGTGGTGGAGCTTTGTGTTTCCTCATCAGTGGCCTCATTATTCTCCACTGCACATCTTTCCTGCTGTCACGTATCAGTCCAGGAAACACGAAGCTCTGCCAACACGATGTTTAACGTAACGTCAGTTCTGTTTGAAGAACCAAGAAAGCTGCATAATGGGAGCTGTGTGATGAGTGGACGTCAGATCTGGGTCACTTTTAATGGATTTCACTTCAATTCGTCCAATTGAAGCAGAAGAAAGATTCTGCAGAGTCATGATTTATTTTTTGACTGAATCTTTCCGTCCGTATCTTCGCCTGCTCGTCTGTCTTCTATCTTTCTGCGTATCTTATCCTTCCTTATCTCGAGGCCTCTCTTCTCGTCTCTTTCTGTCAGTCCAAAGATTTCCAGGCTGTTTCTACGCCGACCTTCATTATTCTTTAACCACATCACATCAAACAGAAGTGACCCAGCTCTGATTGACACACACACGAGTTACAACAAAATGTTTGTAACTTCTCTAACAACTCTCTTGTTGCTTTGTTCACTCAGTTCTACAGTTTTCACGTTTTGGCATGTCAGACTAACTTTGTTTCACTTCTGTTCATGTTTTAGCTCGTAGAGACGTTTTGAGCTTTGAGATATGTAGTGACGGACTGACAGGGATTAGATTACGGTGTTTATTTAATCTGTGTGTGTGTGTGTGTGTGTGTGTGTGTGTGTGTGTGTGTGTGTGCGCACGTGTGTGTGTGTGTGCTGATCAGGTCCCGTGGAACCCCGAGGTGGACTTGTGTTGGCACACTCTGGTACGCGGAGCTTCAGACGAGTGTGAACCTGAGTGGTGCGAGTCTGAAGATCAACTCTTCATCCTCTACACCAGCGGCTCAACCGGCAAACCAAAGGTAACACACACACACACACACACACACACACACACACACACACACACACACACACACACACACACACACACACGTCCATGTTTTGGATTGAATGAACCGTTGGACTCGTGGTTGAAGTCTGTTCAGCTGCTTCGCTCCCCGCTCTTCTCCTCTGCAGGGAGTTCTTCACACCGTCGGCGGCTACATGCTCTACACCGCTGCCACCTTCAAACTGGTGTTCGACTACCAGCCTGACGACATCTACTGGTGCACGGCGGACATCGGCTGGATCACCGGACACTCCTACATCACGTACGGCCCGCTGGCTAACGGAGCCACCAGCATCCTGGTGAGTGTGACCGCTCCACTTCCTGTTTGTGACGGACTGCAGCTGGTTTCTGATTTGTCTGCAGCAAAAGGAACACTGGCCAATAACAGAAAAAAAAACCCTGATCCGGATAACATGGCCATGAAATGTGCGTCTGCTTTGACTGGATACGCTGACTGCTCAGTTACTGTTCAACATGAACGCTGACACTGAAGGAAACTTATTTCTTTGTTTCAGTAAAAGCAGAGTGACAGACAGAATCTTTGTTGTGTGCACGCTGTGAGCTGAAACAGGAGATGAGCTGTCATCTTACAGCTGCAGCAGGCCTGCGGTCGTCACCATGAGTCTTCGCTGTTCGACATGAGCGGACTCCGTGGTTTACTGATAAAGCTTTGGTTGCATCATTGTTAGGTGGAGTCAGTAATGATCAGTGCAGTTAGTTAGGCCTCACCTGCTCTGCTTTCAGCTGCTCTTCATCGTTTTATGTGACTGAATGGACCAAACAGTTGTTGGCTGCAGCTTTGAATCATAAATTGTTATTGAGGCTGAAGATGAGCTCTCCACACGGGTCCCGACCCTCAATGTGTTCCCATGTTTAAAATAAGAACTTGGCCGATGTTTGTTACTTGTATTGCAAACTGCATGACGTGGATCTTTCTCGAAGCGTCCTGGAAGCGTCTCCACGCGGTGAATACGCGTCTGTTCTGTTTTTGATGCTTGACACGAGCCTCACACGTCCGTCTACACAGAGCACCTCGGTGAATGTCCGCTTTATTGGCCGATGGCAGTTGAGGTGAATGCCGATGTTCAGCCGGTGCATCCCGAGTTTCTTGATTTTATTTGCTTCTTTTGTGTGTTTCAGTTCGAGGGCCTGCCTACTTACCCGGATGTCAGTCGTATGTGGGAGATCGTGGACAAATATCACGTGACCAAGTTCTACACGGCTCCGACCGCCATCAGGATGCTGATGAAGTACGGCAGCGAGCCGGTGCAGAAGTGAGTCGCCTCTGACGTCCAGCGATGCTCGTTTTATTTTGTATTCAGGAAGTAAAACATTAGGTGAAGGTGAGGTCACTAACTTCAGCTCCTTCTCTGTCTGCAGGTATAAACGAGACTCTCTGAAGGTTTTGGGGACGGTGGGAGAACCGATCAACCCCGAGGCCTGGCAGTGGTACTACACCGTGGTGGGAGAGAAGAGGTGTCCCATCGTCGACACCTTCTGGCAGACGGAAACTGTAAGTTACAGTTGGTATGATCTCTGATATCCATTGCGTGTGTGTTGTGACCTCATTCAGGACCTGTGATGGCAGACTGTCGGTGGCGCTGCCCCCTGCTGGAAACACACTTTATCACACCACGTGGGATTAAAAACACAAACATTTCTAACTGGATGTTTTCTGGGATTTCAGGGCGGACATGTGTTGACTCCTTTACCTGCAGCCACACCCATGAAACCTGGATCAGCTGTGAGTAAAGTGCTTCAGTGTTTCAGTAAATGTATTTAGTTGATTTAATTATCATAACAGGAGGTCGTAGTCCGTCTGTGGTTCCTGATTTATTGTCATGAATAAAAAGGTTTCACGTGTTGCAGCCTGTACTGGCTGTAACTGTATGTCTATGTCCAGCTGACGGATCGTTTGGAAGTACATGTTGTATAATAAATAAATATAAAAAGCGCACACAGTGAAGAAGTTGAACCTTTCTGACCTGCAGACGTTCCCGTTCTTCGGAGTGGTGCCGGCCATCTTGAATGAGTCAGGAGAGGAGCTGGAGGGGCCGAGTGAAGGATACCTGGTTCGGATTATTATTCTTCCACGTCTTTTTTTACCGTGACTGTTTTTAAACTCGTGTCACGTGTGTTGATCGTTTTCCCGCTTCCTCGTCCTTCGATCAGGTGTTCAAACAGCCGTGGCCCGGCGTGATGAGGACGGTGTACGGAAACCATCAGAGGTTCGAAACCACCTACTTCAAGAAGTTCCCGGGATACTACGTGACGGGAGACGGTGAGAGACGTCTTAGTATTTTAAAATATTGTATTTTACTCTATTACCTTTTTAATTATTCTGTCGTTGTCTCCTTCCAACTTTAAACTTTATGCTAATTACTTAACTTACAGGTTGCCGCAGAGACAAGGATGGATACTATTGGATAACAGGGAGGATAGACGACATGCTGAATGTGTCAGGTAAGACGCACTGAGTGTAGAGCTCGTCTTGTGATGATCTGTTATCTTACCTCCTCTTGGCTCTCCCTCCCCTGCAGGTCACCTGTTGAGTACAGCGGAGGTGGAGTCGGCTCTTGTAGAGCACGAGGCGGTCGCCGAGGCTGCCGTGGTGGGCAGACCTCATCCCGTCAAAGGAGAGAGTCTGTACTGCTTCGTAACTCTCACTGATGGAGTGAAGTACAACCGCACGCTGGAGGCAGAACTAAAAAAACAAGGTGAAAACACTTCTGTGTTTTTTCTCCAGCGTTACCTCAGAGTTATTTTCTTGTCAGAGGAAGAGGAAGAGCTTCTCATGTTGATGACGACGTTTTTTCATGTTTATTTTCTGTGTTCACAGTACGGGAGAAGATCGGTGCCATCGCGACCCCAGACTACATCCAGGACGCTCCAGGACTCCCCAAGACCCGATCTGGTAAAAAGACCAAAGTGACAAGTTTTAAATGAATGATGAATGTCGGTTTTCATTTTATCCTTGGAGGACGTTCTGACAGTCGTGTTTAGAAAGCTCATTTACAAACTCACCATCATCGCCTGTGTCGTCTGCTCTCTGCAGGGAAGATCATGCGACGGGTGCTCCGCAAAATCGCCTGTGACGAGCGAGACATGGGCGACATCTCCACGCTGGCCGACTCCTCGGTTGTGGAGCAGCTCTTCCAGAACAGATGCTGCACCGGCGTGTGACGGGCCTTGTCCGGATGATCATCGCCGGAAAACTCCGACTGCAGCCGCACACCAGCGGCCACAAATTCAACCAGGGAAGAGGAGGAGGAGGAGGAGGAGGAGGAAGAGGAGGAATTCAAACAAACCTTTAGCTCCTGATGGTGTGAACGTACCGTCCTTGTATGTAAGAACAAACAACAGCAGGTAGAGACGCGACATCTGTTAGATTACTGCTAATATTTCACACTTTAAGTCTGTTGGCTTAAATGTAAATAAAGAAAAAAGGAAGGGGTGTGAGAGAGAGCGAGAAGCCAGAGGTTGTTTCCATGAAAAAGAGAGTAACACTTCACCTGGTTTTATCCCAGAGATTCAGCCAATAACACACAGCAGGCTGCTACCTTCAGTTTGTGTGCTGGAATAAGGCGAATGTGAAGTGCTACCTGTAACGCGTTGTCTCCTCCCCTCGCTCGCTGCCATAGTACCGTTACGTACACTGATAATTAGCTAAATCTAGAAAACATTTCTACTAGCTCTAATTTCTATTGTAATTTTTTTTTTTTTAAATGTAGATTGTGTCTTTTTTTTTTCTTTTTGTTTTTATTCCGACTGATTTTTGACATAGGATTTGTTGGGTATTTCTGTTTGTACGTTCTTTTTCTTTGTTAGGCTCTTCTGTCAGTCTGCTGGAAACTGTTCAACTTCCACATTTCTCAGGACAACACAAAAAGGTCACCACCACTCACAACATCAAAAACGCCACCCTAAACCAGCTGCAGGCCTGATGTTGAAAAGGGAAAAAACGTAATATGTCGTACATCTCCCAAGAAGTCTGAACTGTTTCTAATTTAGTCTGTTTTAAGTTGTGTGGACTCAAAATAAGGTACCAGAGTTCCAAACGGCTGGAATCATCTCAAAGTATGATTTGAATTTGGTTTAAAAATGAATCAGTTTGTGGCGAATCTGTGTGGATCATGATATGGTACATTAAAAATGATATTTAAGATATTTAATCAGTTAAGAAACAGATCATTGTTCTCGGTATTCATAGCTTCATTCCTGTTGTCAAATTTTTATTCATGAAAAGTCCAAAACCAACATTGTGTTTGTTTCTCATCACCTGCTGCACAAATATATGAGACATCCTGTGAAACTGTCAGCTGTGGGATGAAGACTTTTAAACTTCCATACGAGGATAAGAGTCGAATCCCACCGAGGTTTCGGCCTTGAAAGAAATCACCTGAATGTCCTCTGCTCACAAAATTGGATAATTTTCATTAACATTCTGCACACACACATCTGTAAGGAAGTTAATAGTAATTTACATAATTTGATCGGCATTTTATCGTTTTAAACACCTGGCGCTGAAAAAGTATCAGCACCTTTGACAACTGCTCGTCAAACACAGCACGTGTTAATGGATACATTCAGTGTTGGTTTGAGTCTTTTCATGAGATTTATTGACAAGCAAGAAAAACATCCCCAGATTTCCTCCATCTTTTATTTCCGATATTGGAAAAAGAAAAATGTCCGTCACGCTCTTTGTGTTCAAAGCCAGTCTGTGGATTGAAAATCAGCCGACGTCCAGGTTGAACCAGTGTCACCATCACAGCATGAATTTGGGTCTTGAAAGGTTTCTGCTGTTGTGAACAGTCTGTGATTCGACTTTATTGGAATAACAACCAGAAGCAGGACCTCGTGCAGATTTCATCAGCGTTTTATTATTTGATTTTTGTTGCTCTTTGTGTGTCTTTATGTGCCAACACAAGTGGCCGTGGAGCTGGGTGTACAAAGCTAATCATTGCATCTAATGTTTTAAAAGAAAAAGTGCAGCTGCTTATTCTGATTTTGTCTGTATATTAACTTTGGTGAAGGAAAGAGAATTTTTCTGTTTGTTCTGATTTCCCTGTTTGTATCAATGTGTATGCAAATGACAGTAAAAGGACTTGACTGCTCCCTTTCATTTCAACTCTTCCTGTTCCTACAAACTGTTACACAAATATTTGTCTGGACGGTCACAGATCATAATCATCTGAGTCATGTTGTTTTGACTGTTGTCTAAATGGAACCTTATTAACACTAAGTCTATGATTATGTTTAGCATTTAATAATGTCCTAAAAAGAGGGGTGACATTTATAATTTGACACTTGGCGGCCTGAAGCTTAACTTGAGCTGAGTCGAATGATCCGGCTCACTAAAAAGAACCGAACTTCCCATCAGGAGTTCCTCACCAGAGATGAAAAGTAATGAGATGATTCACTCTGGAGAAAGACTAAAATGACCTGAAAGCTACACTTGCTGTAACGTATCGCGTAGATGTACTCATAAGTCAGCATATTATCAGAAGTCAAAACTTTTTCAAATCTGCTTATTTGTCTTAAATTAATTAAAAACACATTTTTATCCAGAGTTGATGTTTGAAGCATCTTGCTTCTGTTTTATCGCTCTTGAGAGTTGCACATGCGCAATACGGATCAGAGAAGTGGCGGGAACGCTGAGGGGCGATTTAAAAAAGTACCACGGCCGCCATGATCCTCATCCTCCTCAGCAGAAAGAAAAGGTAACTTGACATTAAAATACTTTAAATATCACCGGTAACGTTAGAGTATCAGTGTAACGTTCATTTAGACAAAGGGGGAAGTTGTGCTGATGGAGAGCAGCTCCGCGAGGCTTGAACCTACGTGGCGGGGATTTTGGAGGGAAACCGCAAAGAAAATGGCGAACGGGCCGCCCGCCAAGGTGACAATATTTCTTCAGCTCCGCGAACGGCGCGTATTTTAAATTTATCCCGACATATTTTCAAACGCGATATAGCTCGAGACCACACAGTTTATATCGATATAGTTAATTTTGCGTTTAAACGACCATACATTTCTTCCCTGAGCCGCCTCTCCCTCTGTGCAGGCCTCCCGCTGCTCGTTGACGTCGTCACGTCAGAGTCTCCACAAACTCCAGAAAACGTCGATTATTTGTTGCTAGTCGCTTTTTGTCAAAAAAACGAATTGCTAGAGGGTCTGAAAAGTTGCTAAATATAGCAACAAAGGCGGAAAAAAATCAATATATATCAATTATCGCCATTCAGCTAGAAAATATGGAGGTGAGTGTGACTACACATACGCACATTACTCCCACGCCGTTATGTTCAAGTTCAGCGGAGTTCAACAGACTTTAAGGCCTTCATGAACCAGGCAAGAGGCTCCTCTGCAGGTAAGGCCAGTGTTTTATTCATTCATACTTGTTTGGTGATCAGTGATGTGTTAAATAAGTTATAAAAAGATAAAGAAGATTGTTGCACTATTTACCAGTGCAGTCTTTACTTCTCAAACACTCAGCCTCTCTGAATGGTCTTTTCTTTTATTATTAATTTTATTATTAATTAACTTTTATTAATATTAATTATTTAGAAATAATATTTTTTCACAACTCATACAGTGTTTTGTTGACGCTGTACAACTTTTTTCAAACGTGTTGATATCAAATTCAAAAATGGGTGAATTAAACAAAGTGAGAACACGCACAGGTGATCAGATGATCAGAGTTTAGTCCGTGAATCCACCTGGGTAGTCTCTGCTTCAGAGACGTGGCAGGCTGTCTGTGGAGGTTTGGCCGATCACGAACACGGCCTTAGGGTTGTTTGTCCCAAACCTGAACAAATGCCAACACACTCCTCACTATGTGTGCCTGTAGCTGGTGTACTAGGTTATTGGAAAAGAAGCATCAAATATCCATAATGTTGTTTCAGGAACAGTTTAATATTTACTCAGAGCGACGTGTAAAGTAATGTTATTCAAACAAACATATTTAATAATTAACCTGATCCTGTCATCAGGCTCACAAAGCTCTGAGTATACAGTACAATTACAGCATTTGACATTGGTGTGGCGGGCGCGCGGACGCGGGTTGGACGACCCTCCATACTCTGCGATTGACTCGATCATGTCTCGCCATCGACCGGTAGCTCGCGATCGACGTATTTGGCGCCCCTGCAGTACAGCATACAGTATTCATTTCTAATACTCTTTACATCCAAAGGTGATATATGCTGAACAACCAGGTTGGTGTTTACAGTGAATGCTCAAAACTCAGTAGAGTGTGTGATCTGCGTTGTGCATTGTGATTATTCCTCATTCAGCGTCATTCACATATCTGCATACCTCAGCAGACAGTAGACGTCCTACAGTACCTCACCTTCCTTTATTCTGTTTTATTTTTTATTTTGCAGAAAAAAGACCATTCAAAGGTTGATATTGGTGAACTCCCTAGTAAAATAATTCATAGCTTCAAACCGACATTAATTTGGTTCATACATAATGATTGTAGATTTCATAATGTAAATTGAATGGTCTTGGTTTGAGTGAGACAGTGATGAATGAATGAATCATTTGCTCTGGCCTTCTATCAACCCAACTGAACATCTATCAAAGGTTTGGAGCAGTGTACGAGTACTGACTGTGTTGCTTCATCGTATTGCAACACTGCTCCACTCGTGCACTCACTTACACCACTGATCATACTGATTTTACATCCTACTGTTTAGTTTAAGCATTCTTTGCTTAATAAGTCATTTGGCCCACATCCCTCTACATAACTACATAGCTTGTAGATATTTGTTGTTAGGAAATGGAAATAAGTTACACAAATAAGGATTTGATTATAAACTGTTTGTTTCAGAATTGTTTACTAGTTGTGCAAGTTACTAACCTCATCAACATTGCAAGAACATTGCATCATCTTCTGTAATAATCATGAATAAATCAATATTTATTTTAGATGATGATTCTGTATGTGAACAGCAGATGATGACGGGCCAGAAGAATGTATTTTAAAAATGTTATTTTATGAGGATCACATTACCAGAAATAAATAGCATGTTACCTTTGAGGAAGAAACTGTATTTACTTTCTCCAGGTGCCAACTTGGATGTTCCAAGTTGTATTTGATGTGTATCAAGAATACATTTTTCTGGCAAGGATAAGTATTCTATAATGAAGTTTAATATTTACTCAAGGCTGAGGCCACGTGTAAAACAATATCTCGCAAACAAGGTTTGTTGTGTTTAGTGAATTATATATGCAAATTAAAAGGTATATTAGGACGGTGCTCCTTTTTGCAAGACATCCTTTCACCTGCTATCCGCTACTGCAACCTCATCAGCTCATCACAGCAAGGTAAGGATTGAATTCTTTCATAGCTCCAGCTCCAGAAACAAGACTGCAATTATCTAGTCCTGAGTTATAGTTAGTATACAACCAAATATAGCAGCTCTGGTTTGTGTCCACACAGTGGATAAATCTCTTTTCAGGGTGCCGTTCTTTACAGTTCTGCTGTAGGAGTGTAATTTAAATTCTCTTTGCACAGATAAGACTTAACTTTTCTAATGTTTACAGAGATGGCATCAGCTCTTCGTTTCATCGTCCTCCTCTGTGGACTGTGGATTGGAGCAAACGTAAGTAATGTTTGTAATGCTTTACTTGTTATTTATTTATTTTAATTATGACAATATTTATATCCCTGAGATCGATAATATTTTGTCTTCAGCAGTATTGACATTTTCTTTTTTTGTCAGTGCAGCAGCAGATAGTAAAACATTCAGATTATGAGGATGCATTATTGATAACAAAATCCTCTTTTAGTCAGTTTTCTTTTTGTTAAGTAGTCATGAAGCATAAAGGTGGTACTGCCCACTGCTTACCTTTTTAGATGATGTTAATCATCTAACTTCTACTTAAGGACGTGAATACTTGAGTTGTACAGTGTTGATTTCTAATGCTGTGTTTTTTACATCCACAGGTGATACATGCTCATCACTCAGGTTTGTGCCTCTTACATTTACAGAGGGGACTCAGACAACATTGGCTGGCACTGTGTGAGCTCAGTCAACTTGTGATAATCTCCTACTTTAGTGTGGAGACATCAATCAATGATCAGTTCTGTCAGTGGACACAGTGCACAGGAGTCCTAGATGTCTTATGTTGAAGTCTAGCTATTCAAGAGATTTATTGTCATTTGCAAGTAAAAACACGTGGCTTACACAGCAATGAAACTCTTATTTTGCTCTCTCCATTTACAACACAACAATAAGACAAACAAGGTACACAAAAATAAGAGAAACACATACACAGCATTGGATCATGATTTGGATTTTTTTTTTAAATCTAGGACTTCTTAATACACTTATGTTCATTTAAAAAAAAAAAAAATTAATTGTTCCACGATGTTGGCAATCATTTTGTAGGTGGTCAGCGCTGCCCTTGTGGTTGGACTAAACTTGGCAGTCGCTGCTTCAAGTTCTACAGCATTGGGAAGGATTGGGCTGAAGCAGAGGTACTTTATGAAACAACACCAACTATAACTCTCACCCTGTATTTATGTATTTAAGCAGCTTGCTATTGTAAGCGTCATTTAGTCAAAGAAACCCCATTTGTATGTCTCAGGCTTAATGTTTGGGCTGCATCTGAAATTTAGTTTTTAAAGAGACATTTCAAATACACAGGATTCCTTTGGTACAAAGAGAACAGTAATGTCCATGTGATGATGTTAAGAAACAGAAAATGTGTTAAGCAACTTTATCTTCACCATCAGCGTTTCTGCACTCTTATTGGTGCCAATCTGGCTTCCATCCTTACTGATCAAGAGGGCGCTTTGATCAGCAAGATGGTGAACCCATCAGCTTGGGTTGGAGGCTATGATAAAGTGAAGGTGAGAGTTTTATCAATATACCTGATGTGTTGCAGTCTGTTGCATGCCATTTAATATGTCTTGTTGTTAATGTTAGATAGTTGCATTAAAAAATGCTAGAAAAATATAACCTTATAATCTCTGAACTTATTTCAGGATGGTGTGTGGCTCTGGAGTGATGGTAGAAAGTTTGACTTCGGTCTGTGGAGGAAGTCACCTAAAGAACCTAATAATGCCCATGGAGGAGAAGGATGTATGGAGTTTCTGAAAACGGGTAAATTATCTGTTGTCCACTTGATTGTGATTTTTTTTTTTTCTGTATCAGGAAGCAAAACTATACACATGGGTCATAGTAAATAAAATATTAAATAAAAAATATTAATTATTAATAACACAGGACAAACAAACCATAGCAACAACCAAAATCATGAATCAGGTCAGGTGTGCTTTATAGAGCTTTACTTGTTTGTTTTTGTCTACAGGAGATGCCAACGATGAACGTTGTAATCACTCAAGAGGTTTTGTCTGTGCCATGGATGAATAACAATGACACACATCTACCATGAGGGTGTCACATCCCCACTGATGATGTCACTTCCACCAGAATGTTAAGCCTCGATGACATCACTGCTGGAAGATTTCATTTTACTTAAATCAGAGCATCTAAAAAAGGAATAAAAAAAATAAATATAATGTGTGAAAGAAAATATAAAGACATGAAATAATAAAGAATGATTGCAAGCAGCTCCATTTGTTTTCTCATTTATTTATTTATTTATCTCTGCTTTTATATTTTTTCACAGTATATTTTTCGTACATAAATTACTTTCATCGTTTCATTTTTTCTTATTCTTTTCCCAGTTGTTATTGCTTTTGCTTTTGAGTCCAAGCTGTCAATCAACTGGCTTTAGACGAGCCTTCCTGTCATTAGTTATTAGGCGTGGTCAGAGTTTAGGTGTGTCACGTTGTATTGGCCACACACAACACTGGAATATTTTCAACATGAATTAATAAAAGTACAGTAAAGTTATGTCAATGTAGAATGAGGACAAATGGTATTAAAAAGAAAGAAATGGAGGTTGATGAGTGGCATTTCAATCAAAGTGGATGAACCGCACATATACAGCTACCTAATTGAAGAGATTTGTCTCTGTCGTCAAGACTTTTTTTTGGTTGTCTGTCCAATATGACACTGTTGGAAACTAATTACATCGCAGTGGCGAAGTAGATGCAGTCTCCATTTTAATAGCTGTGCAACCTTTTTGTTACGAGGCAAGAAAAGTAGAAAGAAAATGCTAGGCGTACACACACTAACTGGCCAGATTCCACACTTTACCCGTTTCCTCCTCTCTGCAGTCGGCCTAAAGCCACAGATCTTTTTTACTGTCATTTACTTCAGGGAGGTAAAGAAAATCATGAACTGGGTTATTTTATTTGATTTTTTTTGTTAGATTCAGGTTGTAGGTCTGCTGCTCATGTATCACTTGTTATATCTTGTTTGCTGATAATATATCTGTGAGCAGAGGGAGAGGTCTGCAGTGAGTAATCCACTTTGTCAATAACTGTTTTAAAATCTGCAGTAAGTCATTCACTTTATCACATTCTGCTACACCCAAGAAGCCAAACATTCTGACCTATCATGTGTTTACATAGTAAACTGTACTGCATAGGAGTACAGTTCACAGTTCTATACAGTATATATACATATATATTTCTTGACCCAGTAGTATAAATACAGGTGTGCCTGTTTAGATCAGTCTTACCTGCTACCGTCGCCATGCTCCGTTTCAGGCTCAGCAGCAGCACATTGCGTAAGTACACCACTGATGGCTTGATTAATTATGACTTGGTTTATATAAATGAATTTCTTGTTGAGGGAATTAGATTGGTGAGAAAATCAATTGTTGATTTTGCTAAATATTTTGACTTCTTGCCCAGTAATAAACCTCCTCATAACTTTCTGAATAAATGCATGTTTTTGTTTACTAATTAGCACATTTGAGGTCCATAAACGACTTTTGATAATCTTCTTGATTATAAATGATTTGGTATTTTATTTCTCTTTTTTTTTCTGATTGATGTTTGAGTTGCTTAATGGAAGTACTGAAATGTTTTAATCCTGGTTCATCTACATGAAACACTTAACATTATTATTATTATTATTATTATTATTATTATTATTATTATGTACAAATATTTCAGCCTTCTTAACAGTAGTTGAATTTTAACAGTGATCTCTTTTTTTAGTGTTGGCAGCAACCTGTTTGCTCATGACAGCAGGTAAGTATCCAGGTGCTCACACATTTTTTTCTTATGTTGCACTTTCAGCTCATACTTTAACATTATATACGGCTTATGCTTTTCAGATGTTTCCACACAGAGAGTTATCAGCTGTGACGATGACCTCAATGTTCAACGCCTAAGCTGCGGTATGACTCAACACTGTGTCAACTAAAGCGCTCAGTTTCTGTAGAAACCCGACTAAATGTTTCACTTGGACATTTATTTTCTTCATCATAAATTATGATATGTGGGATCAGAGCTCCGTGGGTGGGCTGAAGAGTTTGCCAGCTAATGTGCTAAAAACATTATTTTAATTTTACGATAAAAACAAGTATAGTTGTAGATCATAGTTTCTTGTATTAATTTGAATCAGTCAAGCAACATGACTGTTTCTCTATTTCAGACAGTGGAGTGATCAGCGTGCAGGCGGCTCAGTATGGACGTACAGACCCTGAGACCTGCAGTGAGGGCAGACCTCCACAACAGCTTTCCAATACAAAGTGTTCTCAGCAGGGCACTGTGGACGTCCTCAGGAAAAGGTACACACAAAATAAAACCCAAAAACTTTTCATGCAATTTTCTTTACTGAGCTTCATCATGTTTAACATACAAGTGCTTAAATAACTGTACTGTCCATTACCACCTACAATATTAGATTGTTGTTAAAAAAAACTACCATCCTGAGGTACCCCAGTAAACACATAATGTCTTATCAACAAAAGCTTTTGGGTCCAGCAGTTTCTTCTACTTTCTTCTCAGTGGCAGCCATCTTGTTGATAAGCCAATGAAACTGCACTTTTCTGTACAGTCATTGTACCAAAGATTAGATCACCTGCTACCTTAGATAACAGAGTCAAAGAATGAGAAACTACAGCGTGCAGGCGAGAAATGAACACTGACCTCATACTGTATATTTACACAAGTGATTTGTAATGCAGTATTACACTCTCTGATGTAACCCAGAGCTAAGCTCTGTCTCATTTATAACATCTTTGTTTTGTGTGTGTTTCCTGTAGGTGTGATGGCAAGAGAGTGTGTGAACTAAATACAAATGTCGTCCATACTTCTGATCCCTGCCCTGGCATCTTTAAATATCTGGAGACCAACTACACCTGCTTCCCAGCAAGTTAGTCACATGTCACATGTCATGTAAAGCACTTTGAGTGGTCGGAAGAAAGAGTAGAAAGTGTGTATGAGTACAATCCATTTACCACCAACTGTCCCTGTGAGTAGTTCCCAGTTTCAAGCACTAAATGTATCATGAAGATGCAGTGTGCCACTTTGTGATGTCTAATCTGCTTTATGTTACTTTATGTGACAGTTGGCATTGTTATCTGCGAAGACTCTTTGGCACAGTTAACTTGTGGTAAGATCACTTTGTGTTTTGTTTTGTTTTATGTACCAATAATGCAAAAAAGAAGCATAGTTATATTTTTCCATTGCATTCCAATAATCATTTTAAAATCATATGTTCTCGTTTAACCACCTGCCTCTTGAAATCTTCCTCTTTTGTCAGATCAAGGTCAGGTTATAATTGTGTACGGTGCATATTATGGACGGCGTGACCAAACCACGTGTTCTTACCAGCGCCCTGCCTCTCAGATCCAAAATGTCTACTGCTCAGAGCCCATGAGCAAAGTTTCTAAAAGGTACGGCTTCCCATTCTGCTGACTTGAACTTCACATTGAGGGTGGAAGTGAAACTCATGGTTCATATGAACTTTAGAACAACAGTTCAATCTTAGCTGCAACTTGCATGGATTTATGATGCTCTTTCTCAAATGACATTCACATTTCATATCAGTCAGTGCATATATTCACTCATCACTCTATATCCACAGCTGTAATGGGAAAGACAGCTGTATTATCAAAGCGAGCAACTCAGTGTTTGGCGACCCCTGTGTCGGCACTTATAAGTACCTGGAGGTGGCCTATACATGTCAGTGTAAGTAGTTCAAAGACTGTTTCACTTCATGAAGGCTAATCTGTGCTAATGTGGACATAGACTCTGTAAATTCAAAATGTGTTGAAACATGAACTGTAAGTAAATGTATTATTAAACAATAATTAAGTAATAATATCTTTAGTTTCTTAAATTATCTAACGTCGTCTGTTCTCTTGCAGATCCTGTGTGAAGATATCGAAACAGTGATGTCACAATTTGAACATTCATTCTCAATAATCAAGAGAGCAATGAAACTGAAAAGATTCTTTAAAAGAAAATCTGAATCAAATTCTACCAAATTAGTTTTACCTGACTTAAGACTAAATCCATTTTGTTTTATTTCATTTCGTGTTGTTAGACTGATTGATGGTTTAATTCTTAAATAAAAATTAAAAAGTCACATTGTGACACATCTGCTGGACTTGAATCAATGCACGTTGAGTAAATGTCCAAAAATTGATCTTTGACACTCAATTGTACTTTTTAAAGGATCATCCCAGGTAGGCTATCTATTTAAAAGACCTTTACTGATGAATAAAGAAAACACTGTTGATAATTCTCCATTGTCTTAAATGAATGAATTTACTGTTCCGTTAACTGACTCCAGTGCAGGAGGCATCATAGATTTCCTCATTCTGATCAATTCCCAGCAGCATAGTTAAAGCAAAGCTGCAATGAAAACCAGGTCATGAAGACATGATCTTCTCTTTGCTATCTCGTCTTCCTCTCTGTCAAGTTTCCAACAAACATATTTCAAGAAACTGAGACACCCAAAGCCTTCCAATCTTTACAGACAGTCCAAACCTTCTCATATGCCCAATGTTCCAGTGTACCTCTTCAGGTCTTTAACAGATGATTTGACATGTGATTCACCTGTGCATCAGCTTACCTGTCGGTGTTGTCATTACTAGTGTATTTTGTTCACAATTGTTCCTTTAGGCTTGACAGACAAACCTAATCTAACCCTAGTAACCAAGTACACCTGTGTTTTTGCTGTCAAAATGCTGTCCATGAGTCCATGTATGAGTCCATTGTAGAGTAAATTCTGAACTGGAACACCTATTTTAGCCTGTCTTATACATGACAAACTGTGTGTACAATATACAATACAATAACAAGTTATATAATTGTGATTTTTAAACTGTTTATTCAGTTAGACCACTTTAAAATAAGTTTCTTTCAAAATCTCCATCCATCCCCCAAAGATTATGTTTTCATGTCGGCAAATGATCAAAATAGAGCCACGTTGTGACACCACATCTGTTCGACTTGAATCAATGCCCCCATTCAAAGCAAGGCCTGGGAGAGGAGCTCAGTCACTTAATCTTTGAGTCTATGGGTCCAATTGTCACATTTAGATTGTTGTTGAAGCTTACCTTGTTTTTTATATGTATAATCATTACTGGAGCATCTTGTTCAACAAGAAATAATGTTTTCTTCAGCATGACAGACAAACCTAAGTAAGTATCACACATGAGGTGGTATGAGATTCAGGTTTCACATCACGGTTAACATTTCTCTGTTTCTCTATTAAAACCAACAAGGATCTTATTCTGAGTTTTCCCAGCAGTGACTTGTTTTGCATAAAGAGAGGCAGTTCCTCTTGAAACAGAATAAATACTGGTTGTCTCTTACCAACACCATCACTTCAACTCTTCAGACCAGATCTCCTGACATCATGCTCTGCTCCAGACTCAGCACCACACTGTGTGAGTACACAACTGACATATATATATATCAAATATAATAATGATTTCAAATTAAATCAGGAAGCTTGAATTTGATTTTCTTTTCTTTCTTGTGGAGATTCCTTTATTATAATTAAAAGAATGAATTCACACAGAAGTAACAACATAAATTTAAACATATTTTTTCTTTTTCAGTGCTGGCAGCAACGTGTTTGTTCATGACAGCAGGTAAATGGATGGTTCAATGTTGCATGATGATGCTCTGATGAATTTCACTGTGACAGAACTCTGCTGAAAACACTGTTTGCTGCTATTCTATTCTTTGGTTGTTATTTGATTTGATTTATTTTGCGACAACCATTGTCAAGTGAGTTGAGATCCCTGATCTGCTAACACCAGCATAAAAGTAGTATGAGACTCTCAATCAGGTCCTAAAGTGGAAAACGGGACTGTTCAGTAACAGTTAACTGAGAAGAGAGATGCCTTGAATGGGTGTCACTAATGAGGTATTATATAAGCAGGGTAGGCGTCCGGATGAAGGCAGTTAGAAGCTAGGCGTGTCGCCTCACCACCAGCTTTAACAGTCCTCTATTAAGACCTGATAGGGTAATACCCATAGGCTAGCTAGAGCATCAGACCCTGACCATCAGAGAGCTGGTCCAGTACCACCTGTATGGGGGTAACTTGAGATCTAACACCATTTATGCAGGAAATATGCACTGATTAAAAAAAACAAACTCTTCATTCCAGGTTTTTCTGTGAACGCCCTGTCGACACCTATCAGTGCCTGTGGTAATGCCTACAGCTGCGGTATGACTGACTGACCTTGTTTTTTTTGTTTGTTTGTTTTTCTGGACAAAATATATTTTATTTATGAATCAACCACTTATGCCTGTTTCCCAGGAAGTCAGTTCCAGTTTTGCATGTAACAGTTAAACAAAGGTACAATTAAGAGTAATAGGTGCAATTTGTCTAATGTCATTTATCTTTGACAGCCCGCGTCAGAGCATGTGAACACTCTTTCGCACACCTGCAGTGTGGTAAGATCACATTTTTTCTCTTTTTTAACATGTAGTTGTATTTTGTTTGCATTTCAACACACAGCATGATGTATTCATGTCCCTCCTCTGTTTGTCAGGTGAAGGGCAGGTTATATCTGTCTACAGTGCTAATTATGGACGCCGTGACAGGACCATATGCTCTCACGGACGTCCTCATTCTCAGGTCCAAAATGTCCACTGCTCACGTCCCACTAACCAGGTTGCTCAAAGGTACAACGGCCCATTGTTTCTGTTAAGCATATAAAGCCATACAGATGAATGGACACATCTTCTGTTCACTTTCAAACCTGTATTTACTCACATTCATTTGCATCCACAGCTGTAATGGGAGGAGCAGCTGTGCTGTCAAAGCCAGCAACAGCATATTTGGAGACCCCTGTTACGGCACTTTCAAGTACCTGGAGGTGTTTTACACATGTCAAAGTAAGTAGCTCAAAGACCCTTTTATGTTGTTTCATTCTGCTGAAACTAATCTGTGGTCCTGGAGAACACAATGTATAAAGAATGATGCAGATATTCCCAGCGACCGCTCTGCAGGATGCTCACTGACAGGCCTTTTGGCCACAGGAGGCTGCAGGTGTCTTCACCCTCCTGTAGCAAGAGAAACAAAAGAAGCAAATCACATGAAACTTCTCACAAACATTATAAACAGCTTTCAAACATATAGTTTAATTTCTTAAAGCTCCACCGTGTAACTTTTCCTAAACTAACAGATTTAAGTCCTGTTGATCCACACTGACCTGTCATCAGGTGAACGGTGTCTCTGTCATTCATACGTCTGTTCTCACACTATTTAAGAGAAGTACATGACTGTTTCCCAGGAAGTCAGTTCCAGTTTTGCATGTAACAGTTAAACAAAGGTACAATTAAGAATAATAGGTGCAATTTGTCTAATGTCATTTATCTTTGACAGCCCGCATCATAGCATGTGAACACTCTGTCGCAAACCTGCAGTGTGGTAAGATCACATTTTTTCTCTTTTTTAACATGTAGTTGTATTTTGTTTGCATTTCAACACACAGCATGATGTATTCATGTCCCTCCTCTGTTTGTCAGGTGAAGGGCAGGTTATATCTGTCTACAGTGCTAATTATGGACGCCGTGACAGGACCATATGCTCTCACAGACGTCCTGATTATCAGATCCGAAATGTCCACTGCTCACGTCCCACTAACCACGTTGCTCAAAGGTACAACGGCCCATTGTTTCTGTTAAGCATATAAAGCCATACAGATGAATGGACACATCTTCTGTTCACTTTCAGACCTGTATTTACTCACATTCATTTGCATCCACAGCTGTAATGGGAGGAGCAGCTGTGCTGTCAAAGCCAACTTTCAAGTACCTGGAGGTGTTTTACACATGTCAAAGTAAGTAGCTCAAAGACCCTTTTATGTTGTTTCATTCTGCTGAAACTAATCTGTGGTCCTGGAGAACACAGTGTATAAAGAATGATGCAGAATATCCATGAACTTAAATGTTGACTTGAGGACAGAGCTGTTAATGTTAGCCTAAACTGATATTTGTTCTGTTACCTGTTTTGCAGAGACTGAGAAGAAATAATGACAACACATTTGCTTTAAACAAAATGCACATGTCAGCATAATCAAGAAACCAATGAAATGATTCAAACACTAAACACACCATATGGCCAAAAGTATGTGGACACCTGAAAATTACACATGAATCGTGACCGTCTCATTCATTTGGTCTTTCAAACTGAAGTGTCCATACACTTTTGTCCGTATTGTGTGAATATTTACACTATTCTATCTATAACTGATAAATCCAAATGACAAAAATAATTTAATTAGCCTTTGATTGATTTTCTCTGCTGCCAACTCTTTTGATTGAACTTTATTCTGCCATAATGAATTGTTCCCTCTTCTTTGTGCTTCACAAATAAACTTTGTATTGTATAATATTCTGTGTCATTACACTCAGATATCAAAAGCTCTAGCTCAGCTGTCTAGTTTATATGTCTGAGGAGTTTTTACTCACTTTTTAATTATTTTGCAGTACATAAAAAAAGCATAGATCTTACACTTAACTCACTTTTTTCCAAATCAGTGGTCAAGAAAGGAAGTATCTGCGATGAACAGCTAGAAACATCAGCTGTATAATATCTTTAATAATAATATCTGTAAATTACAAATTATGTAAATATCTTTTTCATCCTTGCACACACACACACACACACTATATATATTTTTTAAATGTATTTACCATGTCCATAGCCTTTGCTTTTGTTCCCTCGTCAAGAGTCTTCTGTTTTTAATGTGCCTGTGTCTGTACATGTTTGATGTCTGTAACAAGAGAGCAAAGTGGAACCCGAAGCAAATTCCTTGTGTGTGTTCACACACCTGATGAGTTTTGCCAAAAATCGCCAAAAACCGCGGCAGAATTTACAATGGGTGTGTATTGGTAGAATGTTCCAGAGCTAGAGTGGAGAGGGACAGAAACATTGTCCAAAAATAGATTTGCGAACGGCTCTCGTGGCCACAAATGTCATTCCACAGAAATAATTTATTCATAGAAAAATTATTACCCCATCTTGTACAATTTTAAAACATCTCAATAACATTTGCTTATGTATAAATACTGAGATTCTAACTCAGGTTATCAAGTTTATTCAGTTAGACCACTTTAAAATAAGTTTTCTTTGAACTCTCCATCCATTCCCCAAAGGTTATGTTCTCACATTGGCAAATGGTCAAAATAAAGTCACTGCTGGAGGCAGCATCGATTTCCTCATTCCCATCAATTCCCAGCAGCATAGTTAAAGCAAAGCAGCAATGAAAACCAGGTCATGAAGACACACAATTGTCACATTTAGATTGTTGCATTGTGTCAGACCAGCAGGCTGCAGCTTAATTTTTGGCCTAACATGTCAAGATATGTGAGATATGTACTGTCAGCTTACCTTGTTTTTTTATATGTATAATCATTACTGGAGCATCTTGTTCAACAAGAAATAATGTTTTCTTCAGCATGACAGACAAACCTAAGTAAGTATCACACATGAGGTGGTATGAGATTCAGGTTTCACATCACGGTTAACATTTCTCTGTCAGTCTATTAAAACCTATAAAGAACTTATTCTGAGTTTTCCCAGCAGTGACTTGTTTTGCATGAAGGGAGGCAGTTCCTCTTGAAACAGAATAAATACTGGTTGTCTCTTACCAACACCATCACTTCAACTCTTCAGACCAGAGTGTTCCTACCAGATCAGGGGCGTCCCTCTCTACCTTCACAGACCTCCAGCTCTTCAGAGAGGACCTCCTCTACAACACTACCAACAGCTGGACATGATAAATCTACCCCTTTAAGACTTCACACACGTCACAGCACATACTGTTGCACTTTCTTACCGCACTGTACCTTGAATGTTCCCTTCTCTGTAAGTCGCTCTGCATCAGCTAAATGACTGAATGTAAATGAACTGGTCCCAACAACAACAAACAGCTGTACTTACATTTCACAAGTTTATTGTCAGACTTCAACTACACTTCTCTCAGCAGGCTTGTAACATCTTTAAATCCAGGAGATCAAACAGCGCATCATACAGTCACATGACCTGTGTCAGCTGTTAATAACGCTGTATGTCGGGTGGATAGTTCAGTAACTCCTGCACATGCTCACTGAAGACGACTATCTGGGCTCTTCATGCTGCATTCAAGTCCTGTCAAAGTGCAGTTCACCTCAGCTTCCATACATAAAAAAGCTAAGTGAACTCGGTGTTTGGTGTTGTTCTCCAATTTATGTGATTTCCAGCAGTTAACATCCTGATGATTTAAGTTGTTAAGGGATTAAAAGTCGATTTGAACAACCTTCCTGTTCAAATGACAAAAACACCAACTATTGCTCAGCGTTTGTATTAAACACTCCATGATTAAAGTAGATATACAACAACAGAGCAGCTTAAATAACTGTAAAATGGATGTAAAATAACTGTAATACGTGTTAGGGGAGACAGACGTTAGCTATCTTATACAAACGTTAGTGCGCGGTTTTTAGCTTTAACGTTAAGTTTCGTTAACAAACTCAGTGTCCCAGAAGTAACTTTAAGAGTTTAAGTTGTAGTTTTTAAGCTTTAAATACTCGACAGAATCGAGAAAACAACGTGTACTCACCGCCCTCTGTGTGTTTTCGTTCCCTTTGTGGGTATTTAAACTACCGCTTCCCCCACAAACACACCCCTCTCCCCGCGCAGCTAACGTTAGCGCCCCGCCGGTTCACTGGACGATATAATGTAGTATAAACACCTAAAACGCAACGAAGTTACTCGTCAGCGTCCATTAATCTGAAATAATCAGAAAATAACATCACATAACGGCTAACGTGTATGCTCAGCTAACAGCCCTTGTGTTTAAACTTTGTTTTAGCAAGCTGAGCTAAGTCGGCTACAACGGCTGCTAGCGTTTGTAGCTAACTGTAGGTACGTTCATGTCAGTCTGGTGTTTAAGTTGATACTTTAGCCGACACAGTATATAAAGATGACCCCACCTCAGGGACTATTGCCCGGACAGCACAGCTCCAGGAATCACAGAGATGCACAAACCCACCACCGCTGTGTCATCAGTTGAAAACAAAGAGTTAGAAGTTAGACATCTACAGCTCTGCAGCAAGTAATGTGAAAATAAAGATCTCTAAAGTCTGTGTAAAGGCAATTCTGAGGTTTCTTTCAAAATACATGTTGTAAACTACTTGTCGAAAATATGTGAAAAGACTTTGAACGAAATATTACTCAAATGTGGAGTTAGAGGTTAAAACAGTTTTTCACCAGTTTTCAGTCCAGGATTTTGTAGGCGGTCCTTAAAGGGTGGCTCGATGACACGCAGAGGCCACCCTCGACATCATCCCCCCAGCATGACTTCATGACCTTTTCTATATATTCTTATATCTATATATTGTAAGTTATTTTGACACCTAATTTCATAAAATTATCAATTTTATTCACGATTGGCTGCATGGTTACTAACACTTTCTTCTTTGGTCTGATGACCTCAAAACACATTTATTTTTACTTAACACTCTTTAAACTGAAATTTTCTTTTGTAATTTTCTTTATATTTTTTGTAATTTATACCTGTGCAGAAACCAACTGATTTAGTCAGTAAAAGTGTGTACTCCTCACAGCAAGAGGGTCTCCATTTGTTTCATTTTCTTGTTTGATTAATCAGTTATTGTTCTTTTACCGATTAGACGACTTAAGTTTGACTTGACAGGAAACCCCAAATATGTTTCAGTTTATGCTATTAAAAAAAACTCAAGATGTAAAACAGAGGTATCAAACATTATAGCCTTAATTTAATGTTGTTTTTCAATCAGAATAACTTTAACCTGAGTTAAAGAGAAAATGAATATTTCAAGACAGAAATATTGTTTTTGTTTTGTTTTTTATGTGTATTTTTTAGAATTTAAAATCCCTGGAGAAACCGAAGCACTCGGAGGAAACCATGACAGTGACCTTACTGTTGCCTTGTACAAGGCCACAGTGAAGTCCTGTATCATATTCAGGTTGATGTTACTCGTAGGGTGTGTTTTTTTGTTGTTAATACATAAACGTGGAGAAACCGAAGCACTCGGAGAAAACCACTGTGGGCATATGTTCACCCCTCACAGCAACAAGCTCAATCCAGAGTTGAACGCTGACATTATAGCTGTGAATGGTGAACACTAAAGCACCTGTGCAGACCTATGGGATAAGATGTTACTCTGGGTGGGTTTTTTTGTTATTATTTTAACGTGGAGAAACCGAAGCACTCAGAGAAAACCACTGCAGCACTGTGACCTTACTGGTGTTATAAAGCCACAGTATTGAACAGATATTAGACCTGTCATTAGACCTGTTTCACAGCAGGCTTTTTCAGCCATGTGTGAAGCTGGCTTTGAATGGCTTGCACACGATCTTGAAGAAGGAGTTGAAGAACCCCTTCACACCAGTCTTTTTGGGCTTCATTAGGTGCCTTTTTATAGTCTCAGTGACACACTCGTACATGAGTGAGTCCTTCGACAGCAGGTTCATTGCCACCACCCCTTTGCTGCCCATCTTTTTACACAACTCTTTGTACACTTTTACACAACTCTTTGTACACTGCCCTCGCGATGAAGCAAATTCCTTGTGTGTGTTCACACACCTGATGAGTTTTGCCAAAAATCGCCAAAAACCGCGGCAGAATTTACAATGGGTGTGTATTGGTAGAATGTTCCAGAGCTAGAGTGGAGAGGGACAGAAACATTGTCCAAAAATAGATTTGCAAACGGCTCTCGTGGCCACAAATGTCATTCCACAGAAATAATTTATTCATAGAAAAATTATTACCCCATCTTGTACAATTTTAAAACATCTCAATAACATTTGCTTATGTATAAATACTGAGATCCTAACTCAGGTTATCAAGTTTATTCAGTTAGACCACTTTAAAATAAGTTTTCTTTGAACTCTCCATCCATTCCCCAAAGGTTATGTTCTCACATTGGCAAATGGTCAAAATAAAGTCACTGCTGGAGGCAGCATCGATTTCCTCATTCCCATCAATTCCCAGCAGCATAGTTAAAGCAAAGCTGCAATGAAAACCAGGTCATGAAGACACACAATTGTCACATTTAGATTGTTGCATTGTGTCAGACCAGCAGGCTGCAGCTTAATTTTTGGCCTAACATGTCAAGATATGTGAGATATGTACTGTCAGCTTACCTTGTTTTTTTATATGTATAATCATTACTGGAGCATCTTGTTCAACAAGAAATAATGTTTTCTTCAGCATGACAGACAAACCTAAGTAAGTATCACACATGAGGTGGTATGAGATTCAGGTTTCACATCACGGTTAACATTTCTCTGTCAGTCTATTAAAACCTATAAAGAACTTATTCTGAGTTTTCCCAGCAGTGACTTGTTTTGCATGAAGGGAGGCAGTTCCTCTTGAAACAGAATAAATACTGGTTGTCTCTTACCAACACCATCACTTCAACTCTTCAGACCAGAGTGTTCCTACCAGATCAGGGGCGTCCCTCTCTACCTTCACAGACCTCCAGCTCTTCAGAGAGGACCTCCTCTACAACACTACCAACAGCTGGACATGATAAATCTACCCCTTTAAGACTTCACACACACGTCACAGCACATACTGTTGCACTTTCTTACCGCACTGTACCTTGAATGTTCCCTTCTCTGTAAGTCGCTCTGCATCAGCTAAATGACTGAATGTAAATGAACTGGTCCCAACAACAACAAACAGCTGTACTTACATTTCACAAGTTTATTGTCAGACTTTCAACTACACTTCTCTCAGCAGGCTTGTAACATCTTTAAATCCAGGAGATCAAACAGCGCATCATACAGTCACATGACCTGTGTCAGCTGTTAATAACGCTGTATGTCGGGTGGATAGTTCAGTAACTCCTGCACATGCTCACTGAAGACGACTATCTGGGCTCTTCATGCTGCATTCAAGTCCTGTCAAAGTGCAGTTCACCTCAGCTTCCATACATAAAAAAGCTAAGTGAACTCGGTGTTTGGCGTTGTTCTCCAATTTATGTGATTTCCAGCAGTTAACATCCTGATGATTTAAGTTGTTAAGGGATTAAAAGTCGATTTGAACAACCTTCCTGTTCAAATGACAAAAACACCAACTATTGCTCAGCGTTTGTATTAAACACTCCATGATTAAAGTAGATATACAACAACAGAGCAGCTTAAATAACTGTAAAATGGATGTAAAATAACTGTAATACGTGTTAGGGGAGACAGACGTTAGCTATCTTATACAAACGTTAGTGCGCGGTTTTTAGCTTTAACGTAAAGTTTCGTTAACAGACTCAGTGTCCCAGAAGTAACTTTAAGAGTTTAAGTTGTAGTTTTTAAGCTTTAAATACTCGACAGAATCGAGAAAACAACGTGTACTCACCGCCCTCTGTGTGTTTTCGTTCCCTTTGTGGGTATTTAAACTACCGCTTCCCCCACAAACACACCCCTCTCCCCGCGCAGCTAACGTTAGCGCCCCGCCGGTTCACTGGACGATATAATGTAGTATAAACACCTAAACGCAACGAAGTTACTCGTCAGCGTCCATTAATCTGAAATAATCAGAAAATAACATCACATAACGGCTAACGTGTATGCTCAGCTAACAGCCCTTGTGTTTAAACTTTGTTTTAGCAAGCTGAGCTAAGTCGGCTACAACGGCTGCTAGCGTTTGTAGCTAACTGTAGGTACGTTCATGTCAGTCTGGTGTTTAAGTTGATACTTTAGCCGACACAGTATATAAAGATGACCCCACCTCAGGGACTATTGCCCGGACAGCACAGCTCCAGGAATCACAGAGATGCACAAACCCACCACCGCTGTGTCATCAGTTGAAAACAAAGAGTTAGAAGTTAGACATCTACAGCTCTGCAGCAAGTAATGTGAAAATAAAGATCTCTAAAGTCTGTGTAAAGGCAATTCTGAGGTTTCTTTCAAAATACATGTTGTAAACTACTTGTCGAAAATATGTGAAAAGACTTTGAACGAAATATTACTCAAATGTGGAGTTAGAGGTTAAAACAGTTTTTCACCAGTTTTCAGTCCAGGATTTTGTAGGCGGTCCTTAAAGGGTGGCTCGATGACACGCAGAGGCCACCCTCGACATCATCCCCCCAGCATGACTTCATGACCTTTTCTATATATTCTTATATCTATATATTGTAAGTTATTTTGACACCTAATTTCATAAAATTATCAATTTTATTCACGATTGGCTGCATGGTTACTAACACTTTCTTCTTTGGTCTGATGACCTCAAAACACATTTATTTTTACTTAACACTCTTTAAACTGAAATTTTCTTTTTGTAATTTTCTTTATATTTTTTGTAATTTATACCTGTGCAGAAACCAACTGATTTAGTCAGTAAAAGTGTGTACTCCTCACAGCAAGAGGGTCTCCATTTGTTTCATTTTCTTGTTTGATTAATCAGTTATTGTTCTTTTACCGATTAGACGACTTAAGTTTGACTTGACAGGAAACCCCAAATATGTTTCAGTTTATGCTATTAAAAAAAACTCAAGATGTAAAACAGAGGTATCAAACATTATAGCCTTAATTTAATGTTGTTTTTCAATCAGAATAACTTTAACCTGAGTTAAAGAGAAAATGAATATTTCAAGACAGAAATATTGTTTTTGTTTTGTTTTTTATGTGTATTTTTTAGAATTTAAAATCCCTGGAGAAACCGAAGCACTCGGAGGAAACCATGACAGTGACCTTACTGTTGCCTTGTACAAGGCCACAGTGAAGTCCTGTATCATATTCAGGTTGATGTTACTCGTAGGGTGTGTTTTTTTGTTGTTAATACATAAACGTGGAGAAACCGAAGCACTCGGAGAAAACCACTGTGGGCATATGTTCACCCCTCACAGCAACAAGCTCAATCCAGAGTTGAACGCTGACATTATAGCTGTGAATGGTGAACACTAAAGCACCTGTGCAGACCTATGGGATAAGATGTTACTCTGGGTGGGTTTTTTTGTTATTATTTTAACGTGGAGAAACCGAAGCACTCAGAGAAAACCACTGCAGCACTGTGACCTTACTGGTGTTATAAAGCCACAGTATTGAACAGATATTAGACCTGTCATTAGACCTGTTTCACAGCAGGCTTTTTCAGCCATGTGTGAAGCTGGCTTTGAATGGCTTGCACACGATCTTGAAGAAGGAGTTGAAGAACCCCTTCACACCAGTCTTTTTGGGCTTCATTAGGTGCCTTTTTATAGTCTCAGTGACACACTCGTACATGAGTGAGTCCTTCGACAGCAGGTTCATTGCCACCACCCCTTTGCTGCCCATCTTTTTACACAACTCTTTGTACACTGCCCTCGCGATGTTCTTGATTTTATCACCACTTGGCTCGACAAAATCAGAGCCTGCCAGTTTGGTGTGCAGCATGAGTACCAGTGCTGATGATATGTCCATGATGTTCTTACTGGACAGTGTAATGTGGAAGCTGGAATTTTTGAAAATCTGATTCAGGACTGCCGACACCATTGACACGTAAAACAGGTCCTTCAGGTCTTCAGGTTCAGTTGGCTGAGATTGTTTGGCCGAGCCAGAGATTGCAGGCTCAGCAGTTACGTTAGGTGGTACTACCTCAGCTGTGTCGTCCTCTTCATCAATGAGTTCATCCTCTTCATCATCACTGACTTCTGTCTTAGCAGTGATGGAAAGTGGTTTTGACTCGCTGGCGGGTGTGACAGAGATATCCTCCTCATCATCACTGACATATGGTTCAGCAGTGATGGAAGGTGGTTTTGACTCGTTGGTGGGTGTGACAGGGATATCCTCCTCTTCATTGTTGACATCTGGTTCAGGAGTGGTAGAAGGTGGTGCTTGTTCCTCAGGTTCCTCTCCTGTGAACTCTGGAAGATGTGTCATGAATTCCTTGATGTTTTTTAAGCTTTCTTTCGCACTGTTGTTTTTTATGCCATGCCCTTTAACCTGTTGGTTGAGCCAGCTCCACACCATCTTCATAAATCTGTCAACTTCTCTTCCAATGACAATCTGGTGCACTGTCGAGCTTCCATGATCTGGTCTAATGTTATTAAGAATGACTTCCTCAAGCTTCCGAGAAATCAACTTGATCTCACCATTCTCCATGCACGATGCCATCTCTTTGTAGATGCACATCTCCTGGTTATCAGGTGGGATTATGGCCTGCACCACCTCGGTTGCCGCTGGTACTAGAACATCCAGTGATGTCTTCTTTGTACTGACGCAGCTTAGCATGTGTCTTATCTTTGCTATGAAAATGACGACAGCCTCTTTGGTAAATTTACGGGCGAAAAAGGTCTTGATTTTATTCGCCAGGATGTCCCAGCAGTTCATACTGCTAGATGAAGACACTGATCTTGGTGAGCCGTCACTATGAAGCCCAAATGCTTCTTTGTTTGACCATATGAAGCTTGCAATATCCGATGCAGTCTCATTGGTGTCTTCAATGATGCTAGATATGATCTCCATGTGCTCCTCTAAAGAAATATTAGCATTGTATTCAACGTCTGTATGACTGGCCTGTTCTGACAAGATCTTCATGACAGTTTCAGTAGTTTTAGTCATGAAGCTCTCAGCAGCAGCAGTCTCCTCTGGTCCTGGAGCTGCAACCTCCTGTGCGTCAAATTCTTCTAATGCCTGTGCAACAATGTCTTCTGGTTCCTGAACAAGTCCCTGATCAGAAACTTCTACTGGTCCCTGAGCAGCCACTTCTTCTGGAACCAGAGAAGCTGCTGGAGTCTCCTGAAGACCGTTTGCCCATGCCACCTTGCCCCTGCAATTCTTCAACATCCGGGTCACATGTTTCACTATGCTTCTTAGCCTGCGGGTGAACCTTGAGCTTTCAGTGGCCTGTGGTTCACTGACCTTGCTTCCCTCACTGCTGTTGAAAAGTTGTGAGTTGATCCTCTCTGTGATCTCTCTGGTAACGATCTCTGTTACCCTTTCAGCACTCTTGCTTGGCACCTCTCTGCCAGTCACAGACTCAAAGGTCTCTGTAATTGAGTCCCCAAGGAACATCTGGACTTCCTCTTCAGAAATTAATTCTTTTGACCTTAGAGGAGCTAAATGTGTCTTGAATAACTGAAAGATCTGTGCAGATATAGCGTTAACAAGGTCTGCACACATCTCTGTGATGATTTTCTCTGTCTTCTCATCCAGTTCACCAGAGCCGACACTGGCCCACTGTTCTGCCGTCAGCCGGGATAGGAACAGATCCACAAGAGGGCGAAGCATCTCTCTTGTGACCAGTGGAAATTCACGATCCTTGTTTTCTGGATCCATAGTTTCAGAAGCCACTTCTTCTGGAACCAGGGAGGCTGCTGAAATCTGTGAGATGCCCTGAAAGCTTTGTGAAGTTCCTGCTGTTTCTTGACTTTGTGAAACAGCAGCCTGAACACCGGTTGCATGTGCCACCGTGGTCCCACATCTCTTCAACATCCGGGCCACATGTTTCACCATGATTCTCACCCTGTTGATGAACTTGTAGCTTTTAGCGGTCTGCAGAACATTTACTTTGCTTCCCTTACTGTCGTTGGAAAGCTGTGAGTTGATCCTCTCTGTGATCTCTCTGGTAACGATCTCTGTTACCCTTTCAGCGCTCTTGATTGGCACTTCTCCACCAGTCACAAATTCAAAAGTCTCTGTAATCGAGTCCCCCAGAAACTGCTGGACTTCCTCCTCAGAAACTGATTGTATGGACTTACGAGGAGCTACATGTGTTCTGTATAAGTGAAAGATGCGTGTAGACATAGTGTTAACAAGGTCTACACACATCTCAGTGATTATTTTCTCTGTGTGCTCATCCACAGCACCAGATCCAAGATTGGCCCACTGTGCTGTTGTCAACTGGACCAGGAACAGCTGCACAAGAGGGCGAATGGTATCTACTGTGGCCAGTGGAAATTCCTGCTTCTCTTCATAATCACTGTCTTCTGGATCCATAGTTTCATATGTTTGTAATCCCTGATAGTCCATAATATCTGTTTTACTTACTGGTACAGACCGTTTGTAATCCTGCTTGAGTACTGTGTCGACTACTGTGTGTCATGAAAATATTCTGAAAAACTCTCAACCTCAACTCATATCTTCATTCAGTATTTATAGCATCTCCCACAAGTTGTTTGCCTTTGATCTTTTGAATGACGTCACGCCCAAACAACGCGTCGCTAAGCCCCGCCCCCTAGCAACCACCAGCTGTCCAGGAGTTCCTTAGCAACCACAAGAAGTTAGCCAAAACGAGCAAACTCTGTTGGAACAGTTTAGACACACACACACACACATACACAGCGGTTTCTGAGTTATTTAATTATCTTTTTGCACTCTGCACCCCAACACTTATTATCATTATTATTATATACTGCCATCAGTAATCTATCAGTGACGATCAATGCAGTGCTCTCTCAGTTCAATTCAATTCAATCCAGCTTTATTGGCATGGGAAACACGTGTTAACATCTCCAAAGCATGTGTGACATTAACAAAAAGCATAGATGGACGTCTTAACAGAAAATATAACAGAGCATCTCTCTCCAGCAGGGGGCAGTACACACATGTAAAGAAGTGCAGTATATGAGCCACTGTGACAAGTTCATTTGAAACTGAATTGATGTACTAGCTGAAACACAATGCCAATAACTGATAAATAATTTGAGCTATTGGGGCGTGTTTAGCTCAGTTGGTAGAGCAGCTGCCGTGTGTCTGAAGGCTCAGTCCTCGCTGTGGAAGGCCAGGGTTCGAGTCCAACCTGTGGCTCTTTGCTGCATGTCATGCCCCATCTCTCTCCCTCTCCCCACACTCCTGTCACTCTTCAGCTGTCTCTGTGAAAACAAAGCTTGGAAAAGCCAAAAATAATAATAATTTAAGCTATCATACAACATTTGAAGCATTCTCAACTGTTCCTGGGGATTCATGACAGTTGTTCACTTTATGAACGAGCTATGTGAATTCTGAGATTCAACAAACGAAACATAAACTCACACATGATGGTCATTTTTAGCGTTTTATTGAGTACAAATCATATATATAAGTTGCTATAAGAAGAACACGAAACATTTTCCACTAACAATTCAAATAAAGTATAAAAATAGCACAGAATGTTATTTTTTTTTAAAACAAATGCTTTTGCGCCTTAGTTTCATAAAAAAAAAGCAAAAGGAAAAAAAATCCTCAAATGTGATTCTGATAAAAGATGAAGCACAAAAAGGTTTTGAAACCTTTCAAACTCAGGGTTTGAAAAAAGAAGCCTACAAATACACACTCAAATGGTTTACATCTACAACACAAGGTATATATATATATATATATATATATATATATATATATATATATATATATATATATATATATATATATATATATATAAAAGCTATTGATTAATAAGCTCTACATCACACTGTAACATTACAAATTTCAAGCAAGCTTTATACTGTGTTAATATATACTGTATGTGTTCTCAATATAAAAAGTCTTAAAGAGCAGCTACAACAAAAGAAAAGGACTAAAAGTTTTTGCGTACTGTTTTCAAGCAAAACATTCAACAAGTTCAGCAGTATCCATGAAGCATGTAAACAATTACTTTTTGGTTTTTTATTAAGAGGACTATTTTTCAAAGAAACGTTCCTGATGGCACTTTTAAGGCGTCTTTTGAGCACCACGGAGGATTTCTAAAAGATAAAAAAAAGGCTTGTGCATTTTCTTTGTTCCTGGTCAAAGAAGAGAGTTTAAACACTTGTAAACCTTTTTATCGATACAGTACGCAAAACATGTTTTTAAAAAAAGTTCCAGTGATAAAAATACAAGCTATATATATATACAGGGCATATGGGAGCAGAAAGCTACAGCATATATTCACAGAACAGAGATCCTATAGGAGGAGTGATGTACAGTTTGCCCCCTTTGACTTGAGGTAATGCCCGTGTTTAGTATGATTTGGTGACAGCCAACAGCATTGAAAAATCTTCCAGTTATCAAGAGTTTTTAAGAATTTGGCACCAAGATAAAAAAGACCTCTGCCAGGTGAACGTGCTCACGCTCAGGTATACAGTATGTCAAGTAACGGCAGGCAATAAAATCTTCTAGTATCCAATTTATTAATGATTGACAAAGGCACTTTGGAAAACAAGATCTAGCATCGAGGAGTGCTAAAACAAACACGTTTTTTGGGGCATTTTTAGTCTCTTAATTCTCATCCATGAGCGTAGTTTTACTTCATTCATACTGTATACCAAAGCACAGCATCAACCAGCGTCACAGACGTGATTCTCATGTCAGATTTTCTTTTGGGAACTAAAACACACAAAAAAAAACTCCTTTAAACAAAAACGTAATCAGTGCTAGTTTACCTGCTCACCAGTGTTTCCCACCATTTCTTTATGTTGCCGTTCACACACACACACACAGTGACTTTTTCCTGGATTCAAATCGACTTCCTTTAACCAGGATGTGGAGACGCTGGCTGACATCCAGCCACTACAGTAAGCTATTTTCAAGATAAGCTCTAGACATCGACAGTAGGATATAAAAAAGAATGCCATCACTCTTTTAGCTGTGTGGAATCATCGACAAAAGACATGAACCCATTTTCTATATCTCTGTTTTTGCATTGGCGTGTTTCAAGTATTTGTATGTAGCTATCAGGGAGATGTGACTTAAAAAAAACAGTATAGGTTTCACACTATCTATACAAAAACATTTGTATATAATCTTTAATAAAAGTTGTTTTTTTTCCTTTTTAAAAGCAAAAGACAAAAGTAAAATGTATAAAAATGAAGAACTCATCTAAACATAAAAGCCGAACTCCTGCTTCATTTTCAGGTTAGCCTGACGTCCACCAGCCTCCAGCTCAATGTCTTTTCTCTTATCGCCCAGCACTGTTTGATCTTCGGTGCACCTGATCTCCGTTTGGTCTCAAACATGATACCTATTTGAATCTAATCAGGTACACACTGCTGTACTGTCTGGGGAAATGGAAGCTGCTCGTCATTTTAACGAAGAGAAAAGATTACTTTGTTAGAACTGAACAACAGCAGCTCCCACAACACTCATGAGATCTGATATTGCTGAACTCAAAAATAACAAATGACAAAAAAGAAAAAGCACATTCGGGCCGAGGCGAGCGGCGCAGCAGTTAGCCTAGAAAAGGAAAACAGTCCCCGTCTCGTGACTTTGGTTCAAGTGAGCTTCAAAGTGTTTCTGTTCAGATCAGCAGCCTGCTCGTCGCGGTCACGCTAAAGCTAAATGGAGCGACCCCTGAAATGTTTGAAAAGTTTGAGGCCCTTACAGAAGCTGTACCGTGGGTGCCGTGTTGGTCTCCGAGTGTCGTCAACTTAAAAGCAATGTCATAAAAATCCGGTTAAAATCATAAACGGGCCTGATGTTAATAACAAAGCAGTCAAGTCATTGTTACCTCAGCTGAGAGGCAAAGCACCGTGTGGCCTCCGCCGTGATACACGCTGACCCTCCCTCCCTCTCCGACTCTGTGGGGTAGTGATAAACCACAGGTAAGGTGCTCACCTGTGCTGTGTTTGTGTATCTCTATGTTAGTGTGTGTTTAAGGCTGCAGTGCATCATCTCCAGACGGCTGGATACAAACTAACAGCTACTTCCACTATTAACTTTAGTGAATCTGACTATTTGTCTTCCAAAATAAAAAGACAAAACAAACAAAAAAAACCTTCCAGCTCTTTACAAACTTCTTCTGTCGGAGCCGGTCTCACGATATGAAAAGAAAAGCTGGTGTTTATTCGTAAGTGGCGTCTGTTTGCTGGTCGTGGAGTCTATTCACAGGCAAAGTAGTCTTTCAGTGGCGCGAACAGATGCCTGATGACGGGGACGCTCCAGGACCGGCCCAGGAGTTTCTGTCTGGCACCGCGACCCATGTTGGACACGTCCGTGTAGTGGACAGGGAAGCCAAAGATCCTGCAGGGAAAGAAAGACAAGAGAGTAATTTAGATTTAGTCTTCAGAGATAGATAGAGTTATAGACACCACGGAAAGTCTGTGCAAAGTCTCCAAACTGCACAGCCTACCTGCCCATGATAGAAGCATATACCAAGTTAACAAAGCCTGGCAGGCTAAACACCTTTAGTGTATGCAGCTACATGGAGAGTATTGGTAACAGTATGTGTGTGTTTTCTGCTCACCTCTCCAGCTCAGTGCACCACAGTATGTCCTCCTTCCCGTTCATCAGCACGGGGAAGTGTTGGTCCTTCCCTTGTTTGATGGAGTTGGAGCGGGTAGTGATGGTACGCACCTTCCCAAACTGTAAGAAACAACAAATACGAGGTCAAACAAGCGCAACCAAGAAGCCATTTTCCTACGCGGACGTCTTTGTTCTGCAGATTTCAAACCTTTGCAACTCTGCCGTGCTCCAGACAGTCCTGCAGCTCCAGCTTGTCCATCCCGGAGGCACACAGAGGCCTGAGGACGAGAGGAGGACTTTTATATTATATCTATATATCTGCTGCTTTATGTGAGATCTCAGGGTGCAAACATGTGTCTGATGTTTCTTTGTCCTACCTGTTCATGCCCGGCAGGTTTCCCCAGAAGTATCGGGCACGGTGAGCAGCAGAGACCTCGATGGCATCAATCATCACCGGGTTACACTGCAAAAAAATCAAGGTAAACGTAAATTCACGCTGCTTTGATGTCTTCACAAAGATGTAAGTAAGTTCATGGACGTCTCCTGCAGCTGTCCATGTAACTCACCTCCAGGAATCGTGAGATGTCCCTCTTGTCGTTGACGCCCATGGCGACCACGTTCTCAAACATCCAGAAGAACGGCCGGTTCTCTCCTTCTTTGGGCTTGGCCTCGCTCAGCAGACGGTAAAACTCGAAGAACAACCTCCCTGTGCCTTCTGAAGCGACTAAAACAGCGTCATCACCAACCCGACAATACTCATGATTTACATAAAGATAGACAGATGTTCTTAGAAATGCATCCAGCCGATTGGACCTCCTCGTGCAGGTACCTACCATAGAGGCCTTTCCTGGCGGGGTTGACAATCGACAGGTCGTTGCAGGGACTTCCTCCGATCACCAGGTCGAAAGGACCCCACTCCAGAAGCTGAGGGAGAGAGACAACAGCGCCACCAAGTGTTAGACTGAAGGAGCGACAGCAAAATGACACCAGAACACGAGCACGACCTCTTCAGCTAACTGAACAGCGGGATTTTTGGACATAGAATTATCTAACGCTCAGGTTCATTAAACTTTATTTAGCCTCCAAAAAAGCAACTGAATGATCATTTGATATAAACAGATAATTAAGAACGAAACAATCACCTTTGTTAATCTGTGGATTCTTTTCACAGCTTAAACTGACCAAAGTCCAACAAATCATCAAAGAAACAGCGTCAAGATCATAAAACTCGTTCTCTAATAGTCTAATCGTTCTAATTTAACCACCATGAACTCCAACATCTGCCCGCCCTTTGTCCTCTTTCACCCTTTCATATGAACTCTTCCTTCCCCGTACACAGGAGTCCTTTTACAGAGGACAATGAGGAGGAGAATGAAAGAAGAAGAAGAAGAAAGAATTAGGAATTAAAGAACAGAGAGAAAGAGAACAGAAGCTGGAGGTGGAGGTGGAGGTGGAGGTGGGGTGCTCTTAATCTCTTACATAACAGCTAATAGAGAGCATGGCCGAAAACCCCTAAACACACACACACACACACACACGCATGCACGCACACACACACATGCACAGAGCGTGACTAACAAGTGAAAGAGTTCCTGAGGGGATTTACGTTGGTTGAAGCGGCTCTTTGTCCTCCACCCTGAACCACGTCACTGCAGCTGCCAGCCTCTGTTTGCTGTGTGTGTGTGTTATCATGTTAAAACACACTTAGACTGATACCGCTCTCTCTCATGTGTGTGTGTGTGTGTGTGTGTGTGTGCATTAAATATGGCGCCGAACACATTTTAAGTTGTTTTATTTTTCACTGCACAGTGAAACGACCAGCAGAGGGCAGCGTCACGCTGCAGTGAGACATCGTATAGAGTCTTACGGGAAGACGAGCCGACTTCTCTCGTGATTTATGACCTCAGTGAACAGACTCCTCATAAGTTTATGAGCTCGATCTCAGTGTGACGTTCATTTAGTAAATTATGGACATTTAAATTAAAGGTCCGTCCAGATTTATCTGCCCCGACAACAAAATCTGTGGATCGTCGTCGTGTGTTGATACTGTTGTAAGAAAGCTCAGAGTACATTCTGATTCACGTCTCTAACTGTCTCCGGTCTCGTTCAGTTTCATGTCGACCGTGTGAGGCGGTGACCTGCTGCTTTTTTTCTTCCTTACGTTTTTCTTTGTGATGTCTCGGACATCGTGGACGTACTGGATCTTTCCTTCATGTCTGACGACGCCCACTGAGATGGAGTCCTCGCACACCTCCGACGCCACATACTGGTCCACCTTGAAGCCCAGGTCTCTCAGAACCAGGTAGCCTGGAGACACAGACACAGTTTGTATGATGACCTCAGCGTAAATACATTCACACACACACACACACATCTGTCACACACACTCACCGGTGGCGATGCCGTCAAACAGGGAGAGGACTCTGATTGGTCGTCTCTGCTCTGCAGGGACTGCTGGGTAAATCTTTGGTTTCTCCTGAAAGACAGACGGCGAATCATTTTTATCAAAGATGTTTTCAGTGAGGACGTGAAGCCATCCACTGATTCGTCTCCTGGCCGGGAGAAAACATCCTGAAAAGAACAAAGTGACTCACAAACTCCTGTCCGTTGTCGTTGGCGAAGAACTCCTGCAGCTTCAGGCTCCAGTCGTGCCGCCGCTTCAGGACGCCGTACTGCAGCAGCGGCTGGCACATGTAGCATCGCCACGGGTCCAAATACCGAGCGTTGTTGGACGCTCCCGGATCGACGAGGATGTCCAGACAGTCCACGCAGAAACACCTGGAGGAGGATGGAGGAGGTGAGCACATGTGGAGGAGTTGGTGTTGTTGATGTGTGTGTGTGTGTGTGTGTGTGTGTCAGACCTGCAGCAGTTGGCGTTGCCGCAGAGCAGAACCTCTCGACCTCCGCAGCAGACGGTGCAGTAGGACTGGTAACCGTCGTCATCGTACATGTAGGACATCTCCAGGTAAACGTCCTGATCACACACACACACACACAAAACATTTGAAACTCTCTGCAGACACACACACACTGGCTGTTTATAAAGATCCGTCCTGTTGCTGCTCTACCTTGCATGTTTGGCACAGGCCTCCTTCAAACAGCGGGTGGAAGGTTGCTGCTCTCGTTTTTCCACAGGAGAGACAGAACTCTGCCAACAAACACACGGAGACAGATCAGTCACCAGAAACTGGCCATGAAATAACAAGTCACTAATAATTCACGTTAATCTGCGTCTCACACGACAGATTAGCTCCTGAATGAACATTTATCTACAGAGTCAGGAGCTACGCTGCATCGGATCAGGATGGAAAACTGTCTTTACCTTCAATACTTCGTTTATTCTTCAGGACTTCATTCACCATTTGTTCTGAGGAGAGAGAAGGACGATGTTAGGAGGCATGAAGACGCAGACAGCTTTATATTTGGTGTTTTGAAGACCTGTACCTCTGCTGTAGGACTCCTCGGGGGCCTTGTTCTTACAGAGACTGACTCTGGGTCGCTTCGCGCTGGGGAAATACTCCGGCAGGGACACATCGAGGACCTGGTGGTCCAGAGGATTACTGTCTGCAGGGAGACGCAGGAGACATTAAAGACTTTTAATTTGCAGCTTTGTTGTGATGGACAGTATGAGACAGTCCGGTCCTGCTGCCTGGCTCACCGGCGGTGTGTGTAGGTTTGAGTCCCTCCTCTCCTTTAGGCAGGAAGCCACCGTTGGCCCAGTCCAGCATGGGTTTGACCTGATCTTCAGGATTGTCCGACTCGCAGGGAGTAAACGTCTTCTCCGCCCGGATACTCGCCATCTGTGAGAGAGAGACAACGTGAGATGACGTGAGACAACGTGAGACAACGTGAGACAACGTGAGACAAGATAAACACACACTGAACAGACAGTGGATATTTTTAATGTTCTGAAGGTCCGGAGTGTTCACCGTGGTTCTACTGTAGCCCAGAGTGGACAAACTAAACACTGACTGCAGTGCAGAGGGCTCAGGTGATTAACACACCTGCATCCACCTGTCTAATCACCCTCCACTTTTTAATGCAGCAGCGAGCCGGACCTGAGAGAGGTGAACCGGACACACACACACACACACACACACACGAGGAGTCGGCAGTGAGGAACCGAGAGTGTGTGTGTGTGTGTGTCGCTGTGTGTGTCGCTGTGTGTAATAAAAATCCCTGAAATCTGTCAGATTATCTCTGCTGATGTGGCAACAGATGCAGCCACACAACATGTCACTAAATCCTCCACACGTCTTTTCATCGTACACTTTGTCTGATGACACGATGTGTATTGTTCTGCAATCCAAACGTCCTGCAGGACGATAAAGCTTCATCATCCGTCCATCTGTCTGTCTGTCTGTCCATCCGTCTGTCTGTCTGTCTCTCTGAGAGATGAGCCGCTCTCACACTTTCCTCCCTCGCTCTCTCTGATTGACGCGGTGAGACGTGCAGCGTAGTTAGCGGAGAGGAATCCCTGTTAGACACACATCTGTGTGCACAGACTCACTTCCAGTGAACCAGGTTGTTCTTGGCAGAGACGCCATGCGGCGTGTTTTTACAGCAGACCTCAGATCTGATACACACACACACACACACACACACACACACACGCATTCATGCCATATTTCTAAGACACTGGATCTCTCAGCTCAGCTCAGAACAGGTCGTGTTAGCTTACGTTAGCCTCGCTGTGCAGTTTCTTTTCAAGCACTTTCAAGGTGTTTTCCAGCCACATCCAAACTGCTACACAAACAGCATCAATGCATGCCGTCTGTAATAACTTTCACTTTATGTTTGGATAATAATATTTTAATGTTTAAGTCCAGGAGACGCCAGGAGAAGATAGACTTGGTTTACACGATCGATCGATCGATGAAATGTGGAATTAATTAGTATCATCGTTAACACCTGTTTTTACTCTGTCACGTCTAAATGTCTGACAGCTTCACAGCTCACAGCTTGAAAACTTCTAAAATCTCCAAACATGAATCACCACGTCAAAAAATACAACGGCTCCAACAGGTCAGTTTCCTAAACGCTGAAACTTTTCTGCTCTTGGAAGAAGAAAAGGACAAAAAGAGAAATCTTCCATCTGAGTTTGAGTTTGCTGTCAGAAGCCGTTAGCTATTTGAATTTGAATTAGCCTGAAAGCTAAGCTCTCCTCTGAGCTGACACGCTCTGTCAGACTTTTAACCACCCTGAAATACTCCAGCACTTTGTCAAACGTTATCAGCTGCAGACTCCCACGTGCAGGTGAACGCTGCCCTGCAGCGAGGATTACCTCCAGCGCCTGGAAGATAGCTCTGCGGTAGGAGGCCAGCTTGGTGTACGAAGGCTGGCTGAAGAACTTCGGGAAGGCGGTGATGGAGTCCAGTTTGTCAGCCGAAACCTGCAGAGAAAAAAAAACATGTGGCATCAAACAATCGTCTAAAGCGGTGACTTGACTTTTCCTCTGCGTCCGTCTCCTCGTCCCTCCTCACCTCAGAGAACTTGCCGTCTCCAAACCACTGCAGCCACCTCATGCCGTGGCTGGCCTGACGTTTGCCAGTGGCGCGCCACGTCACCACGATGCCGGGCCACCAGGAAAAACCCTTGATCTTCCCCCACACCAGCTCGCCGATGCCAAACCCCTTGTTGTCCTGGAGGGAGGAGGGAGAGGGACAGATTTAGAAGGTGGAGGTCACGGAGGCAGAGAAAAGGTTTAACGTCAGAGACGTCTAGTCTTTGGGAAGGAAAACAAAAAGGCTCGAGGTGAAGAGAAGACGGATCGCTTCAAGAGTCGAGTTACTAGTTTTTCTTTCCATGATACTGCAGGTGTGCCGGAGAGAGGAGAGAAAACTGGCAGAAATATCTCAGAGAGAGGAGAATAAAGACACGGGAGGAGGACAGACGGATGGTTGGACAGAAACCTGCATCGATGTCTGTATTATGCTGAAAAGAAAAAGAAACACAAGACAAAGGGAAGTAAAGGAGAGAGAGAGATTCCAGAGAAACTAAAGGAAGAGAAGAAGAAGTCGATATTTTGGAGGAAACATCTCAAGTTTCTGATAAAAAAGGAGAAGAGGAGGCAGAGCTGGACGAGGTAACGTGTCTGTACGAGGAGCCGCAGACAGATCTGAGGTTAACGTGATGTGTGACCTTTGACCTCGCTGCTGTTGCTGCGACCGTCTGATAAAACACAATAAAAACATTTTTTCTTCTTCTCCGTCTTTATTTTTTGAAGCGGACAGAATCAGAGTCCGAGTCTCTCCTCATGTTTGCTTTGGAGTCTGACTCCTTTAAAGGACGCTACGCTGCGGTGAGCTCACATGAAAACACACACACACATGCATCGACACAGGTCGTGCATGCAGATCAAACACACACACACACACACACACACACACACACACAGGCCCTGCTGTGCAGACCGGTGGTCGTCATGACCTGAATGAAACTATTGATAGCAAACACAGCCACTCTGTGTGTGTGTGTGTGTGTGTGTGTGTGTGTGTGTGTGTGGCCACCTGCACTAACACACACCCAGGTGGAGGAGGCTCCGTCTCTTTCTTTCACTGCCAAACCTTCACTTCCTCTTTTTCCAAACACGCCGTCTCTCCTGTCTGACGCTCTTCTTCCTTCTTTTCTTTCTCTCTCTCGTCTTTGACCTTTTTATTCTGCTCATCTCGTGACCAGCGAGACTCCGAAGAGACGCTGGATAACTTTACACACGACGAGAAGACAGATAAACTTGCACATGCTTCCAGCTGCCAGCCTCCTCGATCTGCTAACGTGTGTTAGCTTAGCCAACATGTTGAAACATGAAGTCACTCAAACACAAACAGGCTGACAGACGGAGTCAGAGATCGATCAGCAAGTCCGTCCTGAACGTCTTCAAGAGGATCACATGACGGGACAAAGAAAGAGTGTGACACTGAAATAAACTGAAGACGTGGCTGAACGCCGAGCTGCAGAGAGTTCTGTTGGAAAACCCGGTTTGCTCTCTAAACTAACTCAGAGTCAGTCTGTGTCTGTGACTCTCTGTCACTCAGAGTTTCCCCGAGCTGAAGAATCAGAGCAGCCGGAGACATTTTCAGCTCCTGTGTTCTGCTTCTTCCTCCTCCAACCTTCACACACTCGCTTTCATCACCGTCACACACTCTCACCGCCACACACTCTCACCGTCACACACTCTCACCGTCACACACTCTCACCGTCACACACTCTCTCACACTTCTTACGTTGTACTCTGGCTGGACTTCGGAGCTGGACGAGGTGCTGATGCTCTGGGCCGAGTCCTTGGAGTCTTGTTCCATCAGCTCCAGGCGAGGAGCCTCGGGGACCCTGCCGGACACGACCACAGCCGGGCGAGGACCAGCAGCACACTGAGAGAGAGAGAGAGACAGAGAGAGAGACAGAGAGAGACAGACAGAGAGAGAGAGAGACAGAGAGAGAGAGAGACAGAGAGAGAGAGACAGAGAGAGAGACAGAGAGAGACAGAGAGAGAGACAGAGAGAGAGAGAGAGACAGAGAGAGATTTATTAGACTGAGCCGACAGACGTGAACATGTCGCTGATTAATGAGCTCAGAGGACATTTATTTTTTTACAGAAGTCAACAGCAGTAATTATCCTGCATCAGCGTTCACTCATCCGACGTGTTTTTACTTCACCTGAGGACAGGTGAGCTCATACATCATCTCAGGCAGTTTTCTTTAACATCAGCCAACCTGAACCACAAGTTGTCGTCTCATTTTGTCTCTGCACCATTAGAAAAACCCGACGTCAAACTAAGAACATGACATGAACACACTTTCTTTGGCTGCAGGTTTTATCTGGATGTTTGGAAACACTCGATGGAAACAGAGCATGAAGAGGAGAGAGCACGACCAGAGAAGAAGAAGAAGTGATGCACTTCTTCTTCTTCTCTGCTGGAGGACGTTAAACCTGTGAGAGCTTTATTTGTTTTTACAACCTGGATGTGGGGGTGTGTGTGTGTGTGTGTGTGTTTACCTGTAACATGTTGTGTTCCTGTTTGCGGTTTTGTCTGCGAGGTTTGGTGTGTGTGTGCGGTGTCAGACCGGCTTGGAAGATCGTTCTGGGTCGAGGTGTTTGTCTCAAACCCAACTGAGACGCTCCTGATGATTTATCCTGCAAACACACACACACACACACACACACACAGTTTGTACTTCCCCAGAAGAAGACTTGTGAACACGTGAAGTCACACACGTGTGTGTGTCGTACCTCGCTGTAGGAGTCCCAGGTAGTTTCTTCCTCCTCAGACTTCTTCCTGCTCCTCTTCCTGCTTCCCCTCGAGCACTGGTTATCATCTGAGGACGGAGAGCGAGCGAGAGAGCGAGCAGACGGTCAGACAGATGGTCGGAAAAGAAACTCAATATTTCCAAGAGATAAAGTTCAGACGGTCACGTCTTCTCTGCTGTTCTCTGAGCGCTGAATTTTAAATGAGACAACGAGCTTAAATCAACATCCTGTAACTTTCCTCTGATAATCTGATAATCTGGTTTTCCCTCTGATGTCCTCCGGCTGCTCCGCCTCAACTCTCTGTGATTTACAGAGTTTATGATGGACAGTGAAGTAAACTGCTGACAGCTGGAGCTGCTGTTAGGTCATGTTAGCTCAGTCTGTTAGCTGCTGTTAGCTCATGTTAGCTCAGTCTGTTAGCTGCTGTTAGCTCATGTTAGCTCAGTCTGTTAGCTGCTGTTAGCTCATGTTAGCTCAGTCTGTTAGCTCAGTCTGTTAGCTGCTGTTAGCTCAGTCTGTTAGCTGCCGTTAGCTCATGTTAGTTCAGTCTGTTAGCTGCTGTTAGCTCAGTCTGTTAGCTGCCGTTAGCTCAGTCTGTTAGCTGCCGTTAGCTCAGTCTGTTAGCCTGCACTGCATCCGTCCAAACACTCGTGGCGTTACCTTGAGGCGAGGCAGCGTCGCCGTTCTGCTTGGGGCTGAAGGGTGAGGGCGGTTCGGCCGCGGTCAGAGGGCTGTTCTCATTGGTCAGCTCCACGCCGCTGTCGTTCTCTGATAGGCCCTCAGCCGGAGGCGTGTCTCCGTTCACCGGTGCCTGAGGACAGAGAGAGAGAGCGACGTCAGGGAGGCTGATTCATAAAGTTTGGAGGATGGTGAAGAGCATCATGGGAGCTGAAAAGGAGAGGAAGGCGATGAGGAAGAGAGTTTTGTTGATGGTTAGTCTTCAAGACTAAATCTGATCTTACAGTCGGTATAAATGATTTAACATCTGTGATCCGCAGTGATGGATGGATATTTAAATATTCAGATCACATAAAGACAAACGTTACTCGAGTAGTGAACACCTGCGCCTCAGGAGGGCGTGCAGGTGTGATGTCCACTCCTGTCATTCTGATATCAAGCTGTCAGCAGCGTGCAGCGCGCGGAGCTCAGCGTGCAGCTTCTGATCTTCGAAGATTACTTTGCCAGGAATTTTTGACACCTTTCCAAGTGGGTCACCTGCTTCCAGGAAGCTCTTGGATCATCTCCAACAGGTTGTTTTTTTTTGTTGTTGTAGCAGCGAGCGTGCACACCGTGTGTGTCCTGCAGCATGGATGAGTTTCCTGCCCACGAAGTGACATCTGACACAAAGTATTTCATTCAAGCCGCGTCTTGCAAGCGATCGGAGAACATAAAGAAGTGACTAATAAGCCAAACACTTCAAAAACGTTGCTGCTTGCCAAACAAAAGCCATTGTTGCTGAGACAAATTACTTCAAATCTGCACAAAGCCAGGTTCTCCCTTCCCGCGGGGCGTCCTGCTAACAGTCACATTGAAGGTGTGAAGATTACACAGTAAACTGTGCAGCGCGTTTAAGGTGCATTAAGATGTCAGAGGCACGCCTGCAACACAGCAGCAACACACACACACACACACACAACAAACACTACAGAAACAACACGAGAACAACGCAGATGAAAAATCTGCCACAGTGAGTCACTGATTTAGAGAAAGGATCTGCAAGGTGTGTCGACTGAAGGAGGCCGGAGAAGCTTTCATTGCTCTGCATCGCTCGCATCATCAAGTTTGGAAGACGTGAACCTGGATGGAGCTCCGTTTGGACTTGGACTGGGCGACACGCCACTTAAATCTACTGATTCAGCTAATCCCACCACTGCGTGCTCAAGATTAGAGAAAGACCCAACACAAAAGGTGCCGGGATACAAATGAACTGTGGAGGATTTACACACACGTGTGTGTGACGTACAGTACGTACTGCATGTGTGTGTTAGGAGCAAAACACAAGCTGTTAGCCTTGTTAGCTGTCAGCTTTTACAAAAAGATGGCCACTGCAGCCAACCGACTCTCCCCGAGACACTGAACTCGTCGCTCGGTGCAGCAACTTGCTCTCAAGATGTTGGCATCTCACTGACGCTGACCCTCGAGTTCCAGCAAGATCCAAGTCCCAAAAGTTAAAAAGTTAAAGATATTCTTGTCTTGTTCGTGCAAAATAATACCTTTGTATCACACGATAATAACTCGTCTGTGACAAGTTATCATCTTGTTATCTTGGGTGATCCGACGAGCTCCCTCTGCAGGGAAAGTTCACCGCGGCGCGCTCACGTTAAAAGCTGTTATTTTGGTCTCATACTTAATGAGTATTTATTTCACAAGTAACGATGATTTGGTGCAAAAGAGAGGAGAGATGAAACGGAGCGGGCGGAGCGCGGACGGAGCAGCTGTGCAGCAGATGTGAAAATGTGAGATTGTGCTGAGTTTTTTAAGGTTACGCATATCTGAGGCTGTTTGTGATTGTTAGACGTCGTAAAACGCGGGAATGCATGTGGCGTGTGAGCGCGTTTGCGATGCCAAATTTCCCCCCTGTAATAAATGAACTCGGTGAACTGGACCGCGCGGTGAAGTGTGCGCTCAAGATGGGCGAGAGAGGGAGAGGCCGGGTAATGAGAGAGAGAGGAGAGGTCAGCGGGGTCGCACGAAGAACGGCGGATCCTTCAGAGACGTCTTCATCAAGCAAACTGACGTTTATAGATGTTTCATAATATATTCATTAAACTTTTTAAATTTGGAGCCGACAGACGAGTTTTCTGATGTTTTTGGGATTTGTTGGTGTTAATGCTCCACATGGAAACACACCATCGGTTTCAGTAGGTTCATACTCGAACTGAGCATTGAACACTACCCTGCGCCAGGAAGTACACAGAGTACTACACAGAAGTGTGACATGCAGTGAATCTTTCCTCCGTTTGAGAAGCACAAAATGTTTTTGGGCATTTTTTGGGACTATAAACAAAATCAGTCTGAGCTGGACACATCAGGAATCAGACCGGCGACCACGAAACCTGCCCGCTGAGTGAAAGTGCGTCTGCATGTCATGACAGACGGCGGAAGAGGGCGGCTCGGGTGTGGAAAGGCTGTCGGCGAGGACCTGCTGGGGGTGAACGGAGGTGAGGAGCGATGAAAGAGAGATGAGCGGGGCGAGCAGCTGTAGCAGCAGATGTTTGTACTGGATTACAACTACTGTGTAAAGGAAGAATCTGTCCATCTGTGCAGACAGACTGCAGCTTGTTCGGGTTTTACCTCATTTTCCAAAAATGAATTTTCACCAGTGGAAAAAAAAGAGTTTGTTCTCCAGTCTGTGAAGCTGGATGCATGTGGCCCGATCTCTCAAATAAACTCATGCCAAAGTACATTTGAGAGGACAAACCTCGGCGTCCTCTCTCGTACTAACAGCCCTGAATGAAGACTCACAGCTGGAGGAAATGTGAAGCCCCTGCAGCAGGACTTCTTGTACTTTCAGTGGCCTCAGCTGCCGCAGCCCGCTCACTCATGTAACGCTAACTAACACTTAAGAAAAGAAGACACACTCCACCTTCATGTAGTTTCACACATTCACACTTGGCAGCTTCCCAGTAGGAAACAAAACTCTGCTGACGTCTGCAGGACAGTGAGCACGTACGAGTCCAAAGGTCGGAGACAGAAGACGCTCAAAGAAAGCTGCAGCATCGACGCAAAGACTTGGTTGGTTTGATTTGTTGTTTGTCTGATTTAAGTTAAATTAGAAGCAAGCAGCAACCAAACTGCAGTTCCTCTAACGTCCACTTAAGGCTGGCTGCAGAAGTGAGTCAGTCTCCATAAGTCCCCATGTTCAAATGTCCAACTTCACAGCAGAAACCGTCTATGATCAGACGACCATGGACAGATTTACACCCCCAGACTCAAACAAAGACGAGCTGAGAGCCTTCACAGGAAATCAACGTTTCATTTTTCAGTGTTGTTCATCACTGTAAATTTAAAACAAATGTTGAACTACACCTGAAATATTTTAACGTTGGGACGGACAAACGTTGGTGATTTATGGTGACCTTAATGACGGCGAGTTCTCCTTTACGCTGCTGCCTCGGAGGCAGAAATCATCTGTGGAACCAGGTGGAACCGCCTCCGAGGAAACACCTGATTCATCCGAAACTGACGCCAGAAAACAAGATAAATGTTGTTTTATCCTAAAAACGTGCGATTAGGTGAGCAATGGGAGCCAAATAAGGTGAAGAGGCATAACAGCTAGTTAGTGCATCATCAGAGAGATCTGTAGCTTTAAATCCTGCGAGGCGGCTCAACTCAAACACGAAACGTTCAAACTCTGATGAGATTTGGAGGCGCTAACATCGAGGAGAGATTATTTCATTACGATACATCAACAAAGTGAAAGAGCGCGCTGCAGATTTCAACACGTGTGATGTTTTATTAACGCAGACAGGAAACTAGTTCGAGCGGCGCCCTGAGGGGAGACGTGACAGACGATGATGCAGCTGTTTGGAAGTCACAGATTTATTTTACTGTTTCCATTCATGGAATTTAGTTTTTACTCCAGTCGTCACAAACAGACAAAACCTCCACCTCACGTCTTTAATCTCTAATTTATGCCTTTAGTTTTACTTCCACAACAAAATATTGAATAAAAATTGAGGCTGGAAATCACAGATTTCCAAAGTTTGACTTATTATCTAGTGCAGATTCAGAAATTCAGCATTTTGAGGATTATTGTTTGTCTTTTTACGGGTTTATGCACCGGACACGGACTTTGATTTGATCTGATTTGATTCGATGTCATGCACAAAGTGCCCGATCATTACGAGTTTCAGCGCTCAAATATTTCATCTCATTACAAAATTACAGATTTTTTTTTTCATCTCCGTCTTTAACAAAATATTCAGCCTTCTCTCCAAAACCTGGCAAATAAAATAAAAAAGGTTTCCTTTCTGTTTTTCATTCAGTGGACTGCAGTCTGACACAAAACCTCTGGTAGACTAGAAGTGAAACGTAGTGAGCTACCTGCTTCCTGTTGTTTGTAGTCTTTATGCTAAGCTAAGCTAGCGTGGCATCGAAAGAACTCTTCCTACCTGACCTCACTTCCTTGTTACCTCTCCTCCTCTCTCTCTCTCGAGGTGTTTTTGGTAAAAGACTTCCTGGAAGTAGACGGAGAAAACAGGCCGACGCTCTGTGGCTTCGAGTTCTTGGAGAGTAAAACCTGAAGAGTTTGTTTGGTGACATTTTCGCGTCCTGCCAACATGAAACTCAAAGTGATGAATGAAGTCATAAATTTAACTGTCTGCTTAACGTCAGGCCGGTTTCTATATCGACAATTATCGCCATCGTTATCCTCCATTAATCTGCCTTCCTGGATATCCATCACTCCTCCTGCTCCTCCTCCTCCTCCTCCTCCTCCTGCTCCTCCTCCTCCTCCTCCTGCTCCTCCTCCTCCTCCTCCTCCTCCTGCTCCTCCTCCTCCTCCACACGAACTTGCCCACTGAAGCATTAAAGTAGCACAAATGATCCTCATCTGCCCCCTCTGTCGCTCCTTTTACTCTTTTTCAGCACAAGTACTGCAAAACTACTTCGACTATTTCTTCGCACTCAGTATGTGTGTGTGTGTGTGTGTGTGTGTGTGTGTGTGTGTGTGTGTGTGGTATAAAGCGGTGTGTAGAGAGCTCACCGTCTTACGTCACACACACATTCCACACTAAGTAACAGTCTGCCCCGCGGCGCTCTGACAGTGCTGTCAAAACATCTTAGCTAATCCTAAATGATTAGAAACGCAGGTCTGTGGCGAACATCTGAGCATCTGAGCGGGGCCGCTCCAAACCGCTGCGTGCAGAGAATCCTCACACGAGGGGAGTGTGTGTGTGTGTGTGTGTGTGTGTGTGTGTGTGTGTGTGTGTGTGTGTGTGTGTGTGTGTGTGTGTGCTCTATAATCTCTTTTAAATTCGTGCCTCTGGTCATTTTGTCCATGATGCTGCACGTCGTGCCAAAAGTGCTGTAATGTGTTTGTAGTTTTCTAAGCCGGCCCACCTTTTCCTGACAGGTTTGTAAAGTTACATAACTCACAGATGCACAAACATGAACGCCCTTTTTTAACAGTGACTCTGAATGCTGAACGCTCAGAGGCCCCTTAAACCAACACAGGACTTATCGATCTGTGAATGACGAAGAAATATCACGAAATCACACCTGAGCATCTTTTTTCAAAACAGTTGCACCTCGTTTGAACCGCGGGTGTTTGTTCCCCTGACAGCGTGTCCGTCACACCTGTCAATCAAAGGCACTCTTCATCCTGCATAACTTTGTACCAGGCTGTAAACGTGTTTATTTCTGCTGTTCGGTGGTCAAATATCTGCTGTAGCTGCACCTGACAGTGAACTCAGAGGTACCTGCTGTTACCTCCTGCACGCCTGCTGCTGTTCAGCTGTTTTATTCACGTCTCAGTCTGCGGTTCATCTTTGTGGCTTCAGGCTGCTGCTCAAACTAAGAATGCGTCCTCTGTGACACGCAGGGTTCATCCAGCTAACCCAGACCTACATTTACACCTGATGCCAAAAACCCGCCCCCGAGGCCAAACGCCTCTCGCTCAGCCAGTCCAGACGTCAGTGAAGCCCAACGATGTTCTAAATTACAGCGTTTGACCGGACGGCAAACCAAAAACCAGCCGCAGGTCTGCTCTCCGTGCTCGCTCGTCTTCTGAGGCATCTTTTGATTAAAATGAGATTAAAGGTGTTGTGTATCCGAGTGGAATAACACGCCGTGCAATCAACTGAGATATTCAGGAGGGCTAGAATTTGGTTCTGATGGTCGGTTCTGATTTGGCATTAAAAGGTAATAAGATGAGGATGCCAGATTCGTGAAGCTCAGGGGTCCAAATAATAACGCACAAGCAGCCGCGTGGTCACAGAAATGTAATCCATCGGCAAAGTTTAACTTCAGCTTCAGCGCCGCGTTCGATACGACTTCAGTGACTTTACTTATTTTTATTTCACTGAGAAGTTCTTCCAGATTGAGGACAGCACGCCTGTCAATCATTTCTCAGTTAGATGCTTCAGATTTGTGATTAGATGCAGTAATTCTGCAAGGAAAATGACTACATCTGAGCGATGGAGGGCAAAGTGCGTCTGAAAGATATTTAGTAACTGCTGCGGAGCTTTTATTAGCATCACATCACGCCGTCTTCAGCGCTAACTGGACCTTCTGGTGTGTTTTCAACTGCCAGCTTAACACTGGCAGAACCACAACTCATGAAAAGAGTCTGCACGTCAAGTGCAAACTGTAGCACACGACGCGAGAGGCGATAAGTAATCACTCTCCTGTCAACACGCTGCCTGAACCTGCAGACTCCGCTCCGCGCTGCACGTGTTGGAGGACGGCAGGACGGGCCGGCTGACGTGGAAACACGCACGCGGCAAACAGAGGAAGGAACGCGGCGAAACGTGGTGAGGAGAATAAAAAAGAAAGAGGCGAAGGCGAGCGGACGAACGAGGGGCGAGAGGAACGAACAGCAGATGGCGAGGGAAGGAAGTGTCGCTCTCAGACGAGAGACGTGATATACGAGAGTGAAAAAGAGGAAGAAGTAGTAACGGACGACTTGAGTGTGTGTGTGAGTGAAAGTCTGTGTGTGTGTGTGTGAAACAGATTGTGAAAGAGTGTGTTAATCGTTAATATGTGTGTATCAGCGTGTGTGAGACTCATTTTCAGAGAATATAAAGACGGCAGTGTTCCATCCGTCCATGAATCCTTCTTTTCTTCCTTCCTCTCCTGTTTTCACCCCCTCTATGTTTCCTTGCTTCCTCTCCTCCCTTCCTCTCTCTTTTACTGCCTCCCTTCTATCCCGTATTTCCCATTTCCTCTTGATGCAGCTGTGGTGTGTGTGTGTGTGTGTGTGTGTGTGTGTGTGTGTGTGTGTGTGTTGCATGCACACACCCTCACAGCCAACTTGCATTCTCAATTAGATTCATATAACATGCTGGCACTTGCCCGGGCATCTGCCTTGGCATTGATACACACACTCTTTTCAACCACAGCTGGCTCAGAGAACTTCAGGGAGTGTGTGTCTGTGTGTGTGTGTGTGTGTGTGTGTGTGTGTGTGTGTGTGTGTGTGTGTGTGTGTTAATGAGAGGACTGTGGTTTTTGTAAATGATTTTGTTTTAACTCTCTTTCCATAAATACAAAGGAAACGATGACTGTGACCTCTCTCTTCTCCTGTGTGTGTGTGTGTGTGTGTGTGTGTGTGTGTGTGTGTGTGTATGTGTGTGTGTGTGTGTGTGTGTAGAGACTCACGGTTGCTGTCATGTTGTTGCTCTCCTCCATGATAGCAGCAGAGTATTTGTTGGAAGGCATCACTGTTGCGGTCGACTGGTCCAGCGTCTGTCCTGACTCCTTTTCAAACCTGGACGAGACACAAACAGGAAACATCAGACGGCGGCATTTTGTATTCAGTGCACGACAACACAACAGCGACACAACACAACAGCGACACAACACAACACAACACAACACAACACAACACAACACAACACAACACAACACAACATGCACGGGATCCCGTGTTGTAAAGTTTTACAGGACGAGACAAAGGAACGAGAGAAAGTTTCCAGAATGTCCATGTAAACATGTTGTGGAGGCGAGGTTTGGCATCAGACGCTGAAAACTTCACGTCGTCTGACTGACACTGACTCAGACTGCGTGTGTGAAACGACATTATCGCCCGCAGTGAACGTTCCTTCAAACCAGCATGCAAGACTGACGCAGCGGTGAGTTCACCAGCAGCAGGAACAAACTCAGAGTGTCAGGTGAAGGTCAACCGAGCACGAAGGAGAGACGAGAAGATCAGCGCTGTTAATAGACGTAATTACTGAGTTAACATGAAACATCGCCAGTTTTACAGTTTCTACTCTTCCAGCACGTGAACACCTTCAGCTGATCACACCTTCATCCCACGTTTAATAATCACAGTGTGTGGAGAAGAAAGAAGCAGAGGACTTCTTCCCGAGAGGGTTGGAGCAGATCTGACAAGCCCATACAAACCTGAGGTAAACAGATACACAGGCCTGTCAGGGTGTGTATGCATGTGTGTGTGTGTGTGTGTGTTTAAAAGTGGGAGGGTGTGACACAATAAGGGAACCTTTATGAGTTTGTACATGCATTATGTATGCGGCGCTACTGCTTTCTTCTTCGCATTGGGAGTGTGTGAGCTGCACATTCTTTATAGATACACACATTTTTAATGTACCCTGTGTGTGTGTGTGTGTGTGTGTGTGTTTAGGTTTGAATTTCACAGTGACGGGTCAACACATTTGTCAAACAAGCCCGTGCAGAGAGACCTGCAGACCTCAGGTAGCCGGCTGTCAGTTTCAGTTTTGCTCACATTAATCTTCCCGGAGACGCATGAAAACAAAGAAAGACACTCAGGAAGCGTTTGTGCATGAACAAAGAGACAGAACACAAACACACCTGCATGTTACAGACTTAACTCGCACTCTTACGTATCATCACATCAGTTAATCACAGCTCTCACTGTGTAAAAGGTCATGATTACACTGCATGTACAGAGAGCAGCTGACACTACAACGTTCAAGTGAACAGCCGAGCAGAGAGTGACAGTCGATCCATCCAAACTCAAATCGAGACTAACAGGATCTCACTCAGTTAGACATTTACAGTTTTACATAAAACTTGCGATTGTATTACAAATAATATTTAATCAACGTTAAGTCGTGGCAAAAAACGACATTTCAGCAAACTAACGAACGCCGCGCTGACTCACTACACAGTTAATTAAAGAAACAATCTTAAGATCAGTCGATAACAGAAGTGATGCTTGGTGAGCAGCCACACATAAAACTGTTGGACGTCACGATACGGCCAACGTATTTCTGTTCATACAGTAAATGTAACGTGTGTATTTGTACGTGCGCGTACGCTGAGCGCCTCTCGCCACACGCCGACCACACATAAAGAGAAACCACACGTAAACCGCACGGCTCCTCGCAGATGTCAAACCTCGTTTTTTATAGTTGTGCTACGACGGGAGATTCATGGCTACGATGAACAGCAGCACATAACTCTCTCAACACACACACACACACACACACGACGTGGAAGACAGAACGTTAACTGCGTCTTTTAGCGGTGTGATGCTGCGGGCACGGCGGGCGAGTCCCTGCGGTGTGACGTTCCCTGAACGTGGCACCGCCCGGCTGGAAGAAGTGAGTCAACGTGTGCAGAGGCAGGCGACCTCTTCTCATGATGTGGACACATGGGAGTCAGCGAGGGACTCTCCCCTCACAGACAACACACAGGTGAACGGGTTCATCGCTCAGACACGATGTCGACTCCCCACGTCTTTGACCTTTCACCTACACAAACAGACTGAGCAGGTATCTGCTGAGCGTCTGCTCGAAGCTTTGAGTTTGAGCCCACACACAGGTCTGCATGACGTTCTTCTGGTGACACGTGTCGTATCAAAAAACCAAAAAACTACATCTCAGAAACTCTGTTAGCACTTCCTCACGTCTCGTTTCTAAATTAAGAAGTCGGCTCACAGCACTGAACGTGTTTCCAGGTGTTTGTTTAAAGGGAATTCCCGCTTTTGCAACTATGTATGGTTTCAAGATTATTTAGAAACGTCATTTTGTTCAGCTGCAGTTTTTTAAATAAGCAAACATCATCATCATCATCATCATCGTGACGGGACACAAACCGACCGCCGTCCTCACCATTCCGCCGCAAAAATGTAATCCGTCTTTTCACGAGTCAAAATAAAAACAACACGATGAGTCGACGTCTGTCAGACTGTGTGTCACCGTGGTTTAACATGTAAATGAGTATGTTTGCCAGTGTGTGTGTGTGTGTGTGTGTGTGTGTGTGTGTAGATGATGTGTCTATCATTTCTGCAGCTTCGTTGGGTATTAAAGTCACTTTTAAGTCACAGACGTCCATCCAACAGATTTGTTCACATAAAAAGCAACATGAAACTTCATCTTGTAACGTCGTTACTGCTTCGGCTTTCAGACGCCGAGCGAGGTGGAAGCGAGAATGAATTTGGAGAAGTGAGGAAGGAGGGAAGGCAGCGAGTGAGGGGCCCATGAGAAGGGGACACGGAGGACAAGAGGAGGGAGGGGGGGGCGCTTCACATCAAAGTTGTGTCTGGTGGCTAGAGATTAGGGACCGCATTGCAAGAGGGGATTGTTCACTCCCCAAAGGGTATGAACATGAATGTGTGTGTGTGTGTGTGTGTGTGTATTAAGGGGGGGTCCAGCTCCTCAGGGTCTCCCTCTGGGGCCTGCATTCCTTGTCTGTCATGTACTTTATGGCCCCTTCCAGCTCAGATCGAGCCCTACAATTTATACATTGTCTACTTTGTTGCCTATTGTACGGCGAGGACTCGGCACGTAGGCTCCTTCAGTAAATCATCCAGCGGTCAGAAGCTTCCATTTTGAATTACGACACCCAAAGTATGAACACGACAGAATAACGTGTGGACTGAAGCTAACGATGGCTAACTTCACCGTGTGTTACATCTGGAAACAGAAGCACTGCGGCGATGTGCGGGTCTGCAGCTGAATCAAAGCGCTCCAGTGATTCAGTGTTGAGGTTAAGCAGAGTCAGAGCTGGTTTACAGCTGCAGACGTGAGTCTTACATCGAGTGTTAACAACAACCAAGACGCATTGTGATCAGATCAGGCGCTCTGAGACTCGTTTGATGGCGGAGCTTTTGTAGATTAGACATTAATGCTGGACCACACTGAAGAAGCACTGTCTGATTTCCATTCACTGTGATGTAAATGACGTGTTCGGGCTCCGTTGCTGGCTAAGATACGACGTTCTTTGAACTTGTAAATGCGACATCCCCAGACTTCATTAAACCATCATGCAAATGTGAGAACTGCTGAGTGAGACCAAACTAAATCGACTTTGAACACATGAAGTTGTTTCTTTCCTCGTCGCAGCTTCGCTGTGTATGAAGTGCATCAAACATTTAGCAGCTAGCTGTTTGAACACAGCTTCAACACCAACAAGAGACTTTGTACTGATGGTGAGTCTCCAGAGTCCCGTCAAAAATCTTTAAAGTTTGTGAGTTAAGTTTAAAGAAACTTAGAAAACGCTGTCTTGACTCTTCTTGTAGATTAACAAATATTTTATGTTAATTGTCTCTAAATAATTTAAACGTGCTAACTTATCCTTCATTGGAACAACAAACTTGGAGTGTCCGTTCTCATTCCTCCTCACTCGAGCTGAAGCTTTACGATGAATCCTGTGAAAGCGTCTGCAGCCGGGTGGATGTGATCCGAGAGGAGAGCCTCTTTAAAGTCAGTCATTAGAAGGTTACAGCCATAAATATAAAGACAGCTACATGTTTGGCTTTGGTTGGGAACAGTAGGTGCCAGTCTATCTCAACACAGTGGGGGCCAGGGTCAAAGAGACCTACTGCTGCCTGCTTAGACACATCAGAACGCTCGAAACATCTGTGTCTGTGTCCAGACTAAAATACGCTGACAGTAACACCTGCATGAGGAGGAGGCAGCACTGGATTTTAGACTAACTAATACTGCAGAGGACCTCAGCGCCCACACGTGACCTCGTGTAACCTAAGGAGAGTCACAGCCTCTCTGCTGCTTCATCCTTTCTTTTAAAACCTGATGGTTCAATGTCAAAGTCACATTTTAGCAACTGAAGACTGGATGAATGGTGACTCAATGCAAAGCTGCTGCCAATGGTGCTACAGTGCCGGGACAAAGAAAACACAGAGAGGGGCAGGAGATAAAGTGCCCACATGATGTGCGGACAACTCCATAAAACACAATATCTTCTCCCAGATGTTGCAATAGAGACTTAACTTCAAAACAGATACGTTTGCAGACCGTCCTTACAGGGAGCGGTCTGACTGAACGGACCAGCTAACAGGAGGAGGACGGTCAAGAATCACATCACTGGTGCAGCTTCAAGACATTTTACACCCCCGGCTGCAGAGGGAAGGTCGACAGCAGCCACCTGGCACCAACCACCAAGTCATAAAAACAGTTGCTGATTTATTCTACTGATGCACTGACGTGTTCACGAAGCTGCTGCTAACAGCAGAGACTCGGTAAAGTTATTTAACTTGGTTTGCACCGTGAGTGCAGACGGGATGGCGTTACTGTCTGGGAGCAGACTGCAGAACTCATTACAAAAAATGCTTCTTGCTACACGACTGTTGATTTAATCTCGCAGAGGAGCAACTGATGCTCTGATTCGACGAGCGAACGCTGAAATTTATATTTTCTGTTTAGTTTAATTTGACACAAATTAAAGAGGAACGAGTAAAACTTCTACACATCTGGATGTCAAAGCATGAGTCACAACTCAGTCGTCTTTTCTAACTTTTCTGTCCGTTAAACTTGATCATGATGGCAGCACTGCTATTTGTTTGAAGGTCTTGTATGTGTTACACATGAGAGAAACTGAACATAGCATTCAGGTTTTTGGGGCAGCTGATGAGAATTTTCCACAATAAATCATTAATTGCAGCCCTATAGTCCAGATACAGACACATATTCTTAAAGACGGTCACAAAGACAGAAGTTCTTGTTGGGCTGAATCTGGGGCCAGTTGGCCAGTTACAACTCGTGCATTTACTGGTTTTATTGTTTTTCCATTAATTAAGGATTAAAAAGATGTTTTAAATGATGTTTAAGCTACAGGAGTCTCTCTGCATCGTGTGGGGTCTGTCTGGACCTGCTGGAGGTCAAATGAATCTCAGATGAAGTGAATATTCCAGCGTATTAACTCTAAACTGTGTCATCCACTTCCAATGACTCCTCCCCTCCACCGCATGGCTGCTCTCTGCTCTCCAACATGACTCACAAACACTGTTTTCTTCTTTCATTTGATTTGTCTTGTTTAATGGGTTGCTGACAGTTTCTATTAATGAGCCAACAAGTGGCAAGAGAGCAATAATCCTAGAAGGAAGTTGAGGCAGCGTTCAGCTCCAGCAGCCAGTCCAACATGTTCAAACAGTGGAGCGCGTTCAAAACCAGGAAACCACCGCAGCAATAATAGAAAAAGAAAAATCCTGTCATGCAATCCTGACAACTCATGCAGACAAACCACCTCTAACATCACATCACGGTCAGTCCTGCAGGGACACACAGCAGCGTCTAAAGAAATCACGCTGCAGTCGTAACAAGCGCAAGATTATCGCTTCAAGACGCGATTGAGCGTCACAAATCGCGTTAAACTCCGCAGCCAGCAGCAGGAGGAAGGATTGATGCAGAGAAACTAACAACGTGACAACAGCTAAAAACGAACTTTACTATAATAAGATAATAACTCCTGTATAAGCCATTAAAAACAGGCTGCGTGCGTCTGCGTGATTTACAGCGTGATAACTTACAGATCGAACTTTTCTGTGCTTCAACGCTCCCGCGCAACTTTTACGCACATGTGCAATAAAAAAAAAAAACTTTACAAGTGCACCGATGAGCCAGACAAATCTCAAACATGCGCACAAGAGCGTCACAAAATGCGCGAAAACAAAGAGAAATGTGCGCGACGCTTCCACCTCGGTGCGCCTCGGTGCAATAAATCCTGCAAAGGAAAAAGAAGAGAGAGAAAACACTTACATAACCATCCACGCTTCATGCACTCATCCACGGCGCGGAAGGTGACACAGATGTTGATGTCGTCCTGGAAACTCGAGCAGGCCAAAGAAAAGTTGGAGAAGCGTTTGAACAAATGAGCCTTGAACTTGGAGTCCGTGCAGTTCCTCTCTCTGTCTCTGGAGTTATTCAGTCTGTCGGAGCATGCTGCTGCAGATCTCTCCCTCTCTCTCTCTCTCTCTCTCTCTCTGTGTGTGAGTCAGTGTCTCTCCCCCTCACTCTCTTCAATACCCGTCCCGTGGAGCCGCCAGAGATCTGATTGGTCACTCACACCGAGGCTCTCATAGTAACACCCACGGTTCTATCCCCGCAGGTTAAAATGTGAACAGGAACTATTTTTTTCACTCTCAGACTCACTTCAAGGTTTTTTTTTTATTAGAAAACTCAGAGAGACTTTCCCTTCATCCCCGGGGAGGCGAAACGCTCTGTTGCTGAACAGAAACTACAAGTATCCGACATGTTTTTACCTCTCAGCACTATTTTATCACTCATGCATGCTGCAGTCTGCTCACTGGGGCCCGTGTTAGAGGAGAGCGACCTTTGGTTGGCCCTGAAACATGATTAATACCACACAGGCTGCTCTGCATGCTGGAAGAGCCCATAAATGGTTAAAGAGTCCATTTAAAAGAGGTGTGCATCATAAAACACATTCAGTCTAAAAAACAGCAGTCACATCTGCAACATGAACTTTATGTGTTTGCTGCACGTAAGACAGGAAATATGAATAAAAATATAATAAAAATCTGCAGCACTCAAACTCAGTTCATCATGTTTATAAGCTGAGCATAGATTTTTATATAAAGTGCATCAACATCAAATGAATGTGTTAGTTTGCCTGCATGTGTGAAGATGACTGAAGTTAGAGGTCCGACATTTTGAATGCAGCTGGCTCCACATGTGACAGCGGCTCCATTCATTTACTTTACTCTGGAATCACAGTAATACTGTAATACAGTTACACTGCTCTCGTTTCACATCGGTACCGGTACCGGGACGTCTCTTAATGCAACAGCAGATGTCGCTATGACAGGAAACACATGCATCAGATCTGAGTTTACCTGTATCACGTTATCACGTGCTTCATTAAACATGAATCTAACCTGTCAGGTCAGTTTAATGGAACACAGATAAAAAGTAAAATGTACTTCTACATTGTACTTAAATGTGTAACTTCATAGTTTCACCTCCTCAGTGTCTAAAAAACATCTCATTGTTGAACGTGCTGGAACTTTTATTCTGAAAATCTGTGTTTTTTTTTTACGCTTCCGCGCTGATTTTAATGATTTTGTGAAACATTTTGGGTCAAATTAACATCAAACTGAAATAAATTATATATAATTTTCTCATGCTGACAGTTTCTATGGATCTAAAAAACTTTTAAAACCTTTTTTTAAAAATAATTTTTCAGTTTTTCTGTCGGCTGAAGTTCCTTTAAGGCGACGCATGCGCGTTGTAGAAGGCGGAAGTATCACGCGCACACAGAGCAGAGCGGCGCAGACCGTTTCCGGTGAAAAATCAGCTGATTTCATGTCAACAAAGAAAGATGCAGCTTCACTTCACTAAAGAGGTTCTGCCGGACTCTGTCGGCACCGACTACCAGAACCTGAACAAGCTGAACGAGCAGGTAAACGGCAGCTTTTCCCGCCAATGCTGTGTGAGTCATGTGACATCAGCAGGCTGTGTGTGTGTGTGTGTGTGTGACAGATCATTACCATAGGTTCATATGTTCACTGTACATCATTATTAATACACACAGACACAGTGAGGCGACATGCTGTTATTACCAGGAGATGGAACATTTCTAGAAACTTTCCGAGGGAAGTTAAGCTGAGAAACTTTGGAAAGTTTCCCCCAAAAATCCAAAAATGTGGAACTTTGGGGTAATTTAGTAAGTGAGGGGTGAGCTAGCATCATGCTACAACAAAATACAGTGTCTGTAGTCCTGCTGGTTAGCATACATTAGCATTATCCGCTACTAGCAACTGTCTGTTGAGTTGGATTATGGGTAATGTAGGCATCAGGGTTTGTTTGTTTTTTACAGATTTTTCTAAAAACTACAAAATCTTCTGTAAAAAACAGATAAAAATCTATAAATATAAATAAATATATGTAAATAAAATAAATAAACGTGGCAGACTTTAACAGACAGACGTTAACGCATCACCTCGTCTGTAGTCAGGCAGATTCTCAGCTGATGGTGGTTTAACGTTAAAGACTACGACTCCCATGATGCTTCACTGCTTCTGACTGTAAAATATCGACACTCCGTGAAGTCAGAGTTTATTTTTCAGACATTTACAAAGACTTTTTTTTTCACTTTGTGCAGCAGTTTCATCGTCTGATTGAAATTCTGTTCCAGTTCTTACTGGAGCCCAAAGAGGTGAGCACACACACACACACACACACACACACACACACACACACACACACACACACACACACAGTTTTTTTGTTAATGGGACTTTGCACTCAGCCTTGATAACTGAACCAAGGTAAAACATCACCTGCCCTGTGTGTGTGTGTGTGTGTGTGTGTGTGTGTGTGTGTGTGTGTGTGTGTGTGTGTAGTCAGAGAGGTTCATGCAGCAGCTTAGTGAGTTTGCAGGGGAACATGGGATGAGCGCTGGTCCTCTGAGGAACCTGATGAAGAGCGTCCTTCTGGTGCCACAGGGTGAGACACACACACACACACACACACACACACACAATAAATCCAGGTATTTGTTTGAGATAACGCAGTAAATGGGGATCTTTCCTCTCTCCCTCTGCCGGCTTATCTGGTTCAGATAGCGACTTCAGTTAGCGATTTACTTCATTACCCAGAATACATTTTGTTTACCACCTGAGAACTCACCTGAACTCACCTGAACTCACCTGTACCTCTTAAATTCAGTGTTCTAAGTGGAGACAGCGACCATGAGTCGGGAACTTGTTTGATATTGAGATCAGTCAAACTCTTGGTTTGAATGCAGATGAGCATATTTCTGGTTCTTTGGCCTGTTTTCATCTAAATAATCTTCTGATTTTTAGATGGGTTGAGAATGTTTGTCTCAGAAAAAGACAAAATATTGTTTACATCGACGTTTTAGCTCTCAGAGTTTAACTGACAGAAGTCCTGACGTCATACAGTCTCCAACAAATCGGAGGTTCAAAGCCGGATCTTTTCCCACGACATTCAACCTGACTTTCAGGAAAGTTCGGCTATAAAGTGACAGAAAGTCTGCAGCTGCAGGAAGTTTATCATCTCAGTGACCTTTTTTTTTTTCCTCCTCAGGAGCCCTGAAGAAAAACCTGACAGCCGAGCTGATCAAAGAAGACCTCGTGACGTTAGGTAACCAGCCGCAGAGTCGATTGTTAACTGATTTGCAAACCGGGGTTAAGTCTAGCTGCTGGATAGTTTTCTGTAATGACGACCTGTCGTGCTGAAAAGTTCCCACAGCATTAAGGTGAACGCATGAAACTAAACCCGCTTCATCTGTTCGTTCTTCAGGGCTCAACGAAGACAAGGCGGCTCACTTTTCACACCAGGTAACTCTGCGTGACGTCCTGATGTTTTGTAAAGTTAAAGGAGACGCGTGCTGCAGGAGCGGGAGTCGATGGTTTTTGGTGGTTAACACAAGCTGGAGATATTTTTACATTTTGTTCTGCGACATAAAATTCATCAGTAAAAACTCCACCTGTTCATTTTGGTGATCAAATCAGACTTCAGAGGTTGCAGCACGGCGAGTTTTTCACCTCTAAAGTCCGGCCGTGTTTCTACTCGTGCTTAATTTTAATCACATTTATGCTTGAAAAATTATAAGTCATTTTCCTTTATGGACAAACTTGTAAGTATCGTAAAGCTTTGTTTGCCACAGAGTTTATTTTCTGCAATAATCCAGAATCCAACGGGAAACTCCCGGAACCAGGGGACTTCCAGCTCGGCCTCCACACAACACATCACCATCATCGCTGCAGCACTGATTAATAAATCAACTCGTTCTAATCAGCTAAAAATCCTCTGACGTCTTCATTTATGTGTGGTCGTGTGTTTTCTTTGCAGTGGGGCGAGCACTACGCGGCACTGTCCAGACTCGCCGTCAGACAGACTCTGATGGTCAACCAGCTGGTCGACATGGAGTGGAAATTTGGAGGTAAAAGCAGACATCACATCAAATTTAGCTCCTTACCAAATTATAGGTTGACTTTAAGTCTATTTCTGAGCGCAGAGGCTGCAGCTGCTCTCAGACTGACAGCACATATTCATGGACACAGAGGCATTAGCATCGCTTGTGTCCTCTAACTCTTTGTTTGCTTTGCTTCAAGCACCTCTGACGTGCCTCATTATTTATTCGTACAACCTAATGACCCGCTGATAATAGAGATGCTAATACACCGGGCAGGACAATGATTAGCATTATGCTAAGCTATTGATGAGCTGATCTTCGTACTTAAAGTCAGAGAGCTTCAGTTCAGGAGGGGAGTGGACAGTGTTAGACTGTACAGTTATTGACATGCTAAACACCTTCAGCCAGCACAGACTGCGTCTCTGCATGTCGTCGGCTGGCTGACGAGTCCGTCCGTCACACAGGTCGGCGGTCAGGCATCAAAACAGGTTCACTCACACTCACACACTCCGACTGACGATGGTTTACACGTTTACTCACATTTATAAGAGAAAATGAGTCATTCAGAATGATACGATGCAGAAAGAGCCTGTGAAATGTAACTGAGTACTTTTACTCAAGTAGAGATTTCAGGATTCTTCTGCTGCACTTGACAAACAAACATAACATTATGACAAACATAAATTAATAAAAATGTATTTATGTATTTTTCCTCACAACATTGAATGAAGCATCAAAAGTTAAGAGCCACACACTCTTTTATTTAAAGTGAAGGGAATATTCACGCAGGTTTATTCAACTCTTTATTTATTTATCGTTTTCTATGAAATTTCGAGGGGCCAAATTCTGGAGGAGTTTTTCCCACCCGGTAAAAATCTCGTTATCTCGTTAATGCTGCATGTTAAATATGTTCAGATAAGATCGCCCAGGGAGGGAAACTCTTACCGACACAGCCTGGTTGTGTAACTGCTTCTTCAGAACTGAGGCGGCATCGTGTCACGACAAGTGTATTAATGAATCCTTCGCTCAGTTTGATCGAGCTTCAGTAAACCTCGTGAGACATGTGACTGCAAACACACTGACGACAGATAAAAACCTATAAATATATATATATGTTTATATGTATGGCATCAGGATATGAAGTGAATGTTGTTTAAATGTGTAACTCGGCTGTGTTGACGTGAATGAAGCTGAACCTTCAGGTCTTTTCCCTCCGCAGTGACTGTTGGCACCAGTGAGGTACAGAAAGTGGGCAACATCTTTCTGCAGGTATGGAAACAGTCTGAACTGTATTTGACTGACCACAAACACACACACACACACACACACAGTTACACACTTCTTGTTTTGTGTTTGTCCTGCAGTTGAAGCTGGTGGTCAGGAAGGGGAATTCCACGGAAAATGTCTACATGGGTGAGTGACTGCGAGCCGTTGGAAACAGCAGGAAACACATTTTAATTATGCGCATTTTTAATGTGTTATTCCTGGCAGGAATCCACCCAGCTAACCTGAGCTGTCTTGTCTTATCAAAACAAGACGAGTAAAGCAGCATGAGTGAAGCTTTGAATGGAGGACATTTAAAAACAGCAGCAGAGGACGTTGCTGTGGCGTGGTATGACTAACAGGCTGACCTTCCCCAGAGGGACACGGTCACACCCTGTGTGTGTGTTTCACGTCTTCTAGGAGAGCAGCATGAGCTCAGATGATGAGGAATTCTTTCCCGTCAGAGCCACAGATAACAAAATGTTACTTTCCCAGAAGCCACGAAGCGTCTTTACATTCTGACAACACAACGTTTTTCAGATAACTCAGCAGGAAGTTAAACTAAAACTTCATTAACTGAGCGGTGCACACGATCATCAGCTTCTGTCGTGCACACGCCGTTCACGACATTCCCAAACGAGGTTTCTAGAAAATCTGCCACCTCCTGCACAAACAGCTACACGGAGCTGGACCATGGACTCAGTTTGTATGTGGTGCCTGTGTTGTAGCAGCTCAGAGAGGCTAACTGGGATCCACTGACGCTTCTGCAGCCTCCAAAAGCCCAAAAGCTCAGCATACATTTAAAAAGTAGCCCGGCGAGGAATGTCCACGTCTGAATGGAAGACTTATGTCAGCGTCCGCCTGACGAGGTTCTGGGTGATTTAAAACAATCGATGGCACGTTGATCCGTTGGAGAACACGCTGCAGTGTGCTAACGTGAACTCTGTTTGCCTTATTTCTGCTAACAGTTGCCCTCACTGGAAGTTCACATGTTGTGTTGTGTTCTTGGTTTCCAGGAAAGTTACTTCACTTCTACAGTGTCCAAATATAAGAGACTCTTATCTAATCTTATCTAATAGAATCGATAATAAATGTAAGTTATTGTGACAGTTCTGGTGATTCATCTTCTCCCCTCCGGCTGCACAAATTCATCAATATTTCAAACCTTTAGCAGATAAAACAAAAATTATCAGCTAATATAACTTAATATTCCAACAGCAGTCAGCCCAGCTCAGCGGACCTCTGCCATCATGTCCGTAGATGCTGCTGAGCCCGGTTACATGCCTAGCTCGCCCCCCGGCGCTGAAAACCTCTCACAACTTGCAAAAATACCAATTTCTACAAAACGTGCTGCTGAACTCTGTTTATTCCCAACGAAGCAGAAACTTTCTAGACATTTCTGTCGCAGATAAGCGCCTGAAAAAAGCTGCGATGAACGAGGTGTCACACACTCTGAAGTGTTGTTTACAGCACAGTGTGAAGGGGCGCAGTGAAACGGACATTTTTAGTTAATCTCCGTCTGTTCATCTACAAACTGTTTCCTGTTTCCTCCTTGTCTTCCAGAGTTGACGCTCCCTCAGTTTTACAACTTCCTACACGAGATGGAGAGAGCCAAGGCCAGCATGGAGTGTTTCAGCTGAGTGTGTGTGTGTGTGTGTGTGTGTGTGTGTGTGGTATGCATTACTTCATTTTGTGTGTGTGTGTGTGGCGCTGATCTCTGATGCTGACCCCCCAAGTGACTGAAGCTCGACACGAAAACACGATGTGTCTACTGCCAGACGTTTCTGCTAATAAACACGGATAAAAACACACTAATCAAACTCTGCGGTGTTTTTATCACTTTGATTTATGTCGTAATAAAGCAGCACCTCTTTTTCAGACGAGCTGTATTTGGAGACGCGGCATGTGAATGAAGTCTGAACATATCATTAATTCTTTCTCCTCGTCTGTCATTCAGGTGAAGCTAAGCGAGCCCGGTGGGGAGAAGTCTCCATCCAAAACAAACACTTTAAAATGAAGCAGACACTTGACCACACCCGGACCGGTTTGTTCAAGTTCAGCCCTGTTTGTTTCTCAATGAATAATAATGTGTGGGATTCATTTGAATACTGCAAAAATTAGCCCGAGACGTCACCTGATAGACAGACATGAATTGTTTCCACTCGCGAGCACGGATCACGTTAAACGTTCTGAGTGTTAATTAGACACGGTAATCGATGAAAGGTGGATAACGAGCAGATAACAGACTGATACTTTTTAAAGCTCCAGGCAGATTTCCGAGCAGTGAGCGGCTCAGTCGTACGTGTGTCTACTAGTCCTCGTCATTCCTTTCTATTCTTCCAACAGTGTACAGTAATTAGCTCAGCAATTAAGTGAGAGTTCGTGGAGAATGTGCCCCTTGGCGTCTTCTCTCCACGTCTGTGATGGTAAAGCGGTTCTGGTGGTCTGTCTGTCTGTCTGTCTGAATGACTCAGTTTAATGTATGGCAGCCCGCCCACTCGATAGATCTCGTCTTATTGTCTTACGCTTTTATCACGGCTCATTCTTACATCGCTTTGTACAAAAGTGTCTGCCAGATAAATCAAACCATGACGGGACATATTTACTGAACCTGCTGCAGACTTCTGTCGGGGTGCAAAACTTTTTTTGTCATCATTCATTTGTCAAGAAAAAAACGGACACAAAAAGTGCTGCTTTAAATTTAGTGTAAATTTTCGTCTCATCGTCCTTTAATTTACAAATACAAACAATGTTGTTTGACTGTTTAGCAGCGAAAGAAACAGGCTGCAAAGTTAATGTTAGAGTTATATTTACATTAGGGATGCACAATTATCATTATCATATTTTATGCTTTTCACAAACTGGATGACCAACAGTTTCTGTATTTGAATAAGAAGTTCCTAACCTCAAATCTATTCAAATGAAGGGTTAACAGTCTTTGTGCATGCAGATGAACAGTGCTGTCATGCGCGTGCAGAGATGCTGCTGTCTGCTGGTCCTGAAGCTCACACACATCCAGCGTCAGTTATTGGTTTTTGGTTCCTGACCTCTCTGGATGATCTTTTTAGACCCAGTCATGTTACTAACCTGCTGTGAGATCTTCCACTAGCTGTTTTCTTTCAGCATTTACAACTTGCACAGTGTTTTGTTTGCTTCTCTCAGCCTGAGCCTGAACCTCACGTGGAGTCGGTCGGTTTCTTTGATATGACTGACTGATATCTCTCTTTCGGCGCGTCCCAGCCCACTTTTCTTGTTTTTCCTCAAACATGCAATTTATCTTAATCACGAGCAAGATCAGACATATAACTCTTCGATGTAGCGTACCATTGTCAGTGTCTGTAACCTCCCTCAGCGGCAGTCCTTCCCCTCAGGAAATCCTGCCACATATCACGTTTACAGCCATCACTACAAATATTACACATCCATTCCTCCATCAAGACTATTGTGCCCCATTAAAAGGTCTTAATTTAAAGACTCACTCTGTGGCAGGCACGGAGTCTTCACCCCGTCTGAACACGCCGTATCTGCAGCTGCATCATTAACATGATTCATAACATGTCGTATCTCAGGGCTTCAGTGTTTCCTCACGTATATCTTAACCTCGGCATCACCTCAGCATTTAACCCGCTGGGCCAGAAACGGCACGTATGGAGTGTGCCAGTCTATAACATCAGTGGTGTGTGTGTGTGTGTGTGTGTGTGAGCGGTATGAGGTGAACGTGTAAGTTGAAACAAAGCAACGAGAGAGACAGCCAGGATTTAACTGAGCTCGTTCGGCCCAGGTGTGGCCGGCTGCCGCAGGATACCTGCATCTCCACTAGGACTGTACAGGCCGTCACATCTGTAAGACTCCGTCTTCATTTCCAAGAAAGTTCTTGTACGCCCCGAAAGCTGCACGAAACATAGATTTAGCCCAAAGCACGTGACCTCTGGGTCCGCCTCCGGGAAGGAGCTACGCAACGTTTCTGGACGTCGCTGATATCTGTCGTTCTCTTTGCATCGAGTCGAGCCTGAACTTCGTCTGCAGATGCAGAGATGAACTGTGTTTACGCTCCTGAGCCCGTGTAGTAACATCCTTTATACAGTCATGTAGGTCTTTAATGCAGCCTGCACCACTGAGCCTTTCTACGATACGATCACCTGTGGAAGCTTCCAAGCAGCTGCAACTGCATCGAGATGTGTTGTGGCTTCAAATTCGGGATTAGATTCGGAGATTAAACATGAAATATTTTGACTTTTGATGACATTCAGTTGACTGCAGATCATCCAAACCTTTTTTAGAATCAGTTTTATGTGTGACTGACAGATTTCCTGCTTTCCCTCGTTGGAAACATAAATGATCTGTTAAATTCCTCGTCACGAGCTCTAACTTAGATCTCTCTGAAGTTTGATCATTTGTGTTGTATCGTTTGTGCCACAGTTAAACAGATCCTGTTTCTCATGAGGAACGAAACAAGCGCCCCCTTCCACTCTTGCAGGTGTCCGTGTTGTTTTGTCTGTGGTCTCTTGAACATATGGTTTCCTCATTTCCTCGTCCGGCCTTAAACGAACACAGCATTATGCCGTCTTCCTGAAGTTATAGTAAACACCACATTCCCGTATCTAAGAGGCCACGCGTACCACGTGATTGTCTCATGTACGGTCTTACACAGTCAGAACATGTTTTATGAGATCAGATTTCCTTGGTGGTCATCAGAGTCGTAGGTTGAATCCTTTCTGTTAGTCTAGACCGTTTGGGATTACTCGAGACTACCAAGGCTGTCTCCATCTGTCCACCTTCAGCCTCTTTGTCAGAATTAATTTTGTCACTCATTCAGGTAAACTTTCACTTCATCTAAAAAAGGTCTGTTCCAGTTTTACATTTTTCTTCAGAACTCACAGCTCCTGGTTTCTCTGAGGGATTCTGCTGCTGCCTCATCCTTCACATTATTTCACTTTCTCCACCAGGTTAGCTTCTCCACCTCCTCCTCCACCTCATGCTGCCTCTCCTTCCTCTCATCGGGTCACCCAGCGTGTGGCTGCATGTTCTCGTCCATACAGGAAAAGAGTAAAGCTCTCCTGCACTTCTCTCAATTGTTTATTGAATTTCAGTTTATTGTTATAATCCAGCAGATGTAAAGTCTGACTGAGCCAAACGGGTCTGCTCGCTTACACGTCGCGGCTCTGCTGACGTTTCTTGTAGATCTAATCTGGAGGATAATATTACTGAAGTGCAACTAAAATAATATTCCTGTGAAACATAATACGTCTGAGATAACTGCGAGCATTCAGAAGCAGTAACTTAGAGATGCTGGTTCAAACCCTCAGATGGAGAAGATAAGAGTGGAGAGAGAGTCGTCTTCGTCCTCCACGGCGTTCACACGGAAGTGAATTCAACACCATAGTGCACAAAGACTCATCTGTCAGCTTTAAGACTGGACGGGAACTCTGGAGTGTTTTTATCTCACACAAATATACAAACGGACTATTGTTAATCTGCCGTTTTTCCTGTTCTTGTTTTAGGAGAGCTTCAGTCTGCCAAACATCTGACACAACTCATCTGCTCCAAGTCTTAAGGACAGCAGATCTTGCCTTTTTTCTCCACACGTGAAAGTCTTGAATGCAAAAGTGATGACTCTCGACACAGACATGGAAATAATCTGATCTGATTCATAGACCATCAGGTATCATCGCGAGGAGCTTGATCCGAGTCCAAGTCACGAGTTTTCACGTCACGAGTTCACGTCTCTGCGGTCTGCCAATCACAATCCCTGAAAAGTTTGACTGACTTTGGTGACAGACAAAAACTGAACATCACGCAAGGTCAGGAAACTTTCCACGGGAAGTTAAGCAGACATGCAAAATGAGAACAAACAACTGTCAACAGATTTATTTGTAAGTAGAACTTTAGCAAGTTTGAATCATTTTATTGAATTATGTAGTCCATGAGCTCAAATGTGTGTCTTCAACAGTGTCTGCGTGTTCTGGGCTCTAAAGTGTGGTCCAGGTACAGAAATCACCTGTGCAGGTAGGGGGCGTGGTCCTGCATGAAATCTGTGGTCTGTTCTGTAGAGGCTGCTGAGCTCTCTCATCGTGGCTTGTGGTTCATATTCATGTTTAGTGAAGTGTGATGAAAGCTGTAACTTACTACAGGAAGGTGTCAGACACTGTTGTTGCTTTTTGTTACAATAACAGCATCCATTTTCTTTAAAGTCCTCCTGACAGTTTGTCTCCGTGTTGGTGTTAAATGTGTAACACCTCATTAATATGTCAGTTTGCACATGGCTGAGGCGTTCAGTGTGACAGAGGTTTGATGTGGTGTAACAATGATCCTCTTATTCAATCGCTGTCTTCCTCTTTGATCTACACACATTCTTCGCCACGTACGCGAGACCTCGCCCACAGAAGAGCCGTTGTGAAGCTCACCATGATCCCGAAACTCAACCGGTCACGTCCCTGTCACATCTCCATCACGTCTCTGCTTTGGTCATCGACTCCCGGGAGAGTTCAGAAGCGTTCCTCCCTCCAGACTTTGATTACTTCCTCAGATTTGCTTCTACATGTGTAAATATGCTAGGTGCTTCATTCTTTTGTCTGTTTTTACGACCGGCAGTTTGCACGGGGTATTTTGTGTGTGTGTGTGTATGTGTGTGTGTATGTGTGTGTGTTTACCGTTGGACCTACAGAGGAAAGAGGAAGTTTATGGGAACTAACTCCTGCAGCTCACAGCTGTCACTGAGAAAACACAAGATGTACATTACAACAAGCTGTGTGTGTGTGTGTGTGTGTTCATGACCACGCTCTCATGATCAGCACAATTGTTTTATAGGTTAATTAATGTATTAATTATTCTCAAACCTGAAGCTTCGCTGAGTGTGTGTGTGGTGTGTTCCAACCAGGTGCAGAAAGTCCTACCTCAGCTGAGTCTGTCTGTTAAATCAGAGGTCACCACTTTTGGCTCAGGGGGCTACATTTTTGCCCTGACGGTAAACAGAGCTCTGCCTGGACAGGTTCTAACTAAAGCAGTAAAAAAAGAAGAAGTCAGGAGGAGTCACAAACATCTCCTCCATGTCCTCACTGACTGCTGAGTCCAGTCATGAAGTCAGCTGCCAGCCTGAGAGAACATTTACCGGCTGCAGGTTAGAGAGTCAACCTCTGACTGGCCTGACACACTAAAGACGAGGGGAAAACCCTGGTTCTTTGAGGAAACGGGCCTCACCTGCAGGCTAAAAACAAAGGCCCTCAGGAAGAGGAGGGGTCCTGAGCAGCTGCTCAAACCACCCGGGAGAATCAGCAATAACTTTATCATGACATATGGCACAAAGTTTAATAATCCAAGGCTCAAACATCACATTTGAAGGCAGTTTACTGCCTGTAAATCATGATATTTCTTGTTAATATTTAAATTTGGATTAAGTATTCTTTCCCAGCAGTCATCTTGGTTATATTTGGGCTAAATCTAGTTGATAAATGTCAGATATAATAACTGTGTTTATTCCTAATCCCTTTATTATAGTAAACAGTGCTCTGTGGTTGTCTGTTGCTGGTCATGAGTCTTGTTTATGGAGGACAGAGAAAAAAATATGACTATTTATATCAAATTTCACTTCCTTTTCTCACGACCCCCCAAATTCCTCACTCATCAGATTGTTTTATTATCTGTGCACCTGAACGTCTCGTTCTCACAGCCAGAAACCAGAGGAACAAGACTCTAATCTTCATCTGTGATCGGTGGAGCTGGAAAAAGTGCACGGTGATGTTTGAATTCAGCTCCGCTTTAATCTGTTTTCGTGATCGAGAGACAAACGCTGGAGCTGCTTCGTTAAAGATGAATGACGGGGTGATGTGGACAGATGCTGGTAAAACACGTCTGTGGGCTGACGTAAGATCACGACATGTCTCTCAACACGGCTTTTTCAGGTGCTGAAGAAGGCTGAGGACATTAGTTTGCTCCTGCTGCTTAGAACCATGTGCAGAGGAGACATTTCAGGTGCCAAAGGAGGTTGGCAAAGGTTAGGTGCCAGTAACATGACATGTACTCACTTTGTGCACATCAGAATATTGACAACATGACAGTGGATAAGTTGCAGCCTACCTCTGTACCTCTGACCTCGCCCTCGCTGAATGGCTCCTTTACAGTCCCGCCCCACCATCTGTGGGAGCTTCTTTTTCCTGCCTTGCTCTGTCCTTCCTCTCCCCTTTCCCTCTTTCTTTTAACTCTGCTCTGTGTCTCTCGTTCATTCTTCTTCTCTCTGCTAGCTTTCTGATTAATTTGTCTCTTGCATCTCTCTTCTGCCTTTTCCCTTTCTACACTTGTCTCTTGTTTTATGCCTGGACAGCAGATTGTTACTGGGGAAGGTGGATGACCATCTTCATCGTCTCTTCCAGGTCCTTTTCTTCCACCTCATTACCTGGGTTGTGCACCTGCAGGTGTTTCAGTCCCTGGTTTGGATATCATTGTGGGAGTGCAGGTGCAACTCAAAAGATCTACCTCCTGCTTTTTGGGAGTATAACCTGCTAAAGTTATTTAGCTAAGAGAGCATGATGTACATGATGTACAACGCGATACAGTACAGAATAAGTGCTAAGTTCAGTCATATTCAGCAAATTAACATGAAATAATTTTTCCTTCTCACTGCTTTTGTGAAAGAACTGAGAGAACACAGAGCAATGACTGCAAAGCTTTCAATTCACATGAAAGTTCCTGTCCTCTAAAGAAAGACGATGAATGCAGTGAAATGCTGAGATTATCACAGACAACATGAACTGTAACACAACAAACAACACGGCTCACAACTCTAATAAAGGAAGGGGTGGAAAGGGAATAACATTTCAGCATGTCAATAAAAATGTAGATAAACACCTGCTTAACAGATCTCACCTTGATTGACAGCTCAGTTTTGGTCATTTTTCACATTATTATTGTCAAAAATAACTGACCTTCCCGCCAGAAAGCAGGTACAGTCTAATCAGTCAGAGGAGGGGGGGGGACTTAAGAAAGTATTATTGTTATTATTATTATTGTATTATTAAATATGCAATTAAATTAATGTGGGCTTATTATTTTCATATTAAGAAATAATAGCACCAACTAGTTTTAGTATAAGAATAGTGAAAGTTAGTTTTTTGTCTTCCCCCGTTTCGTGGCGCCCCCTGGATGGACGATTTGTTAGCATTAGCATTAGCACTAGCGTTTCGCTTTACTTGCCTATACGACTGACCGGCTCTGAGCATGCGCATACATCCATGAACGGTCAACTGACCGTCCCGCCAGAGAGCAGGTACAGTCTAATTATTCAGAGGAGGGGGGGGGGTTAGGAAAGTATTATTATTATTGTTACTATTAAATAGGCTTTTCTATGCAGTTAAATGGATGCGTGCTTATTATTTTCATATTAATAAATAATAGCACAAACTAGTTTTAGTATAGGAATAGTGAAAGTTACTCTTTATTTTGTCTTGGATGGACGGCGTCGTTAGCATTTCCCGCCTCTGTCCTGGGCCTCTGGTTCAGAGTTATGGCGGAGCCGCTGAATGACATCAAACACGAGCTTCACCGCTTTGTTAGTTTAAAATCTGCCGGTTCGTTATACCGACCCTACGGTGAGCTCCCGGAAAACAACCTTCACGTGGGTAGGTCGGTAACTTTCTCACTTTCCACGTGTCAGGATGTCTGTCACGACACAGTCACACAGCATCCGTGAGAGTACAAACACAGGGACGAGGAGAAAACAACAAACAGGCACTCTGGGTGCTTCAAATCATCTCCAACCTGCAGCCATCTCATGAACTAACACCGCCACCTCCTGGCACAGAGTCATTAAACGCCTCATGGACTCACTGACTCTAAGCTGTGAAGTCTGATCATCATCATAGGTTTAATTAGACCTGTCAGCTGGAATAACTGAAAAATATAATGTGTGGGTGTGCACTTTTTTATTCAGAATATACAGAATGCATTTCTTACTCATGATATTTAAAACGCTGCTTTTTCTATAAGATTTGAGGATATTTTTTTTTGCCACCTTTGCAGGTACTGCATTACTGTGCACCTGCAGGTCAGTGTCACAGTGAAAACATGTTAGTACACATCAGTGTCAGCTGCCTGTATTCAGGGATAATTCAGTGGAAATGGTGCACCCCTGATCCAGGACTGCCACCATGATCTCAGTGTTTGTGACGCTAAAGATGCCGTCTGTGCAGGAGACAATTAAATGTAACTTTCACTATTCCTATATTAAAACTAGGTGGTGGTACTATTATTTCTCAATGTGAAAACAATAAGCACACATTAATTTAACTTCATAGAAAAGCCTATTTAATAATAATAATAACAAAAATACTCTCCTAATGTCAGTCTCTCTACTCTCTTCAGATGCACCCATGGGCCATCAACAGTGACCTCCTCTTCATCTCCACTTTAGCAACATCAAGCGATCCTCCTGTCGCCTCCTCTGCCTCAGAAGAACCCAGTGATGCAGCATCAGTAATGAAGGCTGCACCGATAGACCAGGCTGACTGGCCGTCTCCTCCAACTGATGAGGTACGAACAGGGTTACAGGGACATTCCTTCATGAACCACTAGAGGGAGGTTTTGTAACACCAGTTGTACGTGTACCAAAACAAACTAGGTGTATCGTCTGGAATATAATTAATGAATCGTTAAATGTAAAATGTGTCAGGACAAAGGCATGGTGGAGCCCTGAACATTAGAAAAGTCTGCTGTTAAAACAACCAGAGAGCTTAAAGAACAAGAAGAAAACACTGAATGAGTTAAAAAAGACCATTAAGTTTGTGTGATTGTTCAAAGTTTATCGGATCCTTTGCTGATTCTTCAGTGTAAACACACATGAGGTTTAGTCATGTTGGTCTCAGCTCAGACACCTTTGTTAAACAGACATGCTCCGTTACAGCAGCCATTTTGTGAAACATTTAGAACTTACATTTGGAACCTTAATCAGTATCCTTGGTAACACCTGTGCCACAAAATGGCTGCCTATGGTTCTAAAATTAAGTTCTAAATTATTCACAAAATGGCTGCTGTGCCGTGCAGGGGCCTATTTATATTGTATTTATGATTTATTTTATGTTTTATTCAGTGCGTAGTTAAATCTTATACGCTGTGTAGGCTTTATATATTACACTCATTTTTTTGTATTAATTTCTAATTTATTATCTTTACTGTTTTGCAACTTGTTTTCTAAAAGTAAAATAAAATGTCAGATACAAAGTTATTCAGTTTGTCGTGTGTATAGAAGGGGCCCCACCTGGGCCCCACCTGGGCCCCACCTGGGCCCCCGGCGGTGGATTGTTTAGGGCCGGCACTGCCTGTCGTGTGCACTTACCGGAAATGACGATCGCAGCATTTTTCTTCAGCATTAACGGCAACATGAACATACTGTGTGTACAGTTTATATTTATATATTAGTCACTTCCTTAGCTGCCATTTTTCACAACGTTGGTGGTCCCTCCTCTTCAGTGCTGTAGCCAAAATGGCGAATGCAATTATTGCCCAGCTCTCAACACTGTTTGATTGGATGCACCTCCCAGGTGCTCACAGCGCACTGACTTTGATTATAACTGATGCACGGACGGACTCAAGATAACAAGTGTGAGTATGGAAGTACATGAAGTGAGACACAGACACGTGATTGGGTGGAACATCGAGCTGATCTGTTCAAAATAAATGTTACCTGTTGTGTTGTAAAGTGAGCCCGACGCTCAGCCTGCAGAATGTGAATGTAACCTGAGCTTACCAACACACACACACACACACACACACACACACACTTGGCAGCCCATAATTTCACCCCTTCAGAGGTACCTATCTAATCCCCCACTCTCCATTTTGTTGCTGGGCTCCTGTTACTTAGCTACCAGTTGCCACGGTCGCTTGGGCTGATGGGGTTACCTTGGCAACCATACCCATCCCATTGTGTGGCGATGCAGCCGCGGTGGGCCTGTCCCAGCGACACACACACACACACACTCACACACTGACGCACACACAAACGTTATCCCGAGGCAAGCCCCTCCCCCCTTTCTCCTGTACCCAACTCCCCAACACACACACACACACACACATGCCACACACATATATACACTCCCACCCCCACTCAGCACACAGCAGCAGCTCCTGGCGGGGAGGAAGAGGTTGAGGCTTTACACAAAGGAACACACACACACACACACACACACACACACACACCTGTTAACAGCTCCAGGTTGTTTTTTGACCACAAAAGCTGCAGCCCTCCCCTCACCTGTGGAGAATGCTGCTCCGTGTGTGTGTGTGTGTGTGTGTGTGTGTGTGTGTGTGAGGGATTAATACTCATTAATAATCAAACCTGTTTCCAACCCACCCACGACGCTTGCCTCCTCCTCCTCCTCCTTCTCCTCCTCCTCCTCCCTCTTCGTCGTGGTCCTCCTCCTCTTCTTCACTTCTTCATTCTCTGTTTCTCATTTATAAAAAAAAGAAGCCAGTTAATTGTGACTGGGAGCAATCAGCAGCCGAACAAACACCGCTGTGATTCAGCATGTGTGTGTCTGAATGGCTGCATGCATTCCTCAGTGTGTGTGTGTGTGTGTGTGTGTGTGTGTGTGTGGGTGCTGTCAGCTCGGGTGCTAATTCATTCACAGACAACCCGCCAACATAAACACTAACACTCTTTCAGTCAGTGCCACATACTGTTTTATACAAACTCTGAATGAATAATCAGAAAATGACCCGTTCATGTTCATTTGGATGGAAACACACACTCACACACACACGCACACACACGCACAGCCGCCGTCTGCACGAGCTAAACACACACACAGGGATTAGACAGTGATGTCATCTCACGCGGAGGCGAGCATTGAGCGCGCTCAGTGCTTCTAAGAGCCTGAACCAAAGGAGTGTGCTGCACATGATTTGAACTAAATCAGAGCTTAATGACAGCAAACACAAACGGACATGAAAGGAGGCTCAACAGGTTCTCACTGCAGCCACATCAGGACACTAGAGGAGCGCTGTTGGTTTGTGAGAAACATTCAGACACGCAGCCTGAACAAAGGGTTTCTTATTCATAACTCACAAAAGAAGGGAAAATATAACCTTCATAGTAAGATTCTGCACAGGTTAATGGAAGTTTTAAGTAATTCACAAAGGCCAAATATGAGTTTAACTTTCTTCACAGTCAAGAAAATGAAATCAAGTTTGCCTTGAACAGAAGAAGATTTACTTTATTAATCCATCATTTTTTAGCCTTGAAACACACACACACACACACACACACACAAAAGGCTCATAGACATACAAACGTGGAGAGATGGTGGAGTGATGTGCAGCCTCGCCACCTCTCCAGTGCTCAGTCCTTCCTCCACACTGTGTCTCATTGTGAACGTCGTGTGCAGCCTCTGTTCATGCACGTCTGTTAGTTAGTTCACCTGAAGATGCTGCAGCAGCAAATGTTTAATTATTTTACAGATTCATTATTAATAATTATATTCCAGTTCAGTACATTCTAATTCAGTGTTTTAACAGTAACAAGTGATCCAGTATCATCAGATCAAACTGTGGCTAGTTAGCTCGTCTTTGCTGCTCACGCTTCTCTCTGATTGGCTAGTGATCATTGCCTTGGGTTCGTTAGGGCACGATGAGGAGGGTTAGAAAATCTGGGTGAGCCAATCAGTGAGGTGAATCATGACTGAAACTGACACCGCTGGGAAGTGGCAGGTTTGTGTTTTATTGTGATACGTTTTGTACATTTGGTAATAGCATTCGCATACTGTTGCCCGATCCAGCAGCACAGGCTGCATCCAAGGCATCTCCGATAATGCTATCAGTAAAACCTCACATATTATTCAGAGTTCCATAAACTCTTTATTGTTATTGTTTTATTTTTATTATTTTAATTGGTTGTTTGGGTTCTAAAATGTAAGAAAATAGTGAAAAATACAATTTTCCTAAACTCCAGCTCCAAAACAAACAAACAAACAAACAAACAAACAAAGATATTACTGAAGGAAATGATTCATGTTTGAGTTGTTAAAACTCTGAGAGCCCAGTTAGACGTTTAGTCTTTTTCACATTTACACACAGAGCAGCAGAATGTTTAAAACAGCTCTGGATATAGTGCAGCACAGTACGACGTCATTGGCCGCTCAATGCTAAAACATGTCAGTGAATTAACACCTTTACTCAAGGTTAGAAATTAGCACCATCCACCAGCCATATGCTGCAGCACACTGCTTCATGAGGAGCTGGTAAAATCTGAACATTCTGACAGTCCTGTTATTTAACTGTTTATTATAGAGCCTCATTTACATCAGATATGAGAACACTTCCTTCTCTGGTCAACTGTAGAAGGGAAGTGAATAATTAAGGTCTGCAACATGAGCAGGTGGTTTGACCAGATTTAAAGCATCTATGCCTTCAACCAACGAACTCGTCTACCAGCAATCCCGTTTTCTCCATCCATCCATCCTCTACCTTCATCCCTTTGTTCCCTCACTCCCTCCATCCCTCCATCCTTCGACCCTAACCCTAACCCATAACATGTAATAAACCTGTTTAAACTGACTCTAACTCCTCGTTAGTGAATTATTTAACAATAATTTAACTTGATTGAAATTTGTTGGAAAGCTGTATCAGAATTGTGAATTTTAAACCGGCCTCACCATCAACCTCACCAGTTATTGATGCCTCTGAATGTATGTATAAATCTGAACTCACTTTTTTATAGAAAGTGCTTTCTCAAATCAGACCACAACCGTCTAGAAGCTGCATGTTTTTAATACCAGCGTGTGTGCGACGCACC
>CM024793.1:25063219-25100719 GCA_014281875.1 Nibea albiflora | reverse complement strand
CTACACATAACGTAAAAATCAGTATATGTACAGTTTAGTGTAAGTATCAGATTAGTGTTGGTGTTCTAGGCCGTGCAGCATCCTCCTCTCGTGAAGCCAACACAGAAGTGCTAAAAACTGCAGTTCCTCTAACGTCCACTTGAGGCTGGCTGCAGAAGTGAGTCAGTCTCCATAAGTCCCCATGTTAGACAGCAGAAATAATCTATCTTCTGTACTGTCAGCGCTCTAGTCGCCTTCCCGCCGGCCTCGTTCAAGGGAATGCTCTTCAGTGTTGGCTTCACAGTCACACAGGTCGCTGCTTGGTTTTATCCGCCTTGCAGCCTTTTAACTTGCAGCAAACTGCTTGATGAATAGTTTTTTACTCACCCAACTAAACTTCTGTCTCCAGAGAAATAGATTTTGCAGCTCATAAAATGTATCTTTACATTTTACATCTGAGACGAGAAGCAGGCAGGTGGCTCGTTAGTGGTTCTTCTTCTATGGTAGGAAAGTTACTTGATGTTGATTTAAAGTGAACAGAGAGACAGCTGTACGTTGACCTCATGATACACAGGTAACACACCGCAGGTTAGATATAGACGACAGAGGAGTCACATATTATTTTAATTATGTCAAACTCACCATGTGTCATTTGTGCTTGACTAATTAGAGGAGAGGACAGCAGCAGATGAGTCAAATGTTGTCTGACAGGTCGCAGTGTTGGTGTCATTTCCACAGTACATGGGCTCCTTTATGACTTTAAGGTGTGTGTGTGTGTGTGTGTGTGTGTGTGTGTGTGTGTGTGTGTGTGTGTGTGTGTGTGTGTGTGTGTGTGTGTGTGTCAATGAAGGTCCTCATAAGTACAGATAGATCCACTCTGGTGGTTTGTGGTGGCCGGCATCACGTCGCAGCTTTGTTCACTGTTCACTTACTCTGACTCTGACTCTGGTGTGTGTGTGTGTGTGTGTGTGCGTGCGTGCGTGCGTGCGTGCGTGCGTGCGTGTGTGTGTGTGTGTGTGCACATGCGTCTACTTCATGCTTCATTGTGTGGCTTCTTGTGTGTTTGGTTGGGTGAGTGTGAGCATGTTTACACATCTGTGTGTCTTTGTGCAGATTAGTCGCACAGTATTCTGCCTCCTTTCAGATGTGTGTGTGTGTGTGTGTAGATGTGTGTGTACTCGTGTGTGTGTGTGTTCCTTTGTAGCAGCTCACATGTGTTTGTATGCATGTTTTTACATCTGTGTTTGTTCATATATCTGCATATATTACTGTGTGTGTGTGTGTGATTGCATATCTACACATGTGTGCTTTTGTACTTGTGTGTGTGTGTGTGTGTGTGTGTGTGTGTGTGTGTGTCCCAGCCAGGAGTCAGCAGCAGACCTCGTCCTCGACGCCCACTCACACTCCCTCCAGCTGACTGGCACCATGGCAACCGAGAGATCCAGCCAGCCGAGCAGGCGAGGCAGCCAGGGCCCTGTGAGTGTGTGTGTGTGTGTGTGTGTGTGTGTGTGTGTGTGTATCTGTGTGTGTGTGTGTGTGTGTGTTAAGGTGGGTCTTGCTGATTTGTCTCTTCAGTTCTTGTTTGTGTATTGTATGTGTGTGTGTGTGTGTGTGTGTGTGTGTGTAGCAGGAGCATTTCCATGTGTGTGTGTCTGCATTCATCTGCAGCTCTGTCGTACTCGTGTCAGCTCATGCATACATGCATATGTTTATGTGAATGAGCGTGAGCACATATGCATTTGTGTGCATGGTGAATCTTCATTTAGGCATGCAGGCGTGTGTGTGTGTGTGTGTGTGTGTCTGGAGGCGTGTGTGTTGTTTGGCCGTCGCTGGGTCAGAACGAGGAGTGTGTGCCGTAGGAAAGGGGACGAGGCTGAGGGAGGCTGTGAAGACAACACGAGTGTTTCTGACTGTACCAAAGGCCAGATTCATCACCGACAAAGGTCAGCGAGACTCTGCAGTCTGGCTGTCTCCACAGTCTGAGCCCTGAAACACAGGAAGTAGTCGAAAAATAATGTAAACATCTCCTGGAGAAGGATTCAAGGAGCAGGTTGTCAAAAACTGCGACAAAAATCGGAGGAAGCGCCTCACACCATGGAAATGACTCTGACGATGAGACAGTTCAAGATTCAGAAAATAATAATTAACCACATCCTGACCTCGTTAACCACATCACTCTTTTAAACTCTGAAACTAAGAGGAACAATTTGATATTTTAGAAAATACTATAACTATAAAACTTCTTTCAGGCCTGATGTCTTCAATCTTTCTTCTTGCGTGCTGTGGGCAGTGAAGTTAGATAAGAAGTGTTTATTATATCTGATTGCGGCTGTCAGGAGATGTCACACGCTCACAAAGTGAACGTGTGATTGTTGTGACAGTGGATTCTGCTGCAGGAGTGAGAGACCTGCAGCAGACACAGTCACCGCTGCAGCCACAGCAGCGAAGACGCTCATCGTCGATTCAATCAATGCATCATTTTTAATTGAAATCATTCTTGGCTACGTATTTTTTTCCTTCATACTTTAATGCTTGAACGTGAAACCACATTTATGTGTGGTATTAAAACTTATCTTATCTCGGTAATCCTTTATCAGCTGAGGAATTCACAAGTTCGAGCTCGTAACTGCAGCTTCATATTCAGCACTGATCCTCTCCTGTAAGTCTGCAGCCTGCTAACATCGCATTCATCACCTTCAGTCACAGTCTGTTCATCTTCACGTTTTCTGACTTCTACTGTGAACAGCAGTCTTCGTAGTACTCGTGGCAGTAACAGCGAGGAGTCTAAAGGAAGCTGCTTGGTTTGAATTCCAAGTCAAAGTTGAGAAATGGCAGTGAAAGATTTTCCTTCCTTGTCAGTCTAGTGGCTGAAAGGTTCTTGAGCAAGGCACTGACCTCTGCAGCTGCTTCTGTTCAGGGTTCATCCTGGTTTGGGACAGTCCCCTCCTCCGCCCCACGCGGGGCCTCAGCAAACCGAACCGGAGATTTCAACACTTACAGGCTACGTGTGTGTCAGACAGTAAAAGAGGAAGAAAAAGAAGAAGAGGACAGTTTCACAAGAGGCCCAACCCAGGACGGCCAGGGACACAAGGGGATGAAGACTGGATGGACAGAAACATGCAGAGTTTGTTTTACAGTGAACAACAGAGCATCCTCACAAACTACTTCATATGAATCCACCTGATTCACTGAAAATATACAGGAACTTTTGTTTCTCCCATATATTTGCCATCAACTTAAATGTGACTAGAGCGACATACACGGTGAAATAGATTCAAAAGATCGATCTTGGACTCTTGATTGAAGATTCATGCTGTTGCTCAGGATAAATATTTTTAAAACTCGTCGTCTGACGTGTTTTTAGTCTGATTCCCCTCAAACAGCAGTTGGTTTCCCACCAGCTGCCGTCGACGGGCAAACGTTGGCCTCCTGGACAACGAACACTACACACACACACACACACACACACACACACACAGAAAAAACAAAAGGGGGAGCGGGAGGAGAGACTCGAGTGTTTTGAAACACACTTTCACTTCCCATGGTGGAAGGTTATTTTCATCCTCTTGGTTGAGTCTCTCTCTCTTTTTTTCTTCTTCTTCTCCATCATCTTATTCCTGCGGGGAAAGTCAGATGAGACGCACAAACATAACGGCTCAGTTTGGACTCAACTCAACTTCAATTAGAAATATACACACACTGAGCTACACACTGAGCTACACACTGAGCTACACACTGAGCTACACACTGCTACTATAGGAAATATGTGTCAACGTCTATCCTGACATATTTCAGAATCCTGATTTCAGATGAGGATTTCCTAATGTCCAGATTTTTATATCATAATCAGCAAAAACATGTTTGAGAAGGAAAATTAGATCCAGACATTCAAACAGACGATAACTCAGAATTAAAACCAGATAAAACGATTTTAAAATCCTGCAAAGTCCTCCTCTCTCTCTCTCTCTCTCTCTGTCTCTGCTCTCTCTCTCTCTCTCTCTCTCTCTCTCCTCTCTCTCTCTTCTCTCTCTCCCTGTCTCTTCTCTCTCTCTCTCCTCTCTCCTCTCCCGCCCCACTCCCCTCTCTCTCTCCTCTCTCTCTCTCTCTCTCTCTCCTCTCTCTCTCTCTCTCTCTGGTAGATTCTGTGTCAAATTCAGCCGTCGCTCATTTTTATTACTTTTAACTGTGATTTTACGACTGAGGCGTCAAAATGTGACGTGACGCGTCAGAGAGCAGCGTCCTCCTCTTCAGACACGGTGATGTTTTTGTGATTGAGCTGGAAATCTGTTTCCACCGTTTGATGAAACTTTTATGTTTCACTTCATGTTAAATGTTGTAGACGTGTTTTCTTTCAGGGTTTCTCACTTTGACGTCTTGAGAAATGAAACACTTGATTTAAGGCTGTTGCAGTGAATGAACGCAAACGTCATAATTCATTTTCCAAAAAGACGAAAACACAAAATAAAAGTTTAAGATGAATTTCACTTATAGTCACTTTATTTTTATTATTTTTGGGATATAATGCGAAACTGTGTCGGCCCGAGCTGAAAAAAACACTGAAGTTAAACTTCTTCAAACTTATTTCAAGATTTGTGGAGACGTTGTCACAGTATTTATTTTTAAATGTTATTTACTGAATAGAGGCCAACACAGAATCACACAGCGATGACGACACGGCTAGCTTTGAAATATATTTTAAATGAAATGTCTTTAAATATAAAGCTCAATCAACAACTTATTATTGTATTAATTATCTGAACCTCGTGTAATATTTAACATCCTGCTGTTCATGTTATTGTGTCCACCCTGTACGATGGTTCTCCTGTTGTTCTCTCTGCAGCACGTCTCTCGAGACCAGTGTGTGTGTGTGTGTGTGTGTGTGTGTGTGTGTGTTGACAGCACATGTTCTCCAAGGAGCCACTATAACAGCCTTCACACACACACACACACACACACACACACACAGTAACCCACTTTATAACACATAAACACACTCATAAACGACTCGCTCTGAACAGAGAGTGCCGACCCAGTGTAAACACACACACACACACACACACACAGGAGTGTGTGTCGTCTGCAGGTTGTCGGAGGCAGAAAAGGTTCAAACTTTGGTCACTTGTTTTCGCTCTCAGTAACTGAAGATCTTCCTGTTTCACTTCAGGTCTGCTGTTTGGAGCTCGCTGTGATCGGAGGAGACAAACGGAAGCGACTCTTTCAGGTGGCTGTCACGGCGCGTTGTTACGCCGCTAAGACGCTGCAGCGTTTGTCGTCCTGACACGAGCAGCTCGCTCCACGCTGGTCGGTCTCCATGTGTCAGCACATCATGTTTAGTAGAGAGTATTTTAACACAGAGCAGCGTTCTGGTTTCTAGTCTGCGTGGCCCATGTGAGTTAAAGTTATTTGCATTCACATGCTGATGTATCTGAGTCTTCATCGTTCTCATGTATCACGTCAGACAGAGTCTTGGTCGCTGCTGTCCTCCGGCTGCCTCCCTGAAACGAGACTGAACTCAGAATAAAGAACATTTTTAATATTTCTGCAAACAAACAAATCAGAGCCGCTCGACTCGAGCTCGGTTCAGCTGCGACAAACTGTGTTTGAAAAATAATCAGTGTTGTTTTTTTGCCTTCCAGGAGTGTCGGTTCAGTCCGAGCGAAGCTGCTGTACTCCCCCGTCTGTCTGCGCATAATCAAGGTTACTGCGACCACCACTACACACACACACACACACACACACACACTTAATGTCTTTGACACGTAAATACAGAACATACTGTTGGAGTGTTTTATGGCACAGAGGCTCTGAAACATGCCGTGTGTGTGTGTACGTGCGTCAGATCTTCAGCTCAGTCCAAACATCTGATTTCTCTTGATTCCCAAACTTTCCCTTCTTTAATGCTTCCCACCAGTAAAATCCTTGAAAGTTTGTGAGGAGGAGAAATAAAGTTTTTCAAAATAGAGATTTTTAAATTAACACTAATTCTCCTTAAGTCAGTTTTTTAAAAGTAATTAATCTTGATTTGTGTCTCAAACGTGCTGTGTTCTGTCCTTGAATTTTGGTGAATCTGGGCCTTAAAAAGTCCTTAAAAAGTCCTTGAATTTGATGTATAAGAAGGTGTGGGAACCCCGTCTATTGTCATCAGAGAAATAATGACCTTCATGCAGATTTAAACCATCAGGTGACTCGTACCCTGGAGCCTCCTCATCACAGGTTAAGTGTTCTATAAAAGGATGAATCTGCATCAAACTTGAATGAGTATACGACCTGATGTTACTGCACAGATCATGGCTGATCGATCAGCTGTTAAACTTTGTGCCGCGTTCATATTCAGGTCTTAGCTTAGAGAGACTGGTGACTTTATTAAATGTTAAATGTCATTATTAAAATGTAAAAACCTCCAATCGTCACAAATGACATGCTCAGACGACGAGTTGCACATCAAACCATCTGAAGAACAGCACTCTCTGAAAGACTTAGACTGTGAATTCATGCTCAGATCAAACTTGTTTCCAGAAAGAAGTTTGAGGCTGATCAAACCGGCTGAGCCCGGCCGAGGGGGAACACGCTGTGAACCGTCAGACGGGGCGGTGTTCCTCTTTAAGGCTGCTCGAGGACGCTGTGTTGGGGGGGGAGTGTTCTCAGCAGCCTGGTTTAGTGCCAGCTTCCTTATTTTTGATGTGTGTGTGTGTGTGTGTGTGTGTGTACCGTCTACAGCAGGTTACTGGCCTGTTTGTATCCCGTCTCGCTTCGTGATTTCACGGTTGCGTCTGGCTGACCTGCTGGAGGCTGGATGATGTTAGACGCAGAATTTGCTGGGTGACTTTTTGGGCTTGTTGTTGTTCATTTAACAGCTACAGAGGCAGGACACTGATGAAACGCTGCCATGTGCTGCGTGTCTGAGCAGGACAGGAGGTCTGCTTCCTCTTGTGGCCTCAGTGGTTAAAATGCATCACAGCGATGAAACGCCTTCGTCACTGAAGTTTCTAATGTGTTCATCAATAGAATAAAACCTGATATGATGAGCTGCAGAGAGCTCATGACAAACTAAAAGGAAGAATTACACATGCAGCTGTTTGTTGCATCAACACAACTCTGATTCTTTGTGTTTAGTTTAGAGGGCAGACGAGCAGCAGGTCAGGACTGCACCGCTCAGTGGATGTCCAGCTGTACTCGAGTATTTACTCTGATTACATTACTTCTGATCAACAGCCAATCATCAGCCAGGTCACCAGCAGTCAGCCCAGCCCAGGTCACACACAGCACCAACTGTTTCCCTGATTTTGGTGAAACTGGATCATATTTTATGTGGAAATGTTTCCTGACGTCCTCTGATCTTTATTTTATGGCTGTGAAGTTTCGTCACGTTGTTTTAGAGTCACACAGGAAGCCAGAGACGATCTGTCGACTGTTTCACGGTGAATCAGCATCAATCATCTGTCCTGCAATACAACAAGATCACACACACACACACACACACACACACACATATATATATATTATTTTAATGCCAACATTTAGATGTGAGTGCGTGACGTAAGGTTGTGACCTCATCACAAGTGCTGACTTCTGGTTCAAGTGATTCAGATAAATAAAGAAGAAGAAGCATCAGGATGCAGCTGGAGTTCAAACACAGAAGAAGCAGCTAAACTGACACACAGCTGTTAATGCAGGTTCATGTACAGGAGGAAGATGAAGCCTGACAGGCTGAGCAGGACTGACTGAGTCTGCATGAAGCTCCTGCAGTGAAGCAAACCGGGACTTTTCTTTTAATTCTGTATTTTATCAACTTAACGAAGTCAAAATATCCCAAATCCAGACAAATGAAAGTGAAATAAGTTTCATACAAACTAGTTTTTACTCATCAGCTCGTCTCTCTGGTTAAAATCTTTCATTTGAATCATTTTCATATCAAAGTGGAACAGTCAGATTATAAGTGGAAACTGGTAATGAATTGATTAGAGCTCGTGCAGACTGATCAATCATTCATCTAAAAACGTGTTTTGGTGTCACACCCTCTCTGACAGCAGCGCGCGCCGCGTTTTGGTCATTTTTTGGACACTTCCTGCTTTTTTTTTTGTTTTTTTTGCAGACGGCGCGTGTCCCGGTACAAACAGGCTGGTCGGTCGGTCGGTCGGTCGGTGTGTGTGTGTGTGTGTGTGTGTGTGTTTGGGACTACAGCTGCAGCAGCTGGGAGCGCGCAGACATCTGAACGTGCCGTTTGTTTGAGGGAGGAAATGAGGCGTCGCGTTGCGCTCTGACGGTGCCAGAGAAGACAGACACACCGGATTCAAACAGGTGTCCGGTAGTCTCCCATCAGCCCGGAGCCCGGAGGAGCAGCAGGAGGGAGGAGAAAGAGGAGGAGAGAGGGGGGGGTGCTCAGGAAACGGCAGATCAATCCGCTCGTGTCAGGACGCGTCGTGTCTTTCCGTGAACCATGCGCTCCTTCGGCTCATGATGGAGACCCGACAGCCCAAACCAGGACAAACCGGTCTGCCAGCAGCTCGCTGTTTGGAGGGGTGAACACGGACTCTGTCTCAGAGGAGGAAGAGGAGGTGATAGGAGGAGAAGAACAGGAGGAGGAGGCGGTGACCGACGAATCCCCCACGGGACAGGCCGACAGAGCCACGCTTCAAACAGGTGTGTCTCCCAATCTGCACCGACCCGCCGAGCAGTCTGCCTCCAGGTCTCATTGTTCCCGTGGAAATCACATCCACGCAGGGAGGTGGAGCAGGAGGAGCAGGAGGAGCAGGAGCAGCAGGAGGAGCAGGACGCTGGAGGAGGTGTGTTCTGGCTGTTTGGAGTTACATTTGGCCCGTTTTGGCATCCCGGAGAGCGCCGCTGCCTCTCGGTGTGTTCGCAGCTCTGCGTTGGTGCGTAACAATCAGCGCGGAGGGAGGAAGGTGGACCCACACGGCTCGGTTCTGAGGCGTTCATTAAAAAAACGGGACTTTGTGGAGAGGTTCGGGATGGAGGGGGCCATCTGAAAGGTTTGGACGGATTCCGGTGAGCGGGACAGAAACGCACCGTTTGTTTTTTTTTTGTGGTTTCGGCGGCGTTCTGTTTCCAACCGACCCGATTCGGACGAATCCTAACGGGTCTTTTGTTGAGACTGTCTCCTGTTAAAACAAAGTCATGACAACCAGAAAAAGCAGCAGCAGTGTGGCGGACTCCTCCACCAACACCACCACCTCCTCCACCGCCTCCAACCTCCAGAACCAGCCGAGGAGCCGGAGTCCCAGCAGCCTCAGCAGCGGGGTGTCCGAGGCCGGCGGCCGGCGGAGGCGCGGTGGAGATGTTCGGTGAATTTCAGGACTGGTGCCTGCGGACGTACGGGGACTCCGGTAAGACCAAGACCGTGACCCGGCGTAAATACAACAAGATCCTGCAGACGCTCCTGCAGGGCGACGAGGAGAACAGCAACGGGGTGTTTCTGCACGACAAGGGCGGCAGCAACCACATCAACGCCAAATTCAAATTCTGGGTCAAGTCCAAAGGCTTCCAGGTCGGAACTCTGCAGGACGCCAAGAACGGATCCGCGGACAGACCGGTGCTGTACGTGCCCATCAAGGCGACGGTTAGTGCGTCTTCCTCTTTGTGTGTGTGTGTGTGTGTGTGTGTGTCCCGTTTTCAGGATGCGTGCGTGGCCATCAGTATTAGGCTACCCTTATTTGCGTAAAGAAATAAGGTGTGTGTGTGTGTGTGTGTGTGTGTGTGTGTGTGTGTGGCTGTACAGTGTAACTTTCCCTGGCTCAGTGCCATGACAGCAGCAGACACCTGTTCACACAGAGCTCAGCCTGTTAGTGGTTTGAACTGGGACTTTATGTTTTTTAACACTTCACACACACACACACACACACACACACACACACACACACACTGGCATCAAGCCAACAATATCATCTTTATTGAGGTGAAACCAAGAAAAAGGAAACAACTCACTGACCTTTAAAGGGCTTCGACCTGTCACTGCACAGATGACTGGAATGATGCTTCTGTTCTGACGACCACTGGAAATGAAATGAAAGTGACAGTTTGAAGTCATCCAGGTGTCACGTGGAGTGAAAGAACCTGCTCAGCTTTGCATCGCAGCGTCTTATTTTCCCCTGCAGCCTGAGTGTAGTTTCACTTTCCTGTGACCTTTGACCCGGAGTTCAAACAGAGGCTGGAGTTTGAAAGAAAGAAACTGTCTTCCTCTAACCTGTGATCACGTCTTTACAACCTGACGTGAGTCACTTTAAATAAATCACAATAAAACCAGCGCATGTCTGATCCAGGCTGGATTGGAAGAGGCGGGTCGCAGCTTGATGTGGCTGTGTTTAGAGGATGACAGAGTACAGTCACGTATTACAGTGTGTGAATCTCACCTGATGTCACCTGTTGGTTTGTCGCCCGTGTTTGTGCGGCAGTGTGCAGCTGATGGTCGGACTGCTTTTGGATTTTTGAGTGAAACATTTGGTCAGTAATTTATTCATGGATCAACAGAAGATGAACCGTGTGCTCCATCCGTGGTTTGAATGTTTGTGGGTGGAGAGAGTCTGAGACTGACGTGAAGGCAAAGGTGGAGTTACCTGGTTGGGGAGTTGACAGGTGACACCGCTCTAATGGCAGCGTACCTGTGGCTCAGCACGGTCGTCCTCTGTCTTTGTTCAGCACGTCGTCCTCTCTGACTGAATCCTTTAAGTGTTTGTCTGGTCTGAGGTCTGCTGATGATTTCAAGCAGAATCTCCACGATCAGATTTATTGTCTTTGTTCTGAATATGTAAACGTGACATTCTTCAGACGACAGACCAAAAGACAGAGATAGAAACTAATTAAAATCTCTCGACGTTGTTGCTTTGACTTGTTGACAGCAGAGCGATGACTCAAAGATGTGAATGAAAGGACCGAACACGGACTTTATTTTTAAATCATCATGTTGTATTTAGAGGTGATTGTGTCCTGAAAGTCATTTTCTCTGTGTGTGCACTCACTCGGGTTGATGATGTAAGGTCGGATCGCCGTGGGAGATGAGAGGTGCTGGTTGGCATGGTTACCGCTTGGCTAATTTCACCCCGTCCTGTCCAGTATGGCTTCATATTCAGATGGAGATGAGGAGAACGCTCCTCACGGGGTTTATCTTTGCCAGTCCGTCTCCTCCTCTCTGTCAGCTGCTCTGTTGAGTCTGTTCAGGATCCGAGGACTCGGCTGTTTAGACTGGAGGGAGGGGGGGGGGAGGGAGGGAGTGTGAGAGTGAGAGAGAGAGGAGAGAGGAGAGACCTCCTCTTCTGCTCACCGCTCTGTTTCTGTGTTCGGCTCAGGACGATGTTAGAAACTGTGGACTGGATCAGCAGGTCGACTCGCCCCAGTGGTGTCTATGAGCGCAGATAGTTTTGGTTTAACGTGTCTGTTAGAGATGATTCAGTGCAGTGTTGTGGTTACAGATCCAGAGAACACCGTGTCAAAGGTTTCAGGGTCAGGTACCATGTGGATGTGAATCTTTAAAAACGTACAAATGAAGGTTTCAGTTTTAGTAAAGACTTTAGTCTTCAGTTTAATGTCATCCAGGCAGCAGGAAATGGTTCATTTGGAGACTGATTTCAGTGGTGTGTGTGTGTGTGTGTGTGTGTGTGTGTGACTGAAAGAAATGAATGAATATCACCAACCTTCAAAATAAAACACTTTGTGTCTTTAGAAATACAGGAAGTAAACAAACGAGAGCCACAGCAGCAGGACAGAGTAACACTGTGTGTGTGTGTGTGTGTGTGTGTGTGTGTGTGTGTGGTGTGTGTGTGTGTCAGTTTCCACGTGCAGATCGAAGCTCCGTGTCTTCGCCTTGTCTCCACCTGTTGAGCGAGGTGAGCGGTGCAGCGCCTGGATGTTGTCGACCGCTCGCGATCTTAACGCTTTGTTTGTGTCTCGACTCTGCTTTCCTGTCTGTGTGCGTCGTGCTGAGAGAGGAATGACCCGACTGCAGCAACAGCCCATCAGACGGCAGAGTGTGTTTATACGCCGACGACACTGTGTGTGTGCCAGACGACGAGCGTCGTGTCGAGCTGATGTCTGAGGGGACGGGGCGATGTTGGGAAGAAAGAAATGAAGACATATGGTTGAGTACGTAGCATGCGGGGACTGTCGCTGCCCCGAGGGGCCGCCGGCTGATGAATGAATCAGAAATAAACAGTAAGACACGTAACGGCTCACGAGATGGTCGGGACAATATCAGGATGAGCTGTGACAAAGATCTGTCACTAATTATTCCCCTTCGTTTGCCTTATACTAACTCAGCCTGTTTCTTGGCCTGTTGATGGACGAGCAAAAAACAAATACATGATAAGCTCGGCTGCCGTGTGTGTCAGACATGTTTGCTGAATGGACTGGTTTGATTGGCCGCGTTCCTCTCATCGCCATGCTGTCCCCCTTCCCACAATCCTCCGGGAAACGTCTGGTTTTCCCTTTCACTGAACTTTCATTGTAAATTAAACTTAATGGCTTCCTAACAGAAGCAAAAGCAGGAGCCGCACACTGAGATACCAAAGCCAAAATTTAATCTCAGCCCATTTTCTGTTCAAGTCCCCGTGAGAAGGATTTGATTCAGGTTGTTGCTCTTCTTTGTCTCCACTGAGTTTGGATGGACACATTAGAAATGTGTTAGCTTTGTAAAGCTTTAGATTTTATAGATCTTCTGACATTTCATAGACAAACAAGCTCAGGTCATGTGATCAAGAACATAATCTGTTAGTTGGGCTCCAGTTGATGCAGGCGGCATGTTTGAAGGTGGGACGTCGTCGAGGGTTCCTCGTCATCCGCTCGAGATGAATAAAATCTCCCATAGAGGAGATTGATCTACTCAAAGCAACATCGACAACCAAAGAGCGCCACATTCATTGTAGAGCATCTTTAAACCTTCAGATTCAGACCACAGAGGCGGCCATGGACCGCTCTTTGGTTCCCCAGTTTAACAACCCGGTCCGGTTTGAACACAAAGGTCAGCGCACTTCTGAGTAAAGTCAAGCAAAGTTACGTCCGCATTCAAACTTCTGAGTTTTCTTTCTACCGTTTGCGGCGCCTGTAAAGAAGCAGCTGGCCGCATCGCCATCACGCTTCACAGGACGACACCGGGTCAGCAGAGACACCGTCAAACATCTGCAGTCAGCTAGGGTCAGTGTTTAATTAGTTTTAAATCACATACAGTAACCATAGTAACAGCAGAGTTTTTTACTGAAATATGAAGAACAACAATAAAACAAATGAAGTTACAAAAACAGTAATAATCCATATTCACATCTGTGCAGTAGGTAGAAGAAAACAGGAGGATGAGGTAACGGAAACTGACTCGCCATCAGATGAAGCATCGTACCGAAGCTTGTGCTACATTTCATCGTCCTCTCCGGTCCAGTCCTGGACTGCAAAGCTGAAGTTATTAACAACGAGGCTACGTAACGTTAGTTAGTTAGAAAAAAAACTGTTAATTCAGGAGGGCACTTTTTAATTAGCTTAATTAGCGCTGTAACCGCCCATCTCGCTGCCGGGAAGTCTTTGCTTTAAGAGAACATGGCCATGAGGTTCACAGCCCTTATTAATGTGGAAGACACATACAGCATGTGTGTGCGTGTGTGTGTGTGTGTGTGTGTTTGGGATTATCCAATTAACATGTCTGTTTAATCACTACCTCTCCATTATCAGTAACATTGAACGGTTTCATTTTACTCTGGACGTCCCTTCCAGTCACAAAGTGTCCCGCTGTTAGAAGATGAGACAAATCCTGCTAATTACAAAACGAAGCCACGGAGTAATTGGAATCCTGATCGTGTGTGTGTGTGTGTGTGCGTGTGTGTGTGTGTGTGTGTGAGATTTCTGCTCCTACTTCCACAGTCATAAAATAAAAGTATGACATAACCTGAAGTGGTGACGGTGGCGTAGATCTGAGGAAGGAAGATCTGAGATATTTGAGGAGAGAAATAGTCGACGAGTCGAGAACAGAATGTCGAGCTAGCCGCTATTTGACTCTATTAATTACCTAAACGAACATCCTGCTGTGTGGTAGAAGACTTGGAACAAGAGGTTGGAGCCATAAACTCATGAGGAAACTGTTGACTGAGTTAATAAATCAACTGAGAAGTCGAGTCATTTTTCCGTTGGAGTCGATACGAAGGCTCTTCTTTCTGGAGTCGCCCCCTGCTGGTCATGTCAAAGAACGCAGGTTTAAGAGCAGTTTAAGCTTTAGATAAACACAGTGGTGAGCAGGCTCCTCAGAGGTTAGGGATGTTGCTGTTGGTCAGCAGACTGCAGAGTGAGTCAGAGCATCAGTGACACTGACATTATGACCCTGATGAAGACTTTTAATTTGACTAATGTCTTTACTCATTAAGAGGCTCTGTTCTGTTCTGTTCATGAGAAATAATCCAGTTTACAGCTGAGGAAACTTTATGTTACAATTAATCTCATTAGACTGAGATCCTAAACTACACGTCCCATCAACCCTTCTGCTTCTGTCCCTTGCCTCTACCTGTCTTCAGTGTCCTCTCTGGAGACAGACGCAGTGATGCGCTTCACATCAGCCTCTGCTGGACACAACAAGCTGTTTTTCTTCTGGTGCAAACAGAGTCTGTTCCAGCTAAAAGAGGAAGTGCTGAGTGGTTTGTTGGGACTAATAATAGTTGCTATCTAGACAGTGGTGTCAAGTGCATGTGATGACTGCTTCCCCCCTCTCTGTCTGTTGGCTGTTCGAGTTTCTCAGGATGAAGACGCAGCTCTTCGGCTCAGCCAGTCAGGATCTTATTAGTTTTCCTGCATCAGAGCCAGTAAAATAAATAAATAATAAGTTATTATATGATAAACAGCTGTAACACCCTGAAACGACAAACCACGAGTCAGCTGACTCTAACAGCCACTGCTGCAGGTTTGCTGTGGACGGAAAAGGATGCTGATGGATCTGATATGTCAGTCACTTCTGAATGGTTCACATAACTGCCCTCGCAGAGAGGAAGCGGCTAACGTGGACCTGATGTCAAACTGAATAAAAGAAACTAAACTTGAAGATCGGTGTAAAGTTTCCTGCCCACGTACCGACGTGTTCGGCTCAGCTGTGGGAGGCCAAAACAGACGTAGAGATTAAAATAGTTTTTATTTTTTGATGGCGACACGTATGATAACAAGACGGAGCCGAATATAAATCTTCAGGTCGACCGTGACGGACCTGAACGCAGAGCGGAGTCCAGTAAACCAGCTCGAATGGTGGGATGGAAGATGGTGTGTTTAGGTAAAACAGATGGATGAATGAGACCTCTGTGTGTGTGTGTGTGTGTGTGTGTGTGTGTGTGTGTGTGTGTGTGTGTGTGTGTGTGTGTGTGTGTGTGTGTGTGTGTGTGTGTGTGTGTGTGTGTGTGTGTTCTCTGTCCTCTATTAGCAACAACAGAGACAATTTGTCCCAATGTAGAATCATGAGAGGAGGAGGAGGAACGGACCGATGACTCGCCTGCTCACACACACACGTGTGTGTGTGTGTGTGTGTGTGTGTGTGTGTCTGCTGAAGGAGGGACAGCTTAATTGTTGTGGCCCCCTCTATCAGGCCTCGGTGATCTCTGCTGTCTCAAAGAGCTCCTTATTCTGTCATTATAAAAACCCTAAATTGACATGAATTGGTCGGACTCTGGCGTGTGTGTGTGTGTGTGTGTGTGTGTGGTGTGTGTGTGTGTGTGTGTGTCCTACCCTCCCTTTGACCCTAACCTACCATGAGCCTGTGTGAGTAAGCAACTGTTCATCTGTGGCAGAGGTTATGTGAGGGCCAGATCGCGGGTTGAGGCAGCGGGCGCAAAGCCGCAGAACAACGGACACACAAAAAAATCAACTGAGGAAACTCTGAGGCGCCCCGCTGACAGCAGAACCACGACCTATAACTTTAAACACCAGTGGCTGCTGGGTAATGTGACCTTCTGTCAACCCGGGCTTTGAAGAAAATACAAAAGCAGCTCTTGTTGAGCTTCCTCTTCTTCTTCTTCTTTGTTTTTAGGAGACAGAGTGAAAGTATTAAGATCTAAACACATGAATTCACATTTGTTTGCATGAATCTGCACATTCATCCTCAGGCTGCAGAGAGTCTCTAAAGGTTTCATGACGTCTTATTTTAATGATTATTATTTAAAATCTCACCTATCCATCGTCATGGCGGGACTCGAGCCAATCCCAGCTGACGTTGGGTGAGAGGCGGGGTCCGCCTCGGACAGGTCGGCAGTCAATCACAGGGCTGACACGCAGAGACAGACGACCATTCACACTCACATTCTGAGGGTAATTTAAAGTTATCAATTAACCTGAACTGCAGGCTGCACGTCTTTGGACTGCGGGGGACGACCTTACAGAGACAGTGTAATCCCACTGTGTAACTATGTCCAGCTGTACTCGAGTATTTGTTCTGATTGGCTCGCCGTCTGTCTTTCAGCCTTTTATTTCACCAACCACTAAAAGTCAGTCCCAGATTTACTCTTGGCCGGCGGCTTCTTGCTCGCTCACTCTCTCCTTTTCTCTTCTTAGCTTCCTCTGTCAGCGTCCTCTTCACTCTCTGCTCCTCTGCCATTACGTCCGTAGAGGCTGCTGAGCACGGTTTCATTGCCCGCTCGCCCAGCTCCTGTTCTGGCACGACACCGGCTCCACTCAGCGTTCGCCCATGTCTTGACAGTGGCCTCTTTCTTCCAGCGTGTGCACAGTCTGATGCAGACGCCGTCCTGTTGTCCTCTGCTGTAAACATGAATTTCCTGCGTCGACGTGAACCAGCAGGACGGATAATTAACTCCAGTGGACAGAAACTTGTTAGCCTGGTGACATTCAGTGGTCGAGGATGATAATTACCTCTTTGTGTCAGCGGCAGTAAGTTCCTGGAAAGTGACTGCTGTTGATTTGTTTGCACCTCTACGTGTGTGTGTGTGTGTGTGTGTGTGTGTGTGTGTGTGTGTGTGTGTGTCGTCGATGTCTTTGTCTGGTGGATCAGTGCAAGTGTCAGATGTCTTGGAGCACAATGGAGGCGAACCCCCCACTGTCTGAGAGTGTGTGTGCTCAAAGACAGAAGGGGCGACAGAGTGTGTGTGTGTGTGTGTGTGTGTGAGTGCAGCTAAACCTCTTGCTGAGCAGCTGTATGTTGTTGCCTGGTGGTAATTGTGTTACTGAGAGTGTGGTGTGTGTGTGTGTGTGTGTGTGTGTGTGTGTGGCAGCGAAATGATATTTGGAGTCTCTGTTTCGTGTCACCGTGCGATCGTGTGCCGTAAAGCGTTACGTACTTCTCCCGACCCGGAGTGTGAGAACAGACGTACGACTGACAGAGACACCGTTCACCTGATCACAGGTCAGCTGATCACAGGTCAGCTGATCACAGGTCAGCTGATCACAGGTCAGCTGATCACAGACGTCAGATTATCAGAGGAAAGTTTCAGGATGTTGATTTGAATCATCGATCTCTAAAACTGAGTTAGCGGTGAATATTTCATGTTTGTCTGATGAGTTTTTGTTTGATTTAAAGAGAACGTGATGAAAATGAGTCAAAGTTTAATCAGATGATAAACACACACACACACACACACACACACACACACGCACACAGCACTTCAGAATAGAACATAATAGAAGAATAGAAGTTTTTTTTAATTGGTTCAACAAGAGACAAAACCGAATGTGACGACTGGAAGAAATCAAGAAGACTCTAATTGGTGCGGCTGAATTTAGACGGTTGCCATGCCTCCAAAGATTTATCAGTCAATAAAACTCAGCCTCCGCACTGTAAATACAGTCTGAGCTCCCGTGTGACTCGCTGTGTACCGTGAACTAATTAAAAGTAATAAACTTTGACATTTCTTTATGAACACTTTGTTCTCACTTTGCTCTTTCTCTCGAAACCTTTTGTTTGGATAAAAAAAATACGGAACGCGCGATGGAGGCGTGCAGATTTTTAAAAGTTCCTGTCCAATAAAAAAGCTTGAAGAGGACAAAAAGAAGTTAAATTTATTCACTTGTCAGCAGCTGTTGAAGCTGATTGCAACTTTCATTTTGTGTCTGCTCTTTGGTAAACGTGAGTTTCTTGTGAAACGTTTTGCTGCTGAACATTTTATCTGGGTCAGATTGAAAATCTGCTCGGCCATTTTAACGGAGCGCAAAGAAAAATCCAAAAGGCCGTCGAGTCCGTCCGTCACCTTCAGTTTGTGGCACTGCTGGTATTTTTTGCAACACGTACACACGCCGTATATTTTCACACAGCCGCCCTCCTCGGTCTTCTCCTGTTGCCATGGTGAACGGCTCCTTTGGTCGCAGTGATGCTGAAAAGAAATTAACACCAGTCTTAATTAGACTGCAAGGCTTCAATTTCCACCTTCGTCCCTCCTCCTCCTCCTCCTCCTCTCCTGACCTTCTCCTCCCTCTCATCACTCCCCTCTCCCACCTGAAAGGCAGCCTGGCATATTAACACCAGCCACCAGGCATAATTAATGAGACCAGTCAGTCACAGTTGGCCCTCTGAGATTATGAACGGTACCAACTTCCAAAATGATACTCTTAAATATTTCATGTGTTCTGTCTGACTGAAAGTCTTTGTTTAACTTCCTAAAACATAAAGATGATCTAATATATTATATCTCTAATATAAAGAAACGCTCTGCTAACGTTTTGCAGTATGCGCGCTTCCTCCACCTTCACTGCAGCTTCTTTCATCGTTTTTCTGCTGCTTTCACTCTTCGACACGTCACACGACATTTCAACAAATGTTGAAGTGCCTGAACTGACAGTCCGGCACTTCAGATGATATTTAAACTGTCCGTGTTTCCATCAGCGTGTTTTGATGCAGTTTGAAGTTTCACTTTAGAAAAGTTTGATGGAAACGTCAAAATAAAATAAAAAAGGTTTTGCAAAAATGTTTTTCCGTCTCGCTTGAGGTGATGGAAACGTCACATGACCGATCAGCTGTTTCCTCGTGGCTCTGGTCCATCCATGACGGCTCCACTCAGACCTGATGTGACCTTCGTCTTTCGGTCAGATTAACTCGAACTTCAGTTAAACTTTGCGACACATTTGGGTGGAAACACGACCGTCAGCTGCCACTTGGACTTCATTCAGCTGTCAGAGTCAACTGCTCTCTGAGTGCTTTCATTTCAAGTCTTTTCTAACTCTACACGTCGACTGACATTTAAACTGCCATCTCACTGATTTCTCAGCCGCTTCAACATCTACTCAAACTTCTATACGGCATCTCACTCAGAGACAATTCATATTTCCAGTCAGTCAAGTTTCAGCGTGGTACTCTTTCTAAATGTTTTAGCTTCTTCTAGTCGTATCAAATCTCTGCATGAGTCAAGTAGAGCATCCAGTTAATTATTAAAACATTAATTATGTAGCTGGTTTATGTAAGATAACTGTGACCTCATGGTTGGAGGCAGAGAGACAATTTCAGTTTAGTCCATAAAATCAAGTCTGACTTGGCGACACTGGCGAGGAAAACTTCCTTTTAACAGGCAGAAGTCTGGAGCCGACCCGATCTCATTGGTGTTGGTCACCTGTAAAGTATCTGATACATCCCATGATGTGAAGGCTCCACACTGGACCAAACCAGGATGATGTTGTCATAGTGGATTCTCTCTGAAATGGTCCGAGCAGCTTGAGCACTGTTAGTGTTAGAGTTCGTTTGGGCAGATCGGGCTCAGCCCGGTTGCAAGTGAACCGTGGTGCTGGTTCTCTCACAGTGGGAAAGCAAACGGACTATCCAGCGAACCAGAGATCAGAAAGCCAATCGATGAGCCAATCTTCTAGTCAGTGCTTGTTTTAGGCAGCAGCAGCTGTAACTGCATGACGTTGAATCAAACCAATAAGCGTGTCCCATCAGGACCGTCCTGGTGTGAAAGCAACATTAAATGTGTTTGACATATTTCTGTCATACTTAGTAACAAGAGGATCAGAGACACGTGGACACATGGAGCAATGAACTGTTCCTGACTAACTGTACCGACACAGATACGATCCACCCCGTGGACAGGAAGCCATGATTACACCTGTGGACAGGAAGCCATGATTACACCTGTGGACCGTCCAAGGTTCCCCAGAAGCTCGGTGATGTCTGTCCAACACGACGCTGACAGACTGTTGATCACGTGTATTCTGCTGCTTTGTACTCAATCCTGCTCGAAGCTACCAAACAGCAGCGAGTTAACACGTGGAGGAAGTGTCAGTCTGCTCGATAGGTGTGAGTTTCTCTGTGTCTCACAGCAGACGGCCAGCGGACTGCGTCGCTACTACAGTTTGTGCATTGTAGTCCGTCTGTTGAATCATTTTGTGCATCAGCATCGGTTGCGTCGCCTGATCGCGTGAACGGAAAAGTCGCATTTGCTTTCTGCGTGAGCTCAAGTGACACGTCTGTGCTTTAAGTCCGGCCACATTCAGCCGCAGCTTTCACTTCTCTAAATGTCAGGCAGAGGTGTCGCTCGACCAGCAGCCTCAAACTGCTTCGTAGCTTCGTGACACGCGAGCTAGCCCGTTCAACAGCAAAGTAAACAGCATTTTACTCACCAGAGAGTTTCATCTGGACGCTCACACAACTCACATTAGAATAATAACCATCAAAACATCGAGGAAGTGGTGAAGTGAAAATCTCACCTCTTACTTTATTTGATTGGACCAAGTGTGACATTGGCGAGCGGTTTGACACGAGCTCATAGCGCTACCTCTGCAACGCACTCTCAGATCCTCGAATAGTCCCTCTGTACGCACAGGTGACGTATTCGCAGCGATCCATCAGCTAAGCTAAGTTCACCGTCACCTTCACTGAATCTAAACTTCCATTTTCAGTCCAGCTGCGATGGCTGAACCTCACAGAGCCGTGTACTCTGATTACTGTAAGAAGAAGAAGTCTCAAAGGTTGACACTGATACAGAAGACTCGTTGATCTCGATGTGTGTTTTGTGCAGCGAAATGAGTTTTTGTGTTGTCAGCGGCCGTGAGAGGCAAACAGAGATGAGTAGACTGTGTGTGTGTGTGTGTGTGTGTGTGTGTGTGTGTGTGTGTCTGTGTGTCTGTGTGTGTGTGTGAGTGCTGTACGTCCAAGTTCAAGAAGAAAAACAAAAAAGAAATGAAGAGTTTCCACCTACGCTGTCAGTCTGTCTCTGAAACAAACGGCTCAGAGAAGCGGCGCTGTAATCTACACGCTAATTAATTCAAAAAAAGATAAAAATGAAAAACACAATATGTGAACATCTTCCCACTTTGTTCCTTCTTTGTATTCTGCCTCGTGTTTGACATTCAGACTGTATTTAAAGATGCAAATGTTCCGTTTGTAGCTTTTTTATGCCTCTTGTTCAAAATATTCAGATTTTTCAGGTCATGAATTGAAAAACAGACAGCCGGGTAATCACTGCACTGATCAGGTGCTGCAGGCCACGCCCCCCCACAAACACCATGATTGATTGGCTCAGACAGCTGAGCGTTCTCCAGCGTGAACCAATCATAATCAGACTTGATTCAGAGGTAGCATCCACCCATCCATCCATCCATCCACCCATCCATCCATCCACCCATCCATCCATCCATCCATCCATCCATCCATGCATCCATCCACCCATCCATCCATCCATCCCTCCATCCACCCATCCATCCATCCATCCATCCATCCATCCACCCATCCATCCATCCCTCCATCCACCCATCCATCCACCCATCCATCCATCCACCCATCCACCCATCCATCCATCCACCCACCCATCCCTCCATCCATCCATCCATCCACCCACCCATCCATCCACCCATCCACCCACCCATCCCTCCATCCATCCATCCATCCACCCACCCATCCACCCATCCATCCATCCATCCACCCATCCACCCACCCATCCATCCATCCATCCATCCACCCATCCATCCATCCATCCGAGGAGTTTAAATGAAGAAGAACTCGTCATCATCGTCGTCCTGTTTCAAGGACAAGAAGATTCACACAAATCTAAAGTAAAGTGGATGTGATGCTGCTCTTCAAGGCCAGATTGCTTTTACAGTCCAAGTGATCAGAGTGAAGGTTCAGTGCAGCGAAGCACTCAGAGGTTAGAAACACTTACTGAGCCATAAACGCTCATAGAGACTCACACAGGCTACCTGTTAAAACACACCTGATGTGCCGACACGGTTGCAGACGTGCGTCACATTCAGCATCATCTGTGCCTGCGTCTGCATCTCTGCGGCAGGGTTCAGACCCGCCGTCCCTCCTGGGTCTCCGTGTGGAGTTTGCACCGTGTTGGTGCTCCGGTTTCCTCTCACAGTGTAAACACATGCAGGTTGGCTCATTCAGCGGCTCTAAATCGCCCCGTAGGTGTGAAAAGAGTGTGAATGGTCGTCCGTCTCTGTGTGTCAGCGCCGTGACTGATTCCCTGTCCGGGGCGTACCCCGCCTCCGGCCCGATGTCAGCTGGGATTGTCTCCAGCCCACTGCCCGCTCTGAAGAGAGGCGGGTGGAGCTGCTGGACGGGTGGAGCTGCTGGACGGGTGGAGCTGCTGGACGGGGGGATTTTTTAGAAACTGCATTTTAATCTGTTCTTCATGTCTGAGAGGAGTCGTGTGTGAAATGTGGAAGGATTCACCTGTTCAGCCTGTTTCATGGAAGGAGGAGGAGGAGGAGGAGGAGGAGGAGGAGGAGGAGGAGGATGTTCATGTGGGACAACGGACTTCTCATTATCACGTCCCTCCTCCTCCTCCTCCTCCTCCTCGCTCTTCTACCTCCCCCCTCCTCCAAAACACACACCCCACCTCCCTCCAGCATCCCTCCTCTTCCTTTCTCACTGTCTCCCCACAGACATCCACCGACCCCTCTCCTCTCCTCCCCCTCTCCTCTCCTCCCCCTCTCCTCCCCCTCTCCTCTCCTCCTCCCCCTCTCCTCCTCCCCCTCTCCTCTCCTCTCCCTCTCCTCCCCCTCTCCTCTCCTCCTCCCCCTCTCCTCCTCCTCCCCCTCTCCTCTCCTCCCCCTCTCCTCCTCCTCTCCTCCTCCCCACCCCCTACAGAACCCTTCCTCCTTTCCCACAATGCCCCTTTCTCTGCCCTGCTGCCAACACTGCTGGATAATTAGCTCGGGTTTGTGTGACTGCGTGTGTGTGTGTGTGTGTGTGTGTGTGTGTTTTTCAGTCCTCAGCCGTACACACACATCATCAGCGTCGCTCTTATTGCAATCAGCATGATCACTGTTATGATAATAATCAGCCTCGTTAGTAACGTGTTCGTCACGTCTGTTACAGTTCTGATGATCGTCACGTGTTTCTGAGCTGAGCTGCTTCAGATGAATTCACAGGTCAGACACAGAAAATAGATCCAGTGTCTGCAGAGTGTTTATGAAAGGTGCAGCATGTCGGATTCTCACACTCATAACTCTTTATTAATTAGTGTGTAATCATCTCTAACGATCAGCATGAATCCTGCACAGCGGACCTTTAGATCGACTTCACTGTCAGTCTGCAGCCGTGGTGTGAATTCAGTCTTTTTGGACCGTCTGTCCTGATGTCGTCCTTTGTCTGATCCCGGACTGACACACAACTGAAATCACGAAGCCGAGCTGACAGCCTTCACCATCTTACAGGTGACTGGTTGGAATCAGTCACTTGTTCTGTTTTACAGCTTGTAGGAGCTTTGTGTCATTGAATTGGACCATAAACATCTACAGAGCTTAACATGAAGAGACGTCTGAATTCAGCTGTGTGTTTTCAGGTACTCAGAAATGCCCTCTTCATCGTAACATGGCTTTAATCAGGTTAATATCGAGTCCATATAGACGTCGTTACGTTGACCTGCTGGCCTGCTTCCATCTGCTCTCTGCTTTTAAATCTGAATCAACCTTTTGTCCTGACCTGCAGACTGAAGTGAGGAGGAGGATAAGAGCATGAGCGATGAAGAAGACATGAATGGATGCAGTGAAGGTCTATGTGGGCAGCAGAAAGGCCAAGTGGAGAAGGAAGACGTGCAGCAGCTGGGTGTGTTCGGTCCTCCAGAGAGAGGTGGAGGAGCAGAGATGACGGATGGAGGGACACAGTGAGAAGGAGTGATGGGATGCTGCTGTAGAGAGAGACGGAGGGATAGAAGCAGGTCACAGCGAGCGCTGGATGATGGAGGGAAGAGAGGAGGAAGAGGGGGATGGAAGGGGGGAGTGTCGGTTTGTGTCATGGCCCATTTAGCTGCTGCCTGCTGCTGAACGTGAAGACTGAAGCTGGACGATCACCGACGGCTCTTCTACAGCTCGTAGAAGCTCCTGTCGCCTCGTCTGACCAGCGCTGCGTCATGTGACTATCGCAGAATATTCCATATTAAATCATTTTATGATTTACCTCCATATTAAGATCAAATAATCGTTCCTGTGAGAGGACAGACAAACGACTTGGTCCCTTTTTACCATTATTATTATTATTATTATTATTATTATTATGATGTTTTGGTTTATCTTCATTGTGAGTCTGTCGAACGCTTCATTTCGAGAACTTCCACCGTGATATACTCTGCTATGAAAATGGTTGTACGATGTAGATTTACTCATCTGTAGTATGATTGAATTATACTGTATTAGACATAAATTATGATCAGACAGAAGAAAAAACTATATTATATATTTCAGATATTTTCGGAGGCGGTAATCGTGCCAAACGTTTGTCTCCTCGTGTTTTAACCTCCCTCCATTCTGACATCGCTGTAGTCAGATATTATTAGTATCATTAAATCATTAAAAAGTTTTTGTTTGTTCCAAAATTCATTATAAAATTGTGACAATTTAAATTTACCTCTTCAGCGAACAGCCGTCTTTCTTTCTTCTCTTCTTTCCAAAGTGTTGTTGATCGTTCACGGAGACTCTGAGGAAAACACACACTCACACTCACTCACACACTCACACACACACACTCACACACACTCACACTCACACACTCAGCGTTTCCACTTTAATGCTCTGAAATAAGTTTTAAATCTCCAAGTTATTATTTTCTCTTTCAGTTCTTGTCAAACTAATTAAGTGTCACTGCATTAACGCAGCGCTGTGTTGTGTCATCTTCACACCTGCCGTGTGTTTCACACTGGAACAACAAAGTAGTTCATGTAACAGATCACGGAGAGTATTTCGGCCAGAAGGTGCAAAAGTTAAAAGTTTAGTTTGTTCATCAGGTGATTCTGCTCGTACCTGCCTGTCCATCAGTCTGCTGTCTGCTGTTGGTGACCTGGCTGATCATAAGTAATGTAATCAGAGTAAATACTCGAGTACAGCCGTGCATTCTGCATAATGTTGCTTTAACCTGTTGCTGGGAACAGCTGAAGTGACGTCGGTTTCCGCTCGCGTTTGCAGACAGCTTCTCGTCTCTGACTCGTCTCGCTGTCGTGTGTCGCGGTTCGTCGCGTGTCATCGCGTGTCATCGCGTGTTGTATGGAGACTGACTGCTCCGATCAGCGGCCCCGTGCTGCTCCATCCTGGTACCTCGGGCTGATGATGTGATGTGTGTGTTTCTGGGCTCCTTTTGTGTGTTTGTGTTAGTCAGCATGTGTGTGTGTGTGCAGCCATCATGTCATAATGTGCCTACACATATCTGCACTGTATGTGTGTGTCAGAGTGTGTTTGCATGTGTGTAGCCGTCGTGATGGCTGCTGCTGCTCGCTCGCTCGCGGCTCGACACACACTTTATCCTGCTGGAGCTGTGTGTGTGTGTGTGTGTGTGTGTGTGTGTGTCCCAGTCTATTGGATGAAGAGGGGAGGAGGAGGAGGATGATGAAGAGCAGGAGGTGGAGGTGGTGGTAGTGCAGAGGGGAGGTGGAGGTGGTGGTAGTGCAGAGGGGAGGTGGAGGTGGTGGTAGTGCAGAGGGGAGGTGGAGGTGGTGGTAGTGCAGAGGGGAGGTGGAGGTGGTGGTAGTGCAGAGGGGAGGTGGAGGTGGTGGTAGTGCAGAGGGGAGGTGGAGGTGGTGGTAGTGCAGAGGGGAGGTGGAGGGGGCAGTTAGCTTTCACTGAATGGACCCTGTGTGTATCCTAGCAACAGGCTGGTTTGGAAATGGGATGGAGCGATGAACAGAGAGGGAGAGAGGCCACAAAAAACAGAGAGAGAGAGAGAGAGAGAGAGGCTGCTAATAACATGTGGATGGAGGCAGTGGATGGAGGCAGTGGATGGAGGTGCAGCAGGTCAGAGGAGAGAGATGGAGGGTCAGACAGAGAGACGAATCGACACAGATAAAAAAGAGAAGTTAACCAGCTCTCAATGCCCCAGCAGTGTGTGCTGCAGACACACATTCATCCACCGCAGTCGCACAATAAACAAACTAACGAACGGAGCGACAGAACAAACAGCACAAATGTTTCTGTTCAATCTGACGTACTGTGACGCTGCGTAAAGAAATTAGAGGGGGACAGATGTGTCATGTCCAGGTGTAGAGGACAGATGTGTCAAGTCCAGACACATATCCGACCCAGATAGAGAGAGAGAGAGAGAGAGAGAGAGACAGAGAGAGACACACACAGAGACACAGCGAGAGAAGAGAGAAGAGAGAGAGCGAGGACACACACCCAGAGGAGAGACAGAGAGAGAGACAGAGCAGAGGACCACACACCGAGACACAGAGAGAGAGAGAGAGAAAGAGGACAGAGGCGAACACAGGAGCGAGAGACAGAGACACACACAGGATGAGGAGACAGAAGACACACACAGAAGAGAGACACAGAGACGAGAGAGAGAGACGAGAGAGGACCCACACACTAGACACTACAGATGAGAGAGAGACACAGAACACACAGAGAGAGCGAACATTAACACAGAGAGAGACACAGGACAGACAGGAGAGAGAGACACCATCACAGAGAGAGACACAGACAGACAGAGAGAGAGACACAGAGAGAGAGAGACACAGAGAGAGAGAGAGAGAGACACACACACACAGAGAGAGACACAGACAGACAGAGAGAGAGACACAGAGAGAGAGAGACACAGAGAGAGAGAGAGAGAGACACACACACACAGAGAGAATGTTTCAGTGGACAACGCCGGACATGTTTGTGTGTGTGTGTGTGTGTGCGTGCGTGTGTGTGTGTGTGTGATGCACATGCAGCAGCCCTGAGTGTGTTTGTGTGTTGTTTATTTGTGTGTTCACTGGAGTGTGTCCTGCAGACGGGCAGCTCGGCCCTCACACCTCTCCCTCTCCTCCCTCTGACTTTGACCCTTCTGCTCGGCCTGTGGGAGGCTGTGTGTGTGTGTGTGTGTGTGTGTGTGTGTGTGTGTGTGTGTGTGTGTGTGTGTGTGTGTGTGTGTGTCCGACCCATGCTGTCCTGACTGCTGTGCCTTAAGGTGTCCCCTGAACACACACACACACACACACACACACCACCCCATGGCCCACATAGATGTGTGTGTGTGTGAGCATGCTGTCACATAAGCTACAGTCCCGGGCCAGTGATGTGCCCTACAACCGCAAGGAGGAGAGGTGGGGGAGGTCCAGTGTGTGTGTGTGTGTGTGTGTGTGTGTGTGTGTGTTTCATGCTCATATGTGTAATTGAATCCATGTATATTTATACACACTTTTCTCTTGCACGCAGAGGTTTTATTGCTTGTGTGTGTGTGTGTGTGTGTGAGTGAGTGTGTGAGCTGGTTTTACGTCACATTGGTTCCCAGTATCAGGGACAACGAGCATGGAGCAGACAGCGGAGGACAAACATGTCCTCCCTTCCCATCCCTCCGTTCTTTGTGTGTGTTCTGTGTGTGTGTGTGTGTGTGTGTGTGGTGTGTGTGTGTGTGGTGTGTGTGTCCTGGAGCTGTGTTGCACAGCGGCTGGCCCTCCTGTGATGTGCCATGAAGGGGGAAAGGGCACTGCAGGCCCCGCACGCTGTAAACACACACACACACACACACCGTGCCACGTTTGAGGTCCTGTGTCACGGTGGGAAAAATGAAACACTTCAGCAACAAAACAAGCTCAAAGCTCCAAACTCAGCTGAGCTTTACGAGCAGCGCCGAGCGCTCTGTGGACCCGTTTCTGCCCCGAGCGTCGCCTCTCAGGCGTGGACGTGGCTCCGTCGTGTTGTTACTGCCTGCGAGGAAGCTGCAGGCGCCGCTCGGGGCCGACCGAAGTCCTGCCACCTCTTCCTCTTTCAGACAGAAACATTTCATTTGAATGGTTTTATTGTTTTTTGTCCTTCGCTCTGAAATCAACAGTTTGTAATTTAATGACGGCATCATAAATATAAATGTACACACGTGTTATTCTGAACATGTCTCTCCGCTCAGCATGCAGACGGTCATTAGAGTTTGTGCACACTTTAATTAAGTTGGAGTGCTGCTTCACCTGCATCACACCCTCCATCATCATCTCCATCAAACTTACCTCTGCCTCCTTTGTTCCTCTCTCCTCTCTCCTCTCTCCTCTCTCCTTCCACACTCGGATAACCATCCGACTGTCTTCTTTTCCTCCTCCTCCTCCTCCTCCTCCTCCTCCTCCCTCTCTCTGCCTGGCAGTTGTAATGGCATTGGGGATGGGTGGTGGTGGTGGTGGTGGTGGGGGAGGTGGATGGAGGAGAGGGAGGGGAGGGGGGCATTAGAAACATCCCCTCTCTGTGATGAGCTGCAGCCGGTTACCATAGCAACGCTTATTACAGTACCTGCACCCTGTGACGGAGAGGAGAGAAAGGTAGTGGGTCAAGAGATAGAGTGTGTGTGTGTGTGTGTGTGTGTGTGTGTGTGTGTGTGTGTGTGTGTGTTCATTGGCTCTTCATTAGATGCTCCACATCTGGTAAAGGCCGTGTTGGGAACTCTGTTTAAGGATAATGAGGGGACACACACACACACACACACACACACACATGCTCACTCACCCATGAATGCCCTCCCCCTCTCTCTCTCTCTCTCTCTCTCACACACACACACACAGGTATGCAGGCTTCCTGTCACACACACACACATACGACAGGTCAGTGTCATGTGACCGTGGATATGAAGGATTCTGTCTCCACGACGCCGCGGACAGGATGAAGCTCCACAGATCAATATTTACACAGACTGAGTGTGTGTGGAGCTTTTTAGCCTGTTTTAGTTCTTTGTTTTGGTTTCACAGCTCGTGTTCTTGAAACATTCAGTCGATTGTAAGAAGTTTGAGTCCAGCATTAATCTCTACTAACGTATTCATGGATCCAGAATCTGTTGGCCCGCCTCGGCCTCACAGCAGAAGAAGAACTCGTGGAGCTCAGGCGTGTGTGGAGACCAAAGAAGAGCAAAAAGAGTCAAACAACATTCGATGTTTGAGGTGCAGCCAAGAACATTCTTCATATTATTTTGGCTTATATGAGTGCGAACCCTTGAATCCTCTGAACACTCGAACAGATCTGAGATCGTCTGAGATCACCTGAGATCACCTGAGATCATCTGAGACTCCAAAACAAAACACGCTGACGATGTTTCATTATGTATAAAAGCAGCTTTGATCTGCTCAGCACTGAAGCTTCACATCGTTCATGCAGGAAACTGAACGCATGAAAATGTTTTTACCTCCTGATGCTGCACGGCAACGTCTTTCTGTGAGTGACCACGAGCTGCATGAACTGTGTGTGTGTGTGTGTGTGTGTGTGTGTGTGTGTGTGTCAGGCCTCAGTTCAGCCCTTCCTCTAAGACACACACACACACGTAGAAGCACACAAAGACACACACACACACTCACCTGTCAGCTGTCATTGGTTACCATGATATTAGCAGCCTTCACCGTGTGCTACCAGTGTGTGTGTATGTGTGTGTGTGTGTGTGTGTGTGTATGTATGTGTGTGTGTGTGTGTGATGCACCGCCTCTCCTCTCTCTCCTCTAAGTCTCTAAATTTCTTTTTCTCTCGTGTCTTTGTCTACAAAACATTCAGACTCACCTTTCTCACCCTTTCTCACCCTTTCTCACCCTCCTTCCAGAGACACACCTCACTCTCCCACAGCCTTGTGGGAAAATAGGTGGTTCCCAAGACTTCCCGGTATTCCCAGAGCGTGTGTGTGTGTGTGTGTGTGTGTGGTGTGTGTGTGTGTGTGTGTGAGAGAGAGAGCTCTGCGTCCTCTGGGAGGTTTGGTTAACGTACAGTAGGTGTGGAAGTCTTTGTCTAATTCTGGGCTGCCGTTTGAGTCTAATTCTACATCATTAACTTATTTCACACCATTAAGCTCGGCAGGAAACGAGCTGAAACATTTCACTGCGCTTCAAATATCAGCTGAAGGCCGGCGAGATGTTTGTGGTGCACGGACGTGAGCTGAGCTGCAGCATGTTTGACAACAGTCACCATCAGTAATGTGTGAACCTGCTAACAGAAAGTGTGTGCACGGTGAGTGTGTGCACGGTGAGTGTGTGCACGGGAGTGTGTGTGTGTGAGTGTGTGTGTGTGCAGTGTAAAGACATGAAAACAAAGTTTTTGCAGCTCGTACCTCCTCTGTGACGCCGTGTGTCGGCTGTGTTCAGCCACAGTTCACGCAGGTTGCAGGTTTATTCCTGATACGATTATTTGTTGTTGGTGCTGCTGAATCCTGAACGGAGCCGGTTCAGGAACCAGAGTTGACCCGGTGTGTAAGCGCTTCTTCATGTTTCCTGTTTGAAGCCGATTTCAGAGTTTTTGAATCACTTATTTTGACCACATTTTAGCTGGTCACTGATGTTCATGTGAGTAAATCTGACTTCATAAAGAAGAGAAAATTCATCCTTTCATTTTTGTGACCTTTAACAAGAAACTGTGGTGACAGACGAGTTCAACATCACATAATCGCGGCGTTGTGGTCACGCTGTTATTGTCACATGCAGACGAGCTGATCAGTGACGATAACTTTCAGAATCCATCGTCAGCGCCTGTGAGAACGTTTGTCTTCATCTGCGACGTAGCATAATAATTGTATTCCACGCTAATGACCCCGGTCTGTGACATCATGCAGCTTTAATGAGATCTGCATCCATCATCTCTGCTCTCATGTAGATCCTGTAACATCGACCTCGTCATAACGGAACAGACTTCTGATGGTCGACCGTAAAGACGGAGTCCGCGACGGAGGAAAGAAAGTCTTCACTTCACTGACTCACAGGAAGTCAGCTGTTTCAGTCTGAATGCTCCGCCCCTTCTAGATGATTGTGATTGGCTACGAGAGGAAACATTAGAGGGTCATTATTGTCAAATAAACACCGATCCAGGACCGACTGAGTCGTCCTCTGATTCTTGAGTCAAATGGCTGATTTGAAGTTTACTTCAGACGTTTAGAGACAATAAGAAGTCGACATGTATACATACATACGTATGTTGGTTTGAATTTATTGGTGGCTATCAGCCTTTCACCAGTTGTTGTTGGGTTATTTGGATCTAACATCTTGTACACTGAAGTTTAAAAGCTGAAGATATCTGCCTCAGTTTGAGGGATCGCTGCAGCAGACGTGTTTATTCAAACACTGTCAGTGTCTTCTTGAGTCCTCTGTCTGTTTTTACAGTAAAGGCCGATAAATGAATTCAGACTTTGTCCTCTGTCTCTTGCAGTGTGTGGACAGCGTCTCGGGGGTGGACTCGTCCCTGAAGCGCGTGGCGGTGGTGGAGGATTTCTTCGACATCATCTACGCCATGCACGTGGAGATCAGCAGCGACCCCGGCAAAGCCCCGAAACACGCCGGACAGAAGAAGACGTACAAAGCTGTGAGCACACCGTCGCCTTCATGCTTCACTCCGCCGCCGTCTTTGTCTTCTCCGTCTTCTCCGTCTCACGCCTCCATCCAGCTTCTCCCACACAGTCGATTCTCTTTCATAACTTGTCTTCTGTTGCTTAACACACTCCTCTCTCTCTCTCTCTGTCTTCTTCTCTTCCTCTTCTTCAGGAGCTCATTCCTCTTTTACTGTCTCTGCTTCAGTTTCAGTTTAAACGTGTTTCCACCTGCTGCTCGCCGGCTGCGTGGTTACTGCAGAAATACTTTAAAAGTTAAATCTGGTGACGTCTGAAACTGTGACGGACGTTCAGCTTTATAACAGCTTTGAAGTCTCAGAGTTTCATGCACATATTTAAAGGTCCCGTGTGCTGCACTGCGATCTCCTCACATCGCCTTTAAACACTTCACCTTTCAGTTTGTCTGCTCTGGGCCACCGTAGAAACACGGTGTTTCAACATGGCGGCCTGCATGAAAGAGGACCCGCCCTCACTGTGGATATAAAAGTAACAAAAATAAAAAGATTATTATTATTTTCAGGAGATTTTACATGAATGAAAACAGAGTTATGAAGTTATAAAGGCCCCAAATCACCTTTAAATACCTTTAAATACCTTAAATACCTTTACACACAAACACGACAGAATGATAGAAATAATAAATAAATAATAAATAATAAATAAATAAATAAATATAGAAAATAAAGAAAAACAGATGACGAATGAAAAAAGAAAATACAAACAATAATGATAATAATTTACTCAAAAAATCCAACTTACAGTAAAAAATAAAGAAGAACGCTGTCACAGTTTAATAAAACAAAGAATATCTGTGATCGAGGAGGAGGAGGAGGAGGAGGAGAGGAGGAGGAGAGGAGGAGGAGGAGGAGGAGGAGGAGGAGAGGATTTCCAGTTAGACGACAGATTCTCAGACTCTCTGCTCTCTACACTGTTCACACACTCAAAGACTTCTGTCCATTGAGGAAATGTAAAATAATTGTTAGCTGCTGCCCTACTTTAAAAAATGTATCCAAATATATAGGTCACTCAGTGTGTGTGTGTGTGTGTGTGTGTGTGTGTGTGTGTGTGTGTTATTATCAGCGTGTCTGTTTCTTCTTCTCTTGTTTCCTGTCACGTTCTTAAAAGGACGGCACGAATCCTCCATCCTCAGACGCTCAGACCTCACCTGTCCACCTGAGCTGCAGGAGCCTGAACTGAGCGCTCTGCTGTCTCAGCTGCTGACGCTGCCCTCTTTTGGTGAAACAGAGGAAGTGCAGCGTCCACAGATCTGTGTGTGTGTGTGTGTGTGTGTGTGTGTGTGTGTGTGTGTGTGTGTGTGTGTGTGTGTGTGTGTGTGTGTGTGTGTGTGTGTGTGTGTGTGTGTGTGTGACTCTCCGTCAGTCAGCGGATTTCTTCTTTGTGTCTTCTTCAGTGATCTGTCTCCTTTTTTTAAATACTGAAAACTTGAATTGTATATATATATATATATATATATATATATATATATATATATATATATATATATATATATATACACACACTGTTAAAGAAGCCAGGAGCCAGCTCAGCATGCCATTTAGCTTCAGGTCTGAGTGCCACCAAAGGCTGAGAGTGACATTTGCCTTTGCTTTACCCCCTCCTTCCCACACACACACACACACACACACACACACACATCCACCCACCCATCCCCGCTCCACGCTGCCTCCTTTCCTCCCTTCCTTCTCTCCTCTGTTGTGTCTTTGTGCTTCTCTTCTTCCAGAGTAAATGTTTGATTTACACGAACGATTCACGTTCACACAGCCTGAAAACTCTGCGAGCGTCAGTGAGCGTCAGTGAGAGTCAGTGAGCGTCAGTGAGCGTGAGCGAGGGTCAGTGAGCGTGAGCGAGCGTCAGTGAGCGTCAGTGAGCGTCAGTGAGCGTCAGTGAGCGTGAGCGAGGGTCAGTGAGCGTCAGTGAGCGTCAGTGAGCGTCAGCGTGTGCAGCGATGAAACTCTGAAATCTTTAAACGTCTGTTGACATGTTGATGAATGGTGAAACGTTGTAGAGGTCCAATAATCATCTGAAACCATCACAGTGAAGTCCCTCATGAAGTTTGTCTGTGTCAGTGCATCAGTCAGTAGTCAGAGTACTCGTCATGTATCAGTGCACCTAAAACCTGAGTCAGAATCATTTACTGTGAGGAGATTTGAACTTCCAAGGAATTTGATGCAGAATAAACATTTACACAAGTAATATATAATGTAAAGTAATACAAAGTCATTGTCTCTCTGTCTCTCTGTCTCTCTGTCTGTCCTCTGTCTGTCTGTCTGTCTGTCTGTCTGTCTGTCTCTCTCTCAGATAGCTGAGACGTACGCCTTCCTGCCCAGAGAGGCGGTGACTCGTTTCCTGATGAGCTGTGGCGAGTGTCAGAAGAGGATGCACATCAGCACCACAGGACAGGACTGCAAAGGTACACACACACACACACACACACACACACACACACACACACACACACACACACACACACACACACAAACACAGCTGTGCAGCAGGCTGTCATCAGTCATCTGAATATGAATTTATGTTTATATGATGTGACCTCTTAAGTTTCAGTGAGGAAACACAAAAAGTTCAACTTCCTGTGTGTGTGTGTGTGTGTGTGTGTGTGTGTGTGTGTGTGTGACGAAGTGATGTTAATGGACATTAAAGGGAACCTCAGCAGATTTTCACGTCTCTGTTTAAACGATCAAACTTCATTCCTGCGAGTTAAACGTAGACGCAGCAGGATCGTGTTCAGTCTGATTTGACTCGACGTCCAGCGCTGGCACACACAGACGCAGAGTTCCACCTCCTCGCCTCGTTTGTCTGTTTGTCTCTGCGCCTCCATTAAAAACCTGAAGCTTCAAAGCAGTCCTCCCCGTCTCTCACTCGTCCTCTGCCTTCAGCTCTCTCTCATTGTCTCAGTGCGTCTCTCAATTAGAGTCCTCCTCTTTCATCCCTCTCTCACATGTTCGTCCTCCACTCTTGGCGAAAACCCCGAATTCAAAGAAAACAAATGAAAACAAACCAGAGGAGAAATCGACTGCGGCTGATGAAGTTTTTGAATGAATTATTGATTCACTGAGTGAAATCTGGAATAACACGTCCTGCTTTTATCTCATTTACTCTGTTAAAGTCGAGGAAATGTGTCACATTTGGACATTTTTGGACTTTTTCGCTCACATCCATTTCACGTTCTTCCTCCTCCGCCTCCCCCATCTATATAACGCCTCCCCCACCTCCAAACCACACTCCCATCCCTCCCCCATTCCTCCTCCTGCTGCTCATCCTTCTTCCATCCCCCCTCCAGCTTGTCCGTCTTCTGTCTTTCCTCCTCCTTCCTCCTCCCCTCCGAGCATCCCACCCATCATCCCCTCATCCCGCTTCCATACGTTCCTCCCCCTCTAACGCCGCTTCGAGCATCCTGTCCCGTCCCCGTCTCCCCTCCTCCATCTCCTCCATCCTCACTCCCCCCTGCTTTCTTTGTCGCCTCCTCTACTACTCCTCCCCGTCCCACCCCCCCTCCCCATTCACCCCCACCCCCCCCCCCCGGGTTTTTCCTCCTAGTCCCCTCATTAAACAGAGGAGTCATTGGAGTGTCCTGTCTCTCTCCTCAATTAGCCTAATTAATGGCTTTTAACAAAGAAAATGGCCCAGGAAACGAGCTCGTTTTCCAGAGAGAGGGAGAAACAACCGGTGCTACTGGGGGGCTGCAGGGGGGGAGAGAGAGCCAACATGTAGGGTTAAAAAAAGAAAGTGAGACGTTTGAAATGAGAGACGGAGGAGAAGAAGACAGGCGGACACGGAGGAGGAGACGGAGGAGACGAGTCTCTGCGTCTCTTTTTTTAATCTTGTAGAAAAGTTTCAAACTTTCGTAGATTAAAATATTTTCCTTGCGTTGCTGCTCGTGACGTCGCAGAGGAGAAACAGCTGCTGCGTGTTTGTTTGAAGCACTTCCTGTTTAAAATGTAAAATTACAAAATCCGACGAGAGAAATAATTTGATTAGACGATAATGACGAAATGAGCTGCACAAACAATCAAACACACACACACACACAGAGCGAGGACAGCAGACGTGTTCCTCCAGCTCAGTGTGTGTGTGTGTGTGTGTGTGTGTGTGGTGTGTGTGTGTGTGTTTTGTGCCATCACTGGATGCCACTCAGAGTGAGAGCAGCTAATTGCCTTCCTACCCTGTGGGGGGGTTCAGCCTCTCCCTGGCATGCACACACACATGAACGCACACACACACATGAACACACACACACACACACACACACATGAACACACACACACACGAACACACACACATGAACATGAACACACACACACACACATGAACACACACACACACATGAACACACACACACACATGACACACACACACACACACACACACATGAACACACACACACACACACACATGACCTCAGCTCCGTTTATCGCTATGCTGAAGTGACTCCCACTAAAGTTCAGCTGTGAATTATTAAATGCAATTAATCAGCGTGGACCGGGGCCATGTTTAATTGACACAGGCAGCAGGCTGGCTGTGTGTGTGTGTGTGTGTGTGTGTGTGTGTGTGTGTGTGTGTGTGGGTTAGAGAAAATGTTTTTCTGTTGTCATTTTATTTATTTATACATTCAAATTTATAAATAAATATCCGTAAAGATCCGTCCTGGAGGAGAGATCGCTCCTCGGACTCCATCGCCTGCCTCCCGGCCTCGTTAGTCAGTGTGCCGTGTGACGTTCGCGTGTCACGGCGGATCGAGGCGGCCGCTGTCTAACGTGGACAGCAGACTCTGGATCAGAACCTCGCACAGACACACCTCAGAAATCCCGTTAACTGACACTGGTTTCATTTTTAATCATCACCATTGTCCTGACCCAGCAGGGGGTCGGGGGCCTCGTGTTGAGCCACGTGGCAGCTTCGTGTCATATTATCAGTCACTTAGTTCCTCTCTGGAGAAAACACACACCGTCTCACACACACACACACACACACACCGTCCTCGTCGGACACTATCAATCACCGATCAATGACGACGGTCGTGTCCATTGTGCTAAGCCGTATTGATCTCGTGGCCCGTATTCATGTCCAGACGTTAGACGCGTCCTTTGAGAGGTCAGCAGATGAATGGCAGAGCGGAGCCGTGCGGGTGGAGACGCCGTGCGGGTGGAGACGCCGTGCGGGTGGAGATGCCGTGCGGGTGGAGACGCCGTGCGGGTGGAGACGCCGTGCGGGTGGAGACGCCGTGATTTGTAGCTTTTCCTTGTTTTCTGTTGATGAACGAGCTCTTTGTGGTGAGCGTCTTCAGAGAGACCTCGAGTTTGTTTTATAACTCAGCTGCTGAAGTTCAACGTCTCCGTCAGCTGTTAGTCGCGCAGCCCGCGGCCCTTCGAGCTCCCTCTAGTGGTGCACGGAGGAATCTTTGAATCAAACAGGAAATAAATGAATTTAAAACACGTTAAATCTTCAAAATCTTCAAAATTCTGTAATAATTTATTTCTTTACCAGCCTGATGTGCGTTCACGTTCATTGCATCATAACGCGTGCACACATCCACGATTAGTTAGCAAGTTAGCAAGCGCAGGCAAAATGAATTATTCAGAAACACGTGGCTCCAAACTGGAAATATAAAGAAGAGAAGTGCAGAACAGGATCATGATCCAGCCTCCTGCAGCTGGATGTGGCTGACTGTATGAACAAACAGAGGACTCTGGATCAGCTGATGGTCAACAGCTGGTCACAGGTTTGAGGTTGAACACATTAGTGAAGGTAAAGGCTGAAATCTGAGTTTAACGTTTGGATTTAAAGGCCAGGCTGCTTCTCTTTGTCTGTTCCAGCTCTACAGCCTCCTCTAGTGTTCGCTCTCAGCA
>CM024793.1:25005142-25063119 GCA_014281875.1 Nibea albiflora | reverse complement strand
CGTCTCTCAGGGCCGTCAAAGGTGCACGAAGGGTTCGCCGCCCAGGGTTGGTTGATAGGACTCATCAGCGCCATCATGCTGCTGGTGCTGATACTGCTCATCCTCTGTCCATCAAACGCAGCAAGGGTGGCAAATACGCAGGTAGACACTCATACAAAAACACACACACACACACACACACACACACAGAGTTTGACGCTGAGGTGTTTTTCTACAGTGAAGGACAAAGAAGACAAGGAGGTGGACTCTGAAGCTCGGCCAATGAAAGACGAGACGTTTGGAGAGTACAGGTGAGTCTGATGAACATTCACTCTGCACTTGAACGCGAGGCTGCCAGGTTCTGACGCTGCGTTACACAGCTGAGAGTGAAGGTGAACACGCCTCCTCCTCCTCACTGTGTTGCCGTGGTAACTGTGCATCACTGAGCGGCTTCATTCAAAGATAAAATAGTCTTATTTACAGATGTTCATCAGCTTGCATGTTTTTGGCTGCTTGCTCTGACGTGCTCGGCTCTCCTTTTTACCTGACTTCTCTGTCTTTAACGCTCTGCCTGCAGATCTCTGGAGAGGTGAGGAAGCTCAAGCTTTAACTCTTATGTTGTGATGGGTGTCATTGAAGTCTAACACAAACACTTCCTCCAGGTTTTTAAATTCATAAAGTTTCATTTTCACAGCACTTACTGCGTCAGCTGAATGTAACCAGTGGAAATGTTACTGTGGTCTTGTTATCAGACTAAATGTAGCATGTGAGCTGCTGTGCATGGCTTGCAGGCTGACTCTCAGCAGCTCAGGTGAGTTACTGAGTTTCTCTCTGTCGTCTCTCAGCGATGGAGACGAGAAGCGCTCAGACAGCCAGCCGTCTCTGTGCGGGGAGAGCAAGCTGGGCAGCGACGACTCTCTGGCTGAGTACGGAACAGCGTGGACATCCAGTTCAACGAGGACGGCTCCTTCATCGGCCAGTTACAGCGGCCGCGGGCCCGTTCCCCACGGCAACGAGAGCTCTGGTCCCGCATCCCCCGTCAACGCGGTCCCGCCTCCTCCCATCGCTCCGTCCATGTCGAGCATCCTGAACCGGCCCAGCTAGACACACACACACACACACACACACACACACACACACACACACACTTACACTACCTGCCTGCAACAACAACACACAAAGGGACAGACCACTCCTGACTCACTCCACTGCCTGTATATTATCATGCAAGAAGACACACACACACACACACACACACTCAATACATTCCACAGGTTATGCAGTGATGCTGTTTACAGGATGTCTCGCCTTTTCTACTACCAAGTTTACCAACACACACACACACACACACACACACACACACACACACACTCTTCAGAGGGCCGTGGAGGAGCAGCAGCTGCACCAGCTGTTTGTAACTTTAAATGCGTCAGTAAGTAAAAAAGCTGACTGAGGAGAGACGAGGCGGGCCGTTAAAAACACGAGCTCCATCAGAGGTGACAGATACATGGAGGCTGCAAGCTGACTTCCTTGTTTCATTTTGGAAAGCTTTCTGATTGGACACTGCCACAGATGTTACTTAGTAAGTGATTTTCACATCAGCAGAGGCTTCAGGAGCTAAAGCACTTACACGTGCCTGCTGCACCAGCCAGGTTGAAACTATTTAGCAGCTAAGGAAGGAAGTGAACGCAGTGACGGAGTTTACAGACAGCTGGTGCAGCCCAGAGGAAGACGATGTGATGAAAGAGCGAGACAAGAAAAAGGAAAAACTTCATCTTGTACAAACTTTACGTCTCATACTTCATTAACACATTTAGAGTCATTTTTATATAAACATCACCGTTTTCAGTTTTCTATTTTTTTTACTTTCTTGTGCGTCGTCGTCAACGTCACGCGCGCGTCGTGTTTGTGTGCATGCGTCGGGAACGCTCCTGCTATTTACTGATGTGCGTGCGGCTGTTCAACCTGACATGCATGCCCGTCCCCGAGGCATTTACAGAACTGTTCAGTTTGTATTACCGTGTGTGTTTGTTGTCCACGCTCTCCATCGCTGCCTGTACCTGCAGTGATGGGGAGATCTGTTGCCTTAAGAGAGCCCGGTTCAGCCTCCTCCCTCCCTCCCTCCGTCAGCCCATCCGTGTCTCCTCACACACACACACTCCATCGTCCTGTCTGCAGGCGTGATGCAGGATAACGCCGGCGGCCCTGAGAGTTCACGGCAGACGGAAACTTCTTCCACTAAACAGAACCGAGCTGACACGTTAGCATGAGTGACCGTTAGCAGCAGGCTCATATATCTGCAATATAACCAAACCGTCCTCTCATCGACACCAAACAAACGTCAACACACATGAGAGCTGCACGCGCACACGAAGCCGCTTCTTCATCGCTTTCACACGTTCTGCTGAGCTTTCAGGGCCGCACACACCACACACACACACACACAACACACGTATACTGATGCATGCATAAAATGGGGACCTATGAAGAACTGGTTCCTTGTAGCAAAACAACATAGGACCCTCTGAAGCAGAGAGAGGGAAGATGGAGGAAGAAGAGGACAGTGATAGAGAATCTGATGTAACGTTCTCTGAATGTAAATAGAACCTTGAGATTGTCGTTTTTTTTATTTCTATTGCTTCTTTTTATAAGATGATCAAATTGTAATTTTTTTTTTATGTTATGCTGTTTGATTTCGTGCTGCCGGCGCTCCTTCGCTGACCTGCTGCAGCCTTTGTATCATATGACCCCCTCTCCACCGACTCCTCCACCCCTCACCATCGTCTTCCTCTTAGGTTTCCCTCTTGTGTCCATTAGTAGCCCAGAGACATTTGAGAAGACTAGCACCATAGCAAGAACATCCACCCGTCCACTCCCTCAATCGAGTTTCTTTATAAGCGCTTAGAAGAGCAGCATAATATCGATTATTAAGTCATAAATGTTTATACACCTCGCGATGGCAGTGCTGTTTGAATGGACATGGGCGAGACGCGTTGATGTCTTCTGCAGCGAAACTGGAAATCACTTAATACTTAGAGGGTTTATTTTGTGGCTTCACCCGCGCCGGACAAACTCAAAGTCTGACAAGTCGTGTGAAGCAGGATTCCCGAGCGGGGAACTTCCAGTGTGTTTGGATCCAGAGCTGAAGTTTGTGTCTAATGTTTATGGAGCAGAGAGGAGCTGGAGACGCGAGCCTGCTGAGTCACTTCACACGCACTGAGCATCTTCATTTTCTGTTTTAATATTGTCAACAAAACCATCCGTGTGTTAACCCGTCACTGCTTCCTGTTGATGACATGAATAATTAAAAACACCTCACAAAGACGGAGTTTCATTTTTTTTAAGGTTCAGCTGCTTGCTGGAGTTTTTAACAAACAGCAGGAGAATGATGCTTTTGTTGGGGTCTACTTTCTGCGGTGGATTGATCCACATTTGGTGCTCTGCAGTGTGTTTGATGAATCAGTCCGACAGCTGTAACTGTTCAACACTGAGACATCTAATAAAAAAAAACTCAACTTCTTCAGTGTTTCTGTGAGTTTTAGTAGAAACACCTGAATAATAGAAACAAATGGCTAAATCTAGGATAGGAATAATCTGACAAAGACAGAAAGATCAGCCTGATCAGACTGTGTTTGGGTTAATTAGCAAAGTTGATCATCAGGTTAGAGGAAACAGAAAGTCCTTTTATCGTCTAATATTTTAACATTTTTACATTCTTTTGGAAAAAATGTTTTTTGGGGAGCAAAAAATAATCTGACTGAGTCTGGACTGAAGCTTTTTTATCCGGCTCAGCGCTGTTAGATTTGGAGGTTTTCAGTAAACTCACCATCCAACACGGATGTTTGCTGGACGTTGGCCTGTCCTCTGTCAGTCCAACACGTTGCCTTGTTGAACGTCTCGCTGGTCTCGGCCCAGCTCCTGTCTTCCTCTCTGCTCCTGATGCTGATTGTACAGCTGTCTGTCTGTCTGTCTGTCTGTCTGTCTGTCTGTCTCTGTTGCAGCCTTCTTTTATACATATAAACATGTTGGGAAAAAAACACAAAAACAAGTAAAAAAACAAAGACAAAAAAACTAATAAATAATAACAATACTGCAAATGATAACAGCAACAACAGTGCTATTCCCAGTTATGATGACGCGGTCAGTATTGTCATCTCAGTAACGATGATATGATCAGTAACACAATGAAATCAATCAGTATCAGGATCCAGCAGGGACGTGGTGACAGTGGACGCGGCTGTGTGTGTGTGTTGGGGGGACGAGGGATTCAACACACACAGGGCGGTGTGAGGGGTGGAGGGTGGGCGGGGTGGTGGGGGTGTACTGCAATATTGAGGTGTGCTGACGTTGTACCTGCTTGTTGCATTGTGCGCTGTACTGTAGCTGACAAACTAACCCAGACTGTCAACTAATAAACAAATAAACATGGACGACATCCTGAACCTGTGTGTGTGTGTGTGTTCCTGTAGGACAGTCTGTGTGGGGACTACAGCTGCAGACAGTCGAAGTGAGGACATTTTTATTTATTCCAGTTTTGGTGGAAAAAAACATCCAAATCTGAATTTCTGTGTTTGGGCTCAGAGTCTGATTCAGTTCATCTCAGGGCATGGAGAGACAAACAGCTGCTCACACTCACATTCACCTGAGTCACCTGTCACCTGTTAATAAACTCCACACAGGCAGCTGCAGCCTTCTTGCAGCACACAGAGTGGAAACCTTCTCGCTGTGAGGCGACGGTGCACATTCAAACGTGACATCAAGCAGCATCTGTCATGTTATTCACCTGCGTGTCACCCTGAAGCTCCGTCTGAACAAAGAAGTCATCTTTATTGTTCTTCTGACAACAACCCTGGAATGAGGCTGTGTTTGTTCCTGAGTCCGGCCGTGTTCACTGGAACATGAGCCTGTCGCCGTGGACATAAAGCAACAATCAGTATCTGTAACAAACACTCATGATCTGCCTGTTTGTGCCACTGACAGGACGGAGAATGGACGAAGTCTCTGTGACGTCAACACAGGTTTCTGATCAAAGCTCCAGACTTTAAGGAGGTCACTGCTCGGTTTTTAGAGGAAACACAGAAAAGAGTCCAGGATCATCCTCACTGCATCCATGTTCATATACGTTAACAACACATCAGTCATATCTCAGATTGATAACACGAAGCTGCAAACTACAGCTGAAAAACAGTTCCCAGGCTGAAAATAGAAATACTCGAGTAAAATATAACGACGTCAGAATCATCCACTTATTGTTAAAGTTCATCACTGCTCCAGATGTCACACACACACACACACACTCACACACACACACACACAGGGGACAGCAGCAGCAGCAGGAAGCTCTCAGCAGATGATGGGAACATTATTAGCACGGAGACTCGTCGGAGCTGTTTGAGTAGTGACGGAGGTAACGAGGGGTTAAACCTGAAGGACTCGTTTATCTGACGCAGACGGTGTGTGTGTCTGTGTGTGTGTGTGTGTGTGTGTGCATATACGTGCATGCGCGCGTGCATGTGTGTGGCCATAGGAACACCAAACCGGAGGGAGCTCTCTGAGGAGGAGGACCAACATTTGAGCCTGTAGTCTGCACACGGAGCGACCATCACACGGAGCAGACACACACAACCTGCCCATGCTACACACACACACACACACACACACACACAAACACACACACACATAACACACACAGACGCGCGCGCGGTGCGCCAGGAATAGATTTGGAGGATGAACGGAGCGACGATTACGCAAGACGGGGCCGAGGCGCAGGGGGGCGCGGGGAGGTCGCTCCGGTTCCAGCGCATGCACGGTGAGTGACAGCGACACACACACACACACACACACACACACACACACAGCAGATGCACGTGCTGCATGCCCACTTTAAGAATCAAACAACTTCGTTATGTAAATCCACACACACACACACACACACTTCCGCCTTCTTCCATTCATTTGTGTCACAGCGTGCGCGTGCGTCGTCACGTGGTGACGCACAACTGTTGATCACTCTCATTGATTAAAGAGCAGAGCGCGCGGCCGCGTGACGCGGAATGAAAACAAAGTCACGCACAGGAGAGCTCCGCGCGCTCCTGCGCCGGGACGTTACGCGTTACGTAACGCGAGGCTCGAGGCGTTTTTCTGCGGGAGCCTATGAGCTTTTTGGGAGTTGTCCAACAAGGCACAGCATGTGCTGCCCGCGCGGAGCGGCGGTGTTGGGTGTCCACCGCCCCGGGCAGAGTCAGCCTGTCCCGGGGAGGAGGCGGCGAGAGTGCAGCCGCATGCTGGAGGACGCTGCGCGGGGTCAGCAGGCGTTTATTTTGGGAGGGAGGGAGAGGGGGGGAGGGGGGAGAGAGGGGGAGGAACGACCCACGTGTGTTCTGGGTCTCTGAGTGAAGAAACAAATGGAGTCCAAGAAGAACGTGCCACCGGTGCGGCGGCTGCGGCGCGTGCGGTGTGAGAGCACAGGTGAGCTTTGAACTGAGCAGACAGATGCGGCCGAGCACACACACACACACACACACACACACTGTGCATGAAGCTGCATGACTCAGTAATAAAACATTTCATGAACTCTGGTTCCTGTGAGTAAAAGTACTCGAATACTGAGTACTGTGCACGAGCCTGGAGATACTTTGCATGATTATTCTGCGACGGGAGCGATGACAGGAAATAAAGTTACAGTTCAGTGATCAGAAGCCAACGCAACACTGCCACAAACTGCAGTTCCTCTAACGTCCACCTGAGGCTGGCTGCAGAAGTGAGTCAGTCTCCATAAGTCCCCATGTTAGACAGCAGAAATAAACATGTTTACAGCCTGGTACAAAAAACAGTTTTGGTCTCTGTAGCTAATTTCCCCGTTCATGACAACTGTACTGAGGGTGAATTTATATACAACTCACCTGTTCACATTATATTAAGGCTTAAAGTTATGCAGGATTCAGCCTTCAGCTGTATTTATAACGAGTACTTTTCTGTGTACTTGTACTAACTCCCTCGGCTGAGAGGTGAGGCGTCCTCCAGTCTGCACGTCAAAGTGTCCTTGTGTAAGACACTGAGTGTGTGTAGCTTAGACATCAGAGGGAAACATGTAGCAGTGACACAGTGTTACTGTCAGGTACAGTGTGTGTGTGTGTGTGTGTGTGTGAGGCTGATCCCTCTCTGCAGTGACACAGGTTCGATTCCAGCCTGTCGCCAGAAAAGTCCCAGAAAGCAGTGTTCACAGTTTTCTGTGTGATCGTTGTTTCAGTGTTGATATTGCATTGACATGAACCCACACACACACACACACACACACACACACGCACACGTACACACACACACACGCGCGCATTAGTCATGAGCAGCTTTGTCACTCTTTGTCCACTTCCTGTATGCCGGGCAGGTCACTGTGTGATTGGTCGATGACCTCATTCAGGGCTTGTGATTGACACGTGATGCGACCAATCAGAGACGCTCTATCGTTTTGTAAGAAGCCAAACAGGTGTGCCGGCAACGCACTAAAATCTCCTCCCTCATGAGCGAGTTCAAAATCTGTGTGCTCACCTGGAGAGCTGCTCACACACACACACACACACACACACACGTTAGGCTGCTGATGCCATGTCACAAGCCCAAAGAAAGCTCACTCAGAACCCTCTGGAGAAGACCTGGGTGCCATGGATGAAAGGCAGGCTGAGCCAGCGCAGAGGCTGTGAGTACACACACACACACACACACACACACACACACACACACACACACACACACACATGGATACTACATTGTTGTGTCGTCTCCAGTTTGACGTGTCCATACTTGTGCATCAAATGAGTATCAGTCAGTTTGTGAGACTTGTAAAACGTTTGGTTTGTGTGTGTGTGTGTGTGTGTGTGTGTGTATGTATGTGTGTGTGTGTGTGTTTGTATGTATGTGTGTGTGTGTGTGTGTGTGTGTGTGTGTGTGTGTGTGTGTGTGTGGTGTGTGTGTGTGTGTGTCCTCTCCACGTGAGGCCGGCGGGCCGTTCACCCCAAAGGTTCACTGAGCGCACACGTGTGCAGCCTGATGGGACAGACCGACGTGTTAACATGACGGTGTCGGTTCTGATGAAGCCACGACACGGCGCCTCGAGCTCAGCCTGCAAATAAATATCATTATTATTATTATTATTATTATTATTATTATTAATAAACTATTTCCTTCATCCGTTGACAGTTGTGGAAGTGAAAGTTCCAAAAAACACAAGACGTGCTCGAAGTCCTCGTTATGCTGTGAAACGTCTCCTGTGCTGTGACAGATTGTCAATGCGTCAGTGTTGGTTTAACTTTAGTTTATTCCAAACTTTGTCCAGATAATCACAGCTGAACACAGAAATAATGTGTGTGTGTGTTTGTTCACGCTGTGTGCTTGACGTGTGATGCAGTTTGACTCGCTCAAAGAAGCTGATGATCATAAACATGAACATAAAGCGTGCAGACATGAAGGTGCTGATCGTCCTTCCTTCCTTTAGATCGAGGTTTTTTACTCTGATCTCCATGGAAACGCCTTCAAGCAGCACGTGTGTGTTCAGTCTGTGCGTCTGTGTGTTTCAGCGTCGGTGCCTCAGTTCACCAACTCCCCGACCATGATCGTGATGGTGGACTTCCTGCGAGAGGGAAGACTTACATCTCCAAGAAGCTGACCAGATACCTGAACTGGATCGGCGTTACGACTAAAGGTATCACATGACTCACGCTCGCAGCCTTAAACCTTCATGACACTGAACGTGCACGCTGAGCTTTAATCTGTGTTGATCATCCGTTTGAGTTCGTATCCACGGAAACATGAAGAGGCTGATGTTGTTAAACTCTTCCTCTTCTTCTTCTTCTCTGTTTATATTAGAAGCTTTATTTAGTATCTTTTATAAACAGCTTCAAATATTTCAGCAGAGTTCGAGACCTTTTACAACATCTGGAATCAGATGAACCAGTCAGTTCACAAACATGTAAAAGACTGAAGACAGCCTGAATGTTAACATGATGAACCTCTGATCACCTGTCACTCACACTGACCTTCCTTCCTCTCTTAGTTTCAGAGCTTTAAGTCGTCCTGATTATTAGATTAACGCCGTCATCACTTTCTCTGTTTGACAGTGTTCAATGTCGGCCAGTACAGACGAGACGCCACGCGTTCCTACAACAGCTTCGAGTTCTTCAGACCCGACAACGAAGAGGCCATGAAGATCCGCAAGTACGACCCTTCAGCTTCACGTGATGTGAAACCAGCTCCATCTGCATGAAACAAACATCATCTTACAGCTGTACTCTGTCTCTGCGTGCAGGGCCTGTGCTGTCGCTGCCCTGAAGGACGTGTGTGACTACTTCACCAGAGAGCTCGGCCAGGTCGTGGTGAGTGGAGACCAAAACTGATCTTTAAAAAGTGAATACTGGACTTAGATTTGTCAGGTGGGCCAGAACACGACTCCAGAATAAATAAGCAGCTGTTTGCTGAGGCACCAGCAGCTCAGGCTGCAGGAGCTGCAGGGTGGCCGGTTCAGAGTTCACGTCCTGCACACAGCCGAGGCAGCAAACACCTGCTGCTCCGACGGTGCCGCTCCGACGGTGCCGCTCCGACGGTGCCGCTCCGACGGTGCTGCTCCACGCTGGCGTGTCCATAAGCACTTCAGATAGTCTGCAGCTGGACTCCTGCAACCTCAACAGAAATCCGAGGAGTCACTTCAGTCACTGTGGCTCTGTGAGGACCGTGCAGAGCTTTAAACCTCGTCCTTCCTCTCTGATCCTCCTGACAATGAATTCACTTTCAATATTTTATTGTTTCAGAAAGTTTGTTGGACCAAATGATATATTTATTATTTTTGCTCCTTGAATCTCTTTGTGCTGCATGTTTATTAATGAAATGTAATGTAAACATTCAGATCGTCACATTTGGACCTCAGCAGCACCAACAAACTCATAAACTCATGAAGTCACTGATTTTATTTGTCCGTCAGGTTTTTGATGCCACCAACACGACCACAGAGCGCAGAGATGTCATCCTCAGCTTCGCCAAAGAAAACGGTTACAAGGTTTGTTGGATTATTTATTATTATTATTATTATTATTATTATTATTATTATTATTATTATTGTTACAAATTAAGACCTGACAAATCAAAAATCTGATCCAGTTTCTCTTGTTTGCTCGTGCAGGTTTTCTTTGTGGAGTCGATATGTGACGATCCAGAAATCATCGCTGAGAATATTAAAGTGAGTGTGTGTGTGTGTGTGTGTGTGTGTGTGTGTGTGTGTGTGTGTGTGTCTGTGTGTCTGTGTGTGTGTGTGTGCATCATCCTGTGTTTCACTGTGACATCACAGAGCTTCAGGCCAGGAGTGTTTTTCTGAGGCTCGGTGTGTCAGATTATGTTTTGGCCTTTTCAAGCTTTATTTTGATAGACAGCTGAGGAGTGACAGGAATGTGTGGAGAGAGACGGGACGACACATTTGTAACTCACTGCATCCTGTTTTCACTGTCAAGCTGTTTTGGAATCCGTAAAAACGTTCTGGTGACTTAAATCTGAGCAGTAAATGTAATTTGGACCGAGCCGGACAAACACGAAGAGATTCAGTTTAAACTATAAAAACCAAACTGTCCCACTGTTTCCTGTCAGTGATGCTGCTTTTGTTCAAACAGCAAGTGAAGCTGAGCAGTCCGGACTACATAGACTGTGACAAAGAGGAGGCTGTGGCCGACTTCCTGAAGAGGATCGAGTGTTACAAGTTGACCTACGTCCCGCTGGATGACAACAAGGACAGGTGACCACAGTCCAGTGTTCATGTTAACATTAATACATGAAGATCACCGACCAGGTTCTGCCGTCTTCCCGTCGTTCTGCAGGAACTTGTCGTACATCAAGATCTTCAACGTGGGCAGCAGGTACCTGGTGAACCGGGTCCAGGACCACATTCAGAGCAGAATAGTCTACTACCTCATGAACATCCACGTCACCCCGAGATCCATCTACCTGTGCCGCCACGGAGAGAGCGAGCTCAACCTCGTGGGTCGCATCGGGGGAGATTCTGGGCTGTCGACTCGCGGGGCAAAGGTTAGCAGTGTGTGTGTGTGTGTGTGTGTGTGTGTGTGTGTGTGTGTGTGTGTGTGTGTGGTGCATCCTGTCTGTATCCTGATGTCCTCTGTGTGTGTCAGTTTGCCAGCGCTCTGGGTGCGTACCTGCGTGGACAGTGTATCAGCGACCTGAAGGTGTGGACCAGCCACATGAAGAGGACCATCCAGACCGCGGAGGCTCTGGGAGTCCAGTACGAGCAGTGGAAGGCCCTGAACGAGATCGATGCCGTGAGTGTCCGACACGGCCGCTCAGCTCTGGTTTTGTGTGACAGACGGAGACAGCTGTGTGTTTTTCTGTTTGCTGCCTCAGGGCGTCTGCGAGGAAATGATGTACGAGGAGATTCAGGAGAATTACCCAGAGGAGTTTGCACTGAGGGACCAAGACAAGTATCGCTACCGCTACCCTAAAGGAGAGGTGAGGAGGGGGAGGGAGGGAGGGAGGGGGAGGGAGGTCAGCCAGGCGAGGTTCAAACCTCTTCTGTCATCGAACCCGTGACTTCAGCTGGAAGTCCTGATGGACAAACGTACCTGAAGCTCGCCGGCCTTTTACAAACAGGTTGGTTATATTCTAACAGCAGTTTGTCGTCACGCTGCAGTGCACAGACTAACGAAGCGCTCAGGCCTCTGTGGGCTAATTATAAAAGATCAGGAGCTGCTGCAGGTCTCTGGAGGTCTGAGACGAGTGGATGAGGACGGTTAGAGGAAATGATAATCTGCAGTTAGTAAGAGGCTGAGATATTAGAGTCAGCAGGAGTTCATGGATTACTGACTTTAATGAACTCGGTTTATTTCCTCAGCTTCAGGCGTTCTTCATCGATACTCTGAACTAAAACTGCTGATGAATAGTTTTTTACCTGAAGCTGAGCGGCCTCCACCTGTCGCGAGCTGAACACACCTCTCTGTCTGTCTCACCAGTCTTACGAGGACCTCGTCCAGCGTCTGGAGCCGGTCATCATGGAGCTGGAGAGGCAGGAGAACGTTTTGGTCATCTGTCACCAGGCAGTGATGAGATGTCTGCTCGCCTACTTCCTGGACAAGAGTGCCAGTGAGACAATACATTTAATTTACAACAGCTCAGCTCGCACACAGCATCACACTCTTTGAATTTACTGACAGCTGCAGATGAAACTCTTTAACATCCTTTTTGTAGCAGTTACATCGCCACCAAACACCAAGAAAACTCTGAATTAACCTTCAAGTCACTGAGTTAGATTTGTTCTTATGTAGACATCACACACAGTATGACTGAACAAACATGGTGTGTGTGTGTGTCAGGTGAGCTGCCGTACCTGAGGTGTCCTCTCCACACGGTGCTGAAACTCACCCCAGTCGCCTACGGTCAGTCTCTGTCTCTGTCTCTGTCTCAGTCTCTGTCTGTCTGTCTGTCTGTCTGTCTGTCTGTCTGTCTGTCTGTCTGTCTGTCTGTCTGTCTCTCTCTGTCTCTCTCTCTCTGTCTCTCTCTCTGTCTCTCTCTCTCGCTCTCTCTGTCTCTCTGTCTCTGTCTCTCTCTGTCTCTGTCTCTCTCTCTCTGTCTCTCTGTCTCTGTCTCTGTCTCTGTCTCTCTGTCTCTGTCTCTGTGTCTGTCTCTGTCTCTGTCTGTCTGTCTCTCTCTCTCTCTCTCTCTCTCTCTCTCTCTCTCTCTCTCTCTCTCTCTCTCTCTCTCTCATCATCATCATCATCAAACTTCTCATTTCACGTCACAGCCTTTGTGTTTCTGCTCGTCTCTCTCAGGTTGTAAAGTCGAGTCCGTCTTCCTCAACATCGAAGCTGTCAACACACACAGAGACAGACCGGTGGTAAATTCAGTTATTATATTACTGTAGTGTTCTCTCCTTTCCTTGTGTAAAGGATGTCTCCTTGTGTCCTCTGCTGAAGGAGATAAGGAAGCAGTGAACTTTAAAGTTAAACTGTCGTAAATCAGAAATCACTCGTGAGGCAGCAGTAGATCGCACAGCTCTGCTCGTGATCACTGAACGTGGATTAATACATCAACAATTGTAAGAACTCTGTTATCTGGATTACGACAGTTTACTGAAGCTATAAAAGTAAAGAGGACGGCCTCGCCTCTGTCACACTAAACGATTTCATAAGATCTATAACTGAACATAAAAACAGCTTCTCCTCCTCAGAACGTGGACGTGGACAGAGAGCCGGCCGAGGCGTTGGAGACGGTGCCCGATCACATCTAAGGACGAGGACACGTTTGATTTGAACCACCGTCGTGGAAAGTGGCCTTTTTTAATTTAATCATAATGTTCGTTACTGTGATCATTGTTGTGAATGTTTCTCTGGCATTTATGTTGTAAATGCACTTTAACGCAGGACTCAGGCCAAATGTGTGTGTGATGAAGAACTGCTGCTGGTCACATGACCAGGATCACTGTCTGTCCTCTTACACTTCCTGTCCCCGACGACGAACAGCGCTCAGTTCTCAACTCACGACGGTTTCAGCCATTTTGCATCACGTGTTCTCGACGCCTCGAGGCGGCGGCGGTTTGGTCACGAGTGCGAGTCGTGGTTTTAGAAAGAGGAAGGAGAGTTTTCAGTCTCCTGAAACTTTGAGGAATATTTTGGACATTTTGAGAAATTTGTTGGATGATCGATGCCGCAGCGCAGCGTCGAGCGATGAGGCGCTCAGCGTGGCTTAGACTGGAAACTGTCCAATTAAATCGCACTTCTAAACGTTACAATATTTTCACCATTTATCCTGTCAGACGAGTTTCTGTCGATCTGTGCTCGCTTCACAGCACCAAACTAGCACGAGTGGTCGGGTAGATACGCTCGCTTCATCTGAGGGTAGAAAGAACTTCTCTATGTTTGACCAGCACAGTGCAAATAAAGGCTGATTTTTATTCACTGCGTCCGGCTGAGGAATGGTCCAACACACAACGTGCACTTCAAACAACACGTGACATGTTGACGAGCTGTAACGGTCGCGGTGCGTCACCTGTGCAGATGGCTGAATGAATAAGACAGAGTGACGCTCAGTGACATTTTCAAGCACTTTGTTTAAATACAGGCCATTTTCAAGGAATTCCAGGAGCTCATAGATGATCAGCAGAACTATGACGATGAAGCGCTGAGCTGCCGTCATTCCTCGGTCTGTACGCTCGACTCTGTGTGTCATCATCAGAACATCCAGGTGAAGCAGGTGTTGGTGTTTTGGGTGGAGGTGGTCGTGGAACTTGTCGCGTGTTGACTTTTGGTGCAAACCACATATCCCATAATCCTTTGAGAGTAAAACTAACCGACACCGTGACGTGCCTCACCTTACTCTATGCATCCTTACACACACACACACACACACACACACACCTGCCTCGTACAGAGTGTGTGTGTGTGTTTTTAACCGACGTGAGTCGTTTTAATGAGGCGATCTGACGTGTGTGTGTGTGTGTGTGTGTGTGTGTGTGTGTGTCAGTGTTTTAATAGAATATTTGAATGGTGACTGTTTGTTGTTTCGTGTTCTCGTTTATTTCCTGTCAAAGTTTGACTCTGAGCCTGACATGATCAGGACGATGCTGTCATGAAGCTCGTCATCATCAGCTAATTAACTTTATAACCAGACTGGAACAATTTGAAAATAGCAGGATTGCAAAGGGGTGGAAACTTTCTGGAAAGTTTCCATGTACAGATATTGCAAGTCTAAAACTCCATGGGAATTATGGACATTTATCAGACTTCACAATAAATTGTGGGTAATTTAAACAAACTGCTTCATATCCAAACATAAATATAAACAATTAAAAACATTTCAACAGTTTATTTGTAAGAATTTTATCACGTTTGAATCATTTTATTGAATATTATTATTATTATGATGTATCTCTGGTTTTGGAGCCGCTGTGCGCTACATTTTCTTTATCACCTGAGGAAGCAATAAAAAAAACATTTATCTCAGGGGAAGTTTGATTTAAAACAAACAGACGCCAGCAGTCGGTGTGAATAACCGTCTGTACTAAGTTAAATGTCTAGAATAGCGAGTCGTCCCTTTAAAGCCCGTCCGCGGTCGCCACAGTGAAGTCGTTCGTGCTTCGTCGCGCTGCTCGTCTCGTCCACGTGAACGTGACTCGTGCCTGTTTGTCCTGAGCTCTGTACCGTGTCGTCTCACAGCAGCGAGAGAAATGAATGAAAACGAATCACTGAATCTGTTAAAGACTTTATTTTCTGAACAAATAACTGTTACCTGAAAGTCGAGGCAATAAAATGAGAATGATACCTGAAGAGTGTGTGTGTGTGTGTGTGTGTGATCACTGATGTCAAAGGCGTACAGATGCTTTGTAACAGTCGAAGAAAAACGTGACGCCAAAATAAATAAAGTTAAAAACATGCAGAGTTATCGCTGGCTGCTGGTGCTGGCCTGCGTCGAGGTGTGGAGGGAGTGCGCCTCTTTGTACTGCTGAGTCCAGCTCTGAGGGTCCTGTTCATGGAGCTGAGAGCAGACAGCAACATTAGGTACTGACCCGTTTCATGCACACACACACACACACACACACACACACAGACAGAGGTACTTACTTCACCCATGAACTCGAGGATTTTGGCTTTTGACACCTCCATATCGGCACGCTGACCCCATCGGAACTCGTGCTCTATCGGCTCCGTGTGAGGGATTCGCACGTACTCCAGGTATCTACACACACACACACACACACAGGTGTGCAGGTTAAACTCCACCGGGCAGCTCGAGCTGCTTCCAAAGTTTCTCTGTCTGATCTCGTTAAAACTTCACCTGAAGTCTCGAACAGTAACAATGTTTGGAGTCTGACGACCAGCCACTCTGCTGTAGTGGTCTGGTTTCTTCCAGTCTCCTGCTGCTCTGTGGTGTGGTATAAACCAGAGTCTATGGTCTGACAGACAGTGGCTCTGAACACACCAGCACAGTACAGGGCTTGAACCCGTGACCTTCTGAACACACACCTGCTGTTTTAGACGACTGAGCTATCACCTGAGCTGAACGGTTCAGGACTCGTGAGTGTTCACACCTTCAGGTGGGGGAGGGGAGGGGAGGGACTGAGGAATCTGGTTTGTGTGTGTGTGTGTGTGTGTGTGTGTAACCTGATGACTGGACGTCTGCAGACACGCAGGTCTGGGATCAGATTTCATATCTGAGACGTGTTTGTGTTGGAGCAGACAGATGAAGGAAGTCTGTTTGTTACAGAATCAGGTGATCCTCTTACTCGATCACATGACTTTAACCGTCCTACCAGGCGTCCCTCTCTACCTTCACAGACCTCCTGAAGACCTCCAGCTCCTCAGTTCTAACCTCGGCTCGTGTGAATGTAACCAGACTGAACGTTCTGTGTACGTGCTCACCTCTGTCGCACAAACTCGTCTGTGATCACCTTCTTCACGTCACCGAACTCTTCGTGTTTCTCTCTGGAGGATCAACGGAAACAAAAAGACGTCACGAATCATGACGACTCGTCTCGGAAAGATCAGGTGCAAAGAAACGTCGTCTCACCCGGAGTCAACGCGGAGCTTCTTCAGAGTGTTCCAGATGAGGTCTGCAAACACACGAGTCACACGGTGAACGGAGGAGTAACCCAACACAGAAGCAAGAGGCTGCAAGCTGTCACTCACTCTCTCTGACGACGCCTCCTTTCATGAAGATCACACCGAGGATCACAAACAGCAGACCCATCTTCGGGTTGGCCGGACTCCTGCTCAGACCAGACGGACACAGATGTTGAACACGACGTATGAAGGCACGACGCAGGAGAGTCTTTTTACTCACTTGATCGGCGAGGCTCCTTCGATCTTCTCCAACTTATTGATGAGTATGTACATGTGATTCTTGGCATCGATCTCCACCAGTCTGAGGCCGAACACCTGACAGACAGACGAGAGACAGCGTGAGCTTAATGTACCGTGACAGCCGAGGCGCCGTGTTCAGACTGAGCGGACCTGGTCAAAGACTCGTGCTGCTCTCTTGATGATCTCTGGGTAGATGTTCCTGTAGTCCTTCACCACGTGTTTGACCAGGTCTGAGAAGACAAAGAAAGAAGGTGAGCCACCTGAGCCACGTCACACGGTGACACACACACACACAGAGCAGACCTGCAGCTGTACCTGCTCGCCGCACAGGAATCTTCTTCTGGTCCTTCATCAAGAAGTACTGCACCACCTCGGCCGTCTGCAGGTCAGACGGGACGCGTCAGAGAGTTCACCATTCAAAATAACGTGTGTGTGTGTGTGTGTGTGTGTGTGTGTGTGTGTGTGTGTGTGTGTGTGTGTGTTACCTTCTGGTCGACCTGTGCAGTGGTGAGCTTCTCCAGGCCTCTCTGGACCTGCGACGTGCTCGGCTGAGTGAACGTCGCGTCGTCATCTTCTTCCTGAGACACCAAGTTACCGGACTGCCTCTGCAGCAGAACACACACACACACACAGCCAGAGGTCAGAGGTCAGGTTAACACACACACACACACACACACACACACACACACAGCCAGAGGTCAGATTAACACACGGGAGCGGCCGAACGTGACCGGACATCTCAGCTGAGGTGAGGACACGACGCGGCTCAGCCCGTCTCATCCACGCTGTGCGTCCATCTTATCTCATCCAGGTAGTACAGGTGTGAACTGAGAGCTGTTCACCTGTGATCAGCTCACCTGAGACGCCTGTTAATGTGAACAGGTCTGTTCACGCTCCAGCATGACGTCAGTGTGTCCAACAAGAGAACATATTTAAATATTCAAAGACTCTGAGACAGACAGGAGGACACGTTAGAGGAGACAGACAGGAGGACACGTTAGAGGAGACAGACAGGAGGACACGTTAGAGGAGACAGACAGGAGGACACGTTAGAGGAGACAGACAGGAGGACACGTTAGAGGAGACAGACAGGAGGACATGTTGGACATGTCCACGGTGGAGGACTCACTTTGCTCTGGGAGCTGCTGTGTGTGCTGGACGGTCTCTTTCTCTGCGTCATGTCGACCCTGCACCTGAGGACAGACAGGTGAGAGACAGGTGAGAGACAGGTGAGAGCTCCGTGAAGCTTCAAACAACTACAAAACTACAAAAACTACAAGAACTACAAATGAAGTAAACGCGGACAAACACGGAAGTAACGTTAGCTCGCCGTGCTAATCCCGTTAGCTGCTTTAAAGTTAAACTCGGTTTGACGTGAGTTCACCTGTGAGCTCACCTGTGAGCTGCACACACACCTGCGCGCTCACACTTCCCGCCAAATAAAGAAAACAAACTTTGATCGAACTCACTTTGACTCAAATGCAAACCGACGATTTCCCGCTAATAACAGCGGTCTGAGGCGCCCGTTGATGACGTCATGCGCGAGCGCCGGCAGAGACGTTCAAAGTGCGGCGCGGGGCCAGCCGCGGGCCGCGGGCTGACGTCATGCGGCCCTCAGCTTCATGTTTGTAACATGTGACCTGATGAAGCTGTTATTAATCTGCATGTTTACTTTATTTAAAAACTTTATTCTGCACTCACAGACAGTTCACATCAAAACAGTCAAACACATTCAGACTGAGCAACATTAAAACCAGTTTGTAAAGGTGAGTTTGTGTGGAGGGAGGAGGGCGGCTGCAGAGGAGGCTCCGTGGCCCAGGTGAACAGAGGTGGCCCAGGCTCCGTAGTCCAGGCTCGGTGGCCCAGGGTCGATGGCCCGGGCTCTGTGGCTCTGTGGCCCGGGCTCGGTGCTCGGTGGTGGAGGAGTCAGGAGGTCTGCCTCAGATGAACAGAGGAGGCTGCAGGATGGATCGTGGCGATGGAGCCAGTCAGTGAGGTATGAAGGAGGCTTTACACTGTGAGACTGAGAGTCAGCTGCATTTCAACACACACACACACACACACACACACACACACACACACACACACACACACACACAGTAATGAAGACATAATAAATAAAGAAGTAACAGTGAAGCTGATTTATTCAGGATGTTTTCCACCGCTGCTTCTTTGTCCTGTAGAGGTCGCTGTTTCTGTGTTTCAGTCAGTATAAGTACAGTAGTAGTTTGTGTACTTGAGTACTACATAGCAGTACACTCAGTGTACTCGGTGTGTGTGTGAAGCAGCAGCAGCATATGTTTACAAGCTGTTCACAGGAAAAGAAGCTCTGAGGACAAAGTCCACTTTCCAGACCAGTGTCGATTGGACGTGGCAGACAGACAGACAGGCAGGCAGGCAGGCAGACAGACAGGCAGGCTGAGCGTCTCACCCCCCTGCACAGAGAGAGGGATCGGCGGTGAGTGCGGACTGTCTCCGCGGTGCGTGGTGGACCGTCGGCCCGGCTGTGAGTGCTGGCCATGCGGGGGAGAGGATGGAAGAGGCAAAAGTTTCTCCGCTCAAGAACTTCATCGCTGGGGGAGTCGCAGGAGCCTGTCTGCTGCTGGCTGGACACCCGCTGGACACCATCAAGGTGACTGCTCAATGCTGCTATATGCACACCTAGATGATGTTTATATGTTGTTTATATGTTGTTTATATGTTGTTCATATGTTGCTCATATCTCGGATGTCACCGTCATCCTGCTGTCTGTTTCTGAGCGCTTCTTCTTGGAGGTTTGATTGTGTTCGGACTAAAGTCAGCCCGGCTGATCAGATGCTGAGTTTATTGGATTATTGATAAATCAGCTTACAATGTCACCGAGGCCACAAGGCGAGCTACAGGAAGGACAGCAGAGCTGAAAACAGTCGTTTCAGTTTCATTTCACAAAGGAATCTTCTAATCGGGGTGATTTGTCTTTCAGCTGTCGTGCAGACAGTCTTAACGTCAGTTCAGTCTTTGAAAGGTACAAAGTTCATTTATTTATGAGTCACAGAGTTCAACAGGTCTGTTGTAGACATTTATTTCACAAACAAAGCAGAAATGACACGCTGATTAATAATCAATACTTTTAAATAGCTACATTTAATGACATGTTTTTACTAAATAAATCACAATTTATATTAATTTAATTTCAGTAAGTTCTTTTCTTCAATAAGTCTTATTAGGTTGCAGTTAACTCAGGTAGAGATGTTCATGAGTTTAATGCACATTATCATCATTATGTATTTTATTTAATCTGTGGATTTCTTTGTCAGTTTTCTGAGGCATCATCATTTCTGAAGCGTCATTAAAAGTCCAAAAATATTAAAGCTGAAACTCAGACGACTCAGTCGTCTCTCCTGGCTGCTGAATATGAAGCAGGTCTCACACCTTGACAGAACTTAAGGGAAGTTTTAAGTTGAGGGGAGTCATTGTGAAATGTTTCTATTCATAGCTAAACTTTCCATGTCGTCCTCCGTGCACAAGCTGCTGGGTGCTTCTCTCAGGTTAACACAAGGTTTCTGTTTTAATGAGCTAACCGAGCTCACAGTGCGGGCTGCCCGGCTAACAGACTGAGCTAACATGAGCTAACAGCAGCTCCAGCTGTCAGCAGTTTACTTCACTGTCCATCATAAACTCTGTAAATCACAGAGAGTTGAGGCGGAGCAGCCGGAGGACATCAGAGGGAAAACCAGGAAACATTTTCTCCATAAAATCTGATCCAGTTTCACCAGAATCAGTGAAAAGATGTTCACCGCTGTAATGCATGGAGACGGTAAGTGAACTCGTTGAAGGGTGAACCACAGACCTCTGAACGGCTCCTCCTGGCTTTGGATCAACTGTCAGACACCAACACCCTGTTTGTTTTATCAGCGACCCCGAGCTGCGGACGTTGAGGGTGTTTCCTTTATCTCATGTCTCAACAATCCTCCCTGTGTGTGTGTATTTGTGTGTGTTATCTATGTATACATATATAAATGTGTGTGTGTGTGACCATTCTAATAAAGCTCTGTTCTTCAGGTGAGGCTACAGACGCAGCCCAAAGCCTCCTGTGCTCAGTATGTGATCTACACAGGAACATACGACTGCTTCCGCAAGACCGTATCCAAAGAGGTGAACACACACACACACACACACACACAGAATGACAGCTTGTGGAGCTAATTCTGCAGTCGGTGCCGTTAAATCATCCTAGAAGAAGAAGATGCACAGAGATAATGAGGTCATTGAAGGAGCTATCTTCTATCTGGTTTCAAAGACATGCAGGTTAATTGGTGACTCTAAATTGTTTGTATGTGATACACTGATAACTTGTCCAGGGTTGGACCCCGCCGTTTGCCCAATGCCACCCTAATTTGCACTGTGTGTGTGTGTCCAGGGCGTCCTCGGCCTCTACAAAGGTATGGGGGCTCCTCTGGCCGGCGTGGCTCCGATGATGGCCATCAGTTTCTTTGGGTTCGGCCTGGGGAAACAACTCCAGCAGACGGATCCCGGCAAACCTCTAACGTGAGTAACACACATCCCTGTTAAAAACAACGCGTGCTCCAGCCAGCAGAGACACTACTGAGCATGAGCAACACACCTGCAGGGGTCCACCTGGTAACAATGTTTAAAATATTAGCAGAGCAGTTTAGCCATGATTTAAAGCATGAGCTAAAAAAACGTCCCCTGTTGGCTTTCCGGTTCCCTGTTTGTGTGACCATGTGTAACCACGTCCACAGTCAGACGGGTCTGCAAGTCCACGTGCATGCACACACGCAGAGTTGTGTCTTTTTTACAGTGTGTTTGTAATACCTGGAATACGAGCTCTATATACATTCACTCCTTTGTTGCCCTCCCCTCTGCTGTCATTTGCTCATTTGAAGCTACACACCCCTCGACTCCTTTCCTCATGTTACCCTGCCACCTCCCACCCCGGCTGTCAGCTCTTTATTTTGACCTCATGTGTTCCTCCGTCTAAATATACATGTGTGTGTACTGTATCCTGCAATGTCGCACGTGCTGGAGACCGCCTCTGCCCCCCCGTGTGAGTTCACACACGCTTTGTCGGATAAAACACATAAATCTGTGCAACAGCAGCATTCTTTATCCTTACATGGGAACGCAGCTCTGCTGCAGATGTTGAGGTGTTCACTCCTGATAAACCTTTTGGCACTCAGCTCGTCATCAGATAACAGCGCTGCGGTACATGTACGCTGGTGTTCAATGTTATGGAGATAATGGTGAAAGTTTCCATCAGCTCTTCAGCTTTTCTCCTCCGTCCTGTTTTATTCTATTCAGGCACACTCAAATCTTCCTGTCTGGCTGTCTGGCAGGGGTCTTCACCACAGTGATCGTGGCTCCGGGAGAGAGAATCAAATGTTTACTGCAGGTAAAGTGTGTTTCATGTTTTATATTTCAGTAATGACAGTCAGTAATAATCTCACTGGATGATTGTGACGTTTTCCAGGTGCAGGCTAGCAGTGGCAAGGCGAGGTACTCGGGTCCACTGGACTGTGCAGTCAGGCTGTATAAGCAGCAGGGGATCCGCAGCGTGTACAAAGGGACTGTGCTGACTCTCATCAGAGGTAAACACACTCTCCGTTTGTGTTAGTGATTAGTACTGTTATGTTTTTATATCTACAGACACCGCGTGTCCTCTTCAGAGTCATTAATGTGTTGATCTCTTTAATGCTGCAGCTGGTAAACATGGAGTTTACTACTATAATAATATAAATCTATAAAGTCACGTCTCTGTCTCTCTCAGATGTGCCTTCTAACGGTCTTTACTTTCTGACGTATGAATACCTCAAGAACCTCCTGACACCTGAAGGTCAAAGGTGAGTAACCGTGGTTACAGTGAAGAGACAGGCATCAGTTTGAGCTGTTTTCTGAACCACTACATTCAGACATATTTTATAAAACATACGATGCACTTTATCAGCGTACTCAGCAGTTTGTGTTGGTGTGTTAGTGTTTCCCAGCTCAGCACTCCTAAAATCCTCCTGGCTGGCGGCGTGGCCGGCATATTAAACTGGACGATCGCTCTTCCTCCAGACGTCCTCAAGTCCAACTTCCAGACAGGTGAGTAGTTCACTGTGCACTTCCTGTCATCTGAAGCTCATCGTTACTGAAGATCAGTCTCCTTTAACGTGTGTGTGTGTGTGTGTGTGTGTGTGTGTGCGTGTGCAGCTGCAGATGGGAGGTACAGAGGTCTGGTCGACGTCCTGAGAACGCTGCTCAGAGAAGAAGGACCCACGGGCCTGTATAAAGGATTCAATGCAGTGTTTCTGCGAGCCTTCCCTGCCAACGCGGTAAGTCTTCTATGTCACTCTGACATCACACTTTCTAAATGTTTACTCCTTCCTGCTCGATAACCAGAACCAAACAGAACCTGCAGATTTCTTTGTCTGTCAAAGTGTCCGAATTCTCCAAACTGTGAGCCGGCAGCATTTCCTTGAACTCTGTTCTTTCCTCCTGCAGGCCTGTTTTTTGGGGTTTGAAGTGGCATTAAAAGGACTGAACGCCATCGCACCCAGCTGGTGAACCAAGTCTGGACCCGAGTCACACCTCCACCTGTCTCCATGTTTGTGTCACATGTCAGGATGAATCATTGTATTCTTAAATGTGAATTTTTTTACATTTAATTTTACAAATTATTTTTGTTTGTAAACTCACTTTTTATGAGTAATATTACAGCGTGAACACTCGAGATGAATCTTTCTGAACCTTGTGTTTACAAACTGTGATGTGTAAAATCAGAATGGCTTGAAATGTTTTTGATCGAAAAACTTTTGCCAGAAGCCAAAATTAATTTATTCTGGATGAAGCGGTTTGAATGAGCCGGGGGAGTTTTATAAACTTTGTGATGAAATAAAAATGTTTTTAATTCATATTTAAAGAGTGTCGACTGCTTACCTTAAACACTGCGTCACAAAGCCATCATCTGCCCGAGCAACAACTACCGTGGCTGTGAAATGAGGCTTGAGGCTGGCTGCAGAAGTGAGTCAGTCTCCATAAGTCCCCATGTTAGACAGCAGAAATAAACATGTTTACAGCCTGGTACAAAAAACAGTTTTGGTCTCTGTAGCTAATTTCCCCGTTCATGACAACTGTACTGAGGGTAAATTTATATACAACTCACCTAATATTCACACACGATATCTGAATTATTATATATTATTATATTGATATCACTTTGTGACCTCACTTCAGGTTGTGGCTATGTCTTCGCAAAAGAAAAGATGAGGAGAGAAAAACTCGCTGGACTTGTTCAGTCATTTTCTTTATAAAATATGCGTCCATTGTTAATAAATATAAAAAGAACAGATCTTCTTTTTATTCACAAACATATCAAATATCTAAGCATTGTGTTATTAACACAGTATCTATCAGCAGGTCACCTTTCACAGTGAGTCAGTGACGAGCTTCACTTTTGACCTAATTCACAGCCTCCATCTCCCAGAAGTCCTCATTCCTCAGTCAGTGCATTGTTGGACTACATTAAACATTAAACACGGTTTGACGGAACAAATATTAGTTTTATTCCTGAGGCCGGAAAATGTGACAATAAAGTTAAAACTAACAAAAACAAACAGAGCCTTTAAAACACGACTTTAAAGCCAGCCTACATTACCCACAAAGCAGTGCGCGGCATCCAGTTCCGGGTCGTTGACCGTCATCCTGTCAGCAGGAGAAAGGTGAGTTTCATGTTTGTGACGTTTTCTGCAACATTTAAGTTATTAAAACGTTAAATAAACGTTTCAATGTGACCCATAAAGCTTCGCGGCGCGTGTTCTGAATATTTAACGACGTAAAGTGACGTCTGTGCACGAGGACAGCGACAGAGGCGGACAGCTGTTGAATGACTGTTCAAGGAACGTTAGCTGAACGTTAACTTAACGTTTGTTTCACCGGTTAGTGTGTGTGTGTGTGTGTGAGGAAGGCTAGTGGTTAGCCAGCAGGCTAACGGTGCAGCTGCTAGACCTGAATGTTGTGACGTCAGACTGGACCAGGACCAGGACCAGGACCAGGTGTGGTCATCGGTGCAAACATAACGTTCAGGTGTTCGCCGGGTAACGTGCAGGTGTTCGCCGGGTAACGTGCAGGTGTAACGTGCAGGTGTTCGCCGGGTAACGTGCAGGTGTTCGCCGGGTAACGTGCAGGTGTAACGTGCAGGTGTTCACCGGGTAACGTGCAGGTGTAACGTGCAGGTGTTCGCCGGGTAACGTGCAGGTGTTCGCCGGGTAACGTGCAGGTGTAACGTGCAGGTGTTCGCCGGGTAACGTGAAGGTGTTCGCCGGGTAACGTGCAGGTGTTCGCCGGGTAACGTGCACACAAAGGTGTGCATGGATGTCACGTGCAGGGTCAGGGTGAGGTCGGTGCTGATGTGTTGGCGGGGAGCTGCTGCTCACAGTGTGTCAGAGTTAACGGGCTCTTCATTACTCTTCATTAATCAGCTGTTACCTTTAAAGGTGTGTCTGTCACAGCACAGGTGTTCAGGAGGCTACAGGAGCCCAGAATGGACAAACTGTTTGCTCATCTGTGTGGATGACAGCTGATACTCGCACCTCTGCTCACAGCTACATGTTCCTGTGTGTGTTGTCAGCTTCATGTGTGTGGATGTGGAGGTAGTGTCCGTGGAGCGCTGTGATGCCCCTGGAGGTCAGATGGCCGTTCCCACAGTGCCCTCCTCTGGCATGGAGGGTCTCCAGCTCGCTCATCATGGGCATGGTGGGCTCCTATTCCTACTTCTGGACCAGTAAGTTGGAATCTGAGACGTAAAAATGTTTCAGTCTTGTTCGGTTTGTTCAGCTAAATCTCCCTCCTCCTTCTTCAGAGTACATGAACTACTTGACGGTCCACAACCGCGAGGTTCTGTGGGACCTGGTCGACCAGAGGCCCTCTGACACGCCCCTCATCACACTGTCCAATCACCAGTCCTGTATGGATGACCCGCACATCTGGGGTGAGGACAGAGTCAGCAGGTGAGGTCAGTGTGAGATGCCAGCGTCAGAGAAATAATCACAGGTGTGTTTCTGCTTCAGGTGTGCTGAGACTCAGACATCTGTGGAACTTCAACAGGATGCGGTGGTGAGTTTTATCATCTCCACGCTTCGTCTGTGGCAGTCGTGCCACTGTTTGGTTTTTATGATTTCACTTGTTGGGACAGGACTCCGGCTGCATCCGACATCTGTTTCACCAAAGAGCTTCACTCTCGATTCTTCAGCCGGGGGAAGTGTGTTCCCGTCTGCAGAGGTGAGTCTCTGTCGGCGGAAACTTTGTCTTTGTCTCGGACGGATGACTGATGTCACGTGTGTTCTTCTCGGTAGGTGACGGTGTTTATCAGAAAGGCATGGACTTCATCCTGGAGAAGCTGAACAGAGGAGAATGGGTGCACATCTTCCCAGAAGGTGCGTCAGCCTTCTTCCTGTCATGTTTGTTTCCTCTGAAGCTTTTTGATTAAAGATCTTCTTCTTTATTCACCAGGCAAAGTCAACATGACTGAAGAATTCATACGGTTAAAATGGGGTGAGTGCCACTCTGATCCTGATGTGCAGCACGTACAGAAGGAATGTACATGACAGATGTAAACACTGACCGGTTCAGCTCCTGTTCTGGCACGACACCGGCTCCTGTTGGGCCGCCCTGGATCTTTAAACCTCTTTTGTGCCTGTGATGCAAACACTAACTCTCTCCCCGGTCCCCCCAGCTAAACATGAGCTAACAGACTGAGCTAACAGCAGCTAACAGACTGAGCTAACATGAGCTAACAGCAGCTAACAGACTGAGCTAACAGCAACTAACAGACTGAGCTAACAGCAGCTAACAGACTGAGCTAACATGAGCTAACAGACTGAGCTAACATGAGCTAACAGACTGAGCTAACATGAGCTAACAGCAGCTAACAGACTGAGCTAACAGCAGCTAACAGCAGCAAACAGACTGAGCTAACAGCAGCTAACAGACTGAGCTAACATGAGCTAACAGACTGAGCTAACATGAGCTAACAGACTGGGCTAACATGAGCTAACAGCAGCTAACAGACTGAGCTAACAGCAACTAACAGACTGAGCTAACAGCAGCTAACAGACTGAGCTAACATGAGCTAACAGACTGAGCTAACATGAGCTAACAGACTGAGCTAACATGAGCTAACAGCAGCTAACAGACTGAGCTAACAGCAGCTAACAGACTGAGCTAACAGCAGCTAACAGACTGAGCTAACATGAGCTAACAGCAGCTAACAGACTGAGCTAACATGAGCTAACAGACTGAGCTAACAACAGCTAACAGACTGAGCTAACATGAGCTAACAGCAGCTAACAGACTGAGCTAACAGCAGCTAACAGACTGAGCTAACATGAGCTAACAGCAGCTCCAGCTGTCAGCAGTTTACTTCACTGTCCATCATAAACTCTGTAAATCACAGAGAGTTGAGGCGGAGCAGTCGGAGGACATCAGAGGGAAAACCAGAAAACATTTTCTCCATAAAATCTGATCCAGTTTCACCAGAATCAGTGAAATAGTTGGTGCTGTGTGACTTAGTGCCGTGAAGCGTTACGTACTTCTCCCGACCCGGAGCCCAAAGTTACATAGTGTGAGGACAGACGTACGACTGACAGAGACGTGACGACCGCCTGACTGGTTCAGCTCATCTCTGGTTTGTGTTTTTAGGTGTGGGTCGACTTATATCAGAGTGCTCCCTTAATCCGATTATCCTGCCGCTCTGGCATGTGGGTGAGTTATACACCACAGGTGAAAACACATTATCTCACCTTCAGTGAGCCACAGACAGGAAGTCAGAAAGTTTCACACTCTGTTGGTTTCATGGAACATGAAGCAAAACCTAGAATATTGGCAGCCTCGTCATTTCCATGATTTCATGAAGTTTTCGTCACTTCATACAAAAACCAAGTCGCCTTTCTGAGTTTGACTTTATTTCAGGTTTGACTGACGTCCTGCCAAATATGAAGCCCTACATTCCTCGGACTGGAAAGGTAGGAGCGCTGCTGAGCGTTAATTTCAAATGTCTTCATCACAGCTTCGTTTGCTTTAATTGTTGGTTCACTTGCAGAGAATCACAGTCCTGGTGGGGAAACCGTTCAGTGTTAAAGACATCGTTGAAACTCTGCGAGCTGAAAACAAGAGCCAGGTGAGGACAGAAAGAATTAAACATCTGCTAATACTCCAATAATGTAACTATATTTTATTATCTTACCACAAGAATATGATTTTTATATACAGGTATCTGAGACAGAATATTGATTAATATAAATTCAGTTCAAAAGTTTCAGCAGATCGAAACGTTTTTTTTCTTTTATTTGATGTTTAAAGATGAAACATTTCATTAGTTAGTCATTAAAATAAATAAAAAATGTCAAAAATTCAGCTTCTTAAATGTGAATATTTCCTGTTCCTGTGTTACTTGCAGAGGACGTTGTGAAAAGTTCTTGTGCAAAACCTAAAAATATTCAAATGTTTGAAATGAACTGTATATAAATATAATGTGTAATCCGTCAGGTCACAGTTGTGAGAGATAAACGACATCAAATAGTGCAACACATTCCTTCTTTAACTTTTCAGCTGGAAATGAGGAAGACTTTGACCGACTTCATCCAGGGAGAGTTCCAGAGTCTGAAAGCTCAGGCCGAGGCCCTGCACGGGGAGGTACAGACCAAATCCTGAGTCCCAGCCGTCCCGCGTTGTCCCGTCAGACTCCTCATGACTGATGACCCTTTACTGTAAACTGAGGGTGACACCTTTACGACTGGAAGTCCACGAGACTGTTTTTTACCTCCTGTACTTTGGTATCTCCTCCACAGACTCACGACAAGCTTCACAACGTTTTGAGTAACGTTTTTTTTTTTTTTTTACGGGATCAGGATCATTATCGAGGGTCATTTCCATGAATGCTGATGCAACTGAAACTCTCTAATTGTTTTTTATTTAATACAGTGAATGCATCGTTTAGTTGCTGGCTCCAATCCACTGCCACCCAACAATAACCTGTTTAGACGCTGTGTGACCTCGAGGCTGACAGCTTCAGTTAGTGTTAGTCCTCAGACTGTTTCTCTGTTATTCTCCCACCAGCCTATGCCTCATGATTTATGTGCAGTGCCAATGCAGGAAGTGCTTTATGTGGCTGCGGAATATGAATGTGGGTGGAGGTTGTGGTGGTGGATGGACGCAAAGCAGACTAGATTTAACGTTGAACCTTTAAGTTCTAATTCTTCAGATTTCAGTCGATGAAAACAGGATGTGTGGTTTGAAACCGCTGCTTTTTATCAGGAACCCAACAGAAGAGCAGCTGGTGTGTCTGTTTACAGCGCAGCCAAACAATCTCAGGTTGTTTTAATAAAGACATTCATTTATTTCTTTTTGCCATCATGCTGTACGCGGTACAAGCTGAAAGGTTTAGACACCGTGTTGAGGTCTTCATCGCTCCGTCTGGCTCTGTTTTGATGAACGATCACCTTCCGGCCGCACTCACCGTGGTGACAGATGCATTGTGTTTCCTTTGGCCGATTCACAATAAAAGCCACCGATTGAATGCTTTTATTTAAAAAAATCCTGACCAGAAATTGCACAAAACTTTGGCAGGAAATCTTTAAGATTATAACTTAAACCAAGTGTTTTATTTGCCATAACCCGACCGATCTTTCCCCGACCTGAACCACGCCTTAGCTGGCACATCCACATAATGCAGAAAGCAAGAATTTAAAAACTTTTGGCGTTTGGATGCAAAGAAAACGGTTTGCATCCAGCTGTTACCTCATTTTAAGAGAACTTTACACAAAGCTGCTGTTTGTTTAAATACTAAATATTAGTATGCACATATATGCGCATGTTGTGACTTATAGAGTCATAATTTGTAATCTAGTGAAGATGATCTGGAAGTCAGAGCTGTACTGCATGGTTTTATCAGCATGCAGACTAAACAGATACTATGATGTCGACGATGACGATGGTGAAGACGACGATGACGACGACGATGACTATGATAATACGACAACGACGATGATGACGACGACAATGATGATGTTGACGATGATGATGGTGACGACGATGACGACGACAATGGCGATAATACGACAACGACGTTGACGATGATTGCGACGATGACGAAGACGATAATGACGACAATGGCGATAATACGACAACGATAATGACGACGATGACGACAACGATGACAACGACAATGACGATGATAATACGACAAAGCCGTTGACGATGATGACGATGGTGATGACGACGAAGGCGATGATGGCGACGATGACGACAATGACGATAATACGACAACGACGTTGACGACGATGATGACGACGACAATGACGATAATACGACGACGATGACGACAATGATGGCGACGACAATGATGGCGAAGACGTTGACGATGATAATGACGACGACAATGATGATGATGATGACGATTAAGACGATGATGATGATTGTGCTGTCATATGATTTGCTTTTATCGTGTAGCTTTGAATCTGTCCACTGTCCTCTCTCTGCCCTCTCGTTCAAATCTTTCCTTTTCTGATTAACAGTCAAAGTTTTCTGATGATCTTCAGCCTCTGCCTGCGCCTCCATTGCAGATGTACATAACTTATTTTATCACTGAGATCAGCGGCTTTTATAACGGAGGGAAGGCCGCGGCTAAGTGATGTGTGGTTATAAAATTTTATAAAATGTATCACCTTACTGTGATGGCCACTCTTTCCTACTGTACAGTATGTGAACTCCAATAAAGTATTTGACTTTTCTAAACTTTAATTGTTTGTTTTTTGTTTTTTTTAATGGAAATGTTGCCATGACAACTCATGTTCACCGCCTCTTGTGTGACTGAACCTCCACCTTCAGACTGTGCTGGACTGACACGTGACCACATGACAGTGATATTAGCACAACATGATAAAACAGTGTTGAAAGTTTCAGAACAGAGCAGCCACAGTTAGCCGATTAGACTGTTGAGAATTCTTCATGCAGTGTTGATGGATGGCAGGAATATTTTTTTCAGCCTCTTAAAAAACACGGCACGGACAACAATTTTCCGTGAAGTTTAAACATGAAAATAATTCTCGAGCTGAAATGGTTGGCGAATAGATTTACTAAATGTTCATGTTTTTAATAAAAGTAAAAACAAAGACGCTTAAAATGAAAATGGATGATTATACAGGAGAAAGTACGATGTACCTCTGAAATGCAGTAGAAAACGTGTATATGTATATATTTGTATATATGTATGTATATGTTTGATTATGTATATGTATGTATATATGTATATATGTGTTTGTATATATGTGTGTATATATGTATGTATATGTTTGTATATATGTTTGTATATATGTATGTATGTGTTTGTATATATGTGTGTATATATGTATGTATATGTTTGTATATATGTATGTATATATGTTTGTATATATGTATGTATGTGTTTGTATATATGTGTGTATATATGTATGTATATGTTTGTATATATGTATGTATATATGTTTGTATATATGTATGTATATATGTATGTATATGTTTGTATATATGTTTGTATATATGTATGTATGTGTTTGTATATATGTGTGTGTGTGTGTCGCAGAGGAGCGTCTTCTTCATCCGGCGTCACGTGACCTTGCCTGACGTCACCCGCTGTCCGTGGATCTAAAGATGGCGCCCGCAGAGCATCTCCGCCGCGCCTCGCCGTCTCTGTCCGGCCTCCTTCTCGGCTTGCTGAGCGCGCTGAGCACCGCGAGCTGCGATGAGCAGGTGCCGCTCATCCTGTGGACGAGCGAAGGGTGAGCGCTGTTTGATTTCTGCGTTATTCGGGCCGTTATTCTGTTCTTCTCCCGCTCGGGGGGTTAACGGATTCTGACGCTCTTATTGCCCGGCAGCTAACGGTTAACGGTTAACGGTTAACGGTGAGCGGTGTCGGCTCTTTAACGGAGCCTCCGTAGATCTCTGCTACAAACTATAAAATGAACCGTCATAATTACATGAAGCGACGTAACGTCAGAGGTTCGTGTTATTCTAACGGACGTCAGGTGCCGCGTCACCTGTCATCATGACGCTGTCTGACCGTTATTAAAGACGTCATGACGTCATACACCTGCCTGTGGAAAGGTGTCCTTCAGAGTAATTAAGGCCCGAGCACGCACTGTGTGCGACGCCCTATTGAATTTCAAATGTTTATTATTTTAATTATTTTCTTTCTTATTTTTCCTAAAAGTAAATCACATTTCTGACGGACTGTACTCGAAAAGTTCCCTACCCCTCAAAGTCGGGTGTAAAATGACGTATGTTGTGGATCTCACACATGGACAAACAAAAATGATAACCTGAAGCTACCAATGATGAACATTCATCTTCATAAGTGGAGACAGATAACAGTCAAGCTCAGTCTGTCTCCGTCCAGGTGGCTTGCAAACAGTGACCAACATCTCACGGGTTTCGAACCCATGACTTCAGAACTTCTAAGGAGCACTCTACCAACTTGAGCTATCAGCTCACAGAGTTACCTTTCATGTCTTTGTGGTTTTCACTCTCTCTTTTGTACAGACACCTCTGTCGCCACTAGGAGGCGCCGTGAAAATCACCAAATATTTTTATGGAAATGTATTCTAGGCCAGACTGCCACCATATATCAGAGGTTTGGTGAAGATTGGAGCGTTTTTGGCAAAGTTATAGCACGTCGAAATTTCATGGCAAAACGCCAACATTCGTAGCCCCGCCCCTTTCACACAGCAAATCCTAAACTTACGATTTTGATAACTTTTCATCGTCGAGGCCTCAGGAACACACACGCCAAGTTTCAAACAGATGGGATGAATCGCACCGCGTGCTCGGGCCCTAATGATGTTTACAGCTCTGTCTCACACTGTGAGAATAAAAGCTTTCACCTGAGTTTGATTCATGTTGTGTACGTACACGTTAACACTCAGCTCAGTCTCCTACAGCAGCAGCACTGAGATGCTGCAGCACTCAAAGTTGGAAACTTTCCATGGGAATGAACCAAACTGAAGGTCGGCCCTTTAACAGGAACTTAAATATAGTTTGGAAAATATATTTTATGATCGTCTTGACTAAATCAAACAGTTGAAGACACACACGTGAGCTCGTGGTTGTTCTGTCTGCACGGGCTGTAACCTGCTCGTGAATAACTCAAACATGCGTGAATCATTTTTCTGTCATATAAAGGAGCAGGGTTTGGACTGATGTTCACGTTCGGTTCCACTAGAGGCCACCAAAGCTCCACAGGGGAGTCGTAAGTCTTCAGTTAAAACAGCGAACACTGAATCTGTCAGGGAGTTAAGTGTGTGTGTGTGTGTGTGTGTGTGTGTGTGTGTGTCTGCTCTCCATCAGGGTCTCTCTCCCAAATCAGTCCCCTCCAACAGCGGGTCACATCGTGGAGCAGCAGCAGCTGGCCTCTTACCTGGAGAACGCTCTGAATGTAGGCCCAAGAAATGTAGTGCTGTTCCTTCAGGACAAGGTACACACACACACACACACACACACACACACACACTTTTAAATGTTTATTCTATTTGTTACATCACAAGTTACAGGCTAATATTTAGAGATGTTTGCTGGACAGTCTTCAGTGATCAGAACACGTTCAGCCTGTAGTTGAGATTGTCTCTGCTGCTCTCCACCAGATGAGCATAGAAGACTTCACCATGTATGGAGGAGCTTTTGGAAACAAGCAGGACAGTGTGTTCCCCAACCTCGAGGTGAGCTGACCGTGATGACGGAGTGGATGTGTGTTTTGATTGGCTGAATCACGCTGAACGTTTTCGTCTCTCGTGTCTATCAGGGGGCTCTGACGTCCTCGTCCTCCCCTCTGGTGTTACCCTGCTGTGTCCTGGCCTGCCTCCAATGCAGTGATTGGCCAGCTGCAGGACCAATTAGAAACCTCCCCTCTGTACATGGACCCAGAGACACTAAGCCAGCTGAGACTCAACGCCTCCTCACCCGCCCTGCTGGTGTTCAGGCTGCCGTACGGCATCGGGTAGGTACACCGTAGACCCGATCAGAGACTGACCGTCCGACATGACTGATACATTAATGTGATTTAAGCCTCAACCATGCTGTGTCATGCAAAAAGTCTTAAAAAATATCATACAAAAAATCGTTAAAAAGCTGATGTCATGAACATTTAAACAATTTTAAACATGTTAAACATCAAATAACAAAAGACAGGGGAAAAAAAGACCAAAAAAATGTTGGAAAAAAAGTTAAAAAAACAAAAATGTTGGAAAAAAAGTTAAAAAAACAAAAATGTTGGAAAAAATATTTTAAAAATGTTGGAAAAAATATTTTTAAAATGTTGGAAAAATAGGTTAAAGTCACAAAAAGTTTTTTTAAATTTTCTGACGTAAATATGAAGATCAATAAAAAAAAAATCATTTTCATCCCCCATCTTTTTAACATTTTAATCATTAAAATGTTGTTAGAGATGTCAAAAGTTGTTCAAAAAAGTATGTTAAAATAGTGACAAAGTATTTTTTTTACTACAATTTTCCAAATTTTCAAAAAGCTTCAAAATGTTAAATGGTTAAAAAAAAAAAAAAAATGTTAATTTTTGGGGGAAAATTTCGATATTTTTTCCAGAAAATTGTAAAAAAAAAAAAAAAAAAACCCCAAACGTACAAAATAAGAACGTTAATGTCACAAAAAAGTTTTGACTACAATTTCCAAAAATGTTTGAAATGTTCTACCAGCTGAGCTAACCTGACGTTTAAATTTCACACTGAGCTGATTTTAGGGAAATGGAAAAAGTAATGATTCTTAGTGTCTGGGTGTAAATTCCGAGGAGGAGGTTTTATTTACTCACTCCTCTGATTTTAATTCTTGTTCTCCTTTTTGACTCTTACAGAGCTGATCTGATGTCTGCCAAAGAGATTCTCAGTGGAAACGGTGAGTCTGCCACATAACAGCGCTTTGCATGTGATGGTTTGCTGAGTGACGCCATGCCAATAAGTGGACGTGTTGTTTTTCAGATGAGGTGATTGGTCAGGTTTTGAGCACCATGAAGACTCAGTCTGTCCCCTACACTGCCATTTACACAGCCCTGCAGCCCTCCAGGGTACGTCTGTGCTTCTTAATAATGCGTCTCTGTGGTTGTGCTGCAAGTTCTCTGCTCCAACTGTCTGTCCTCCTCTTCCTGTCTCTATACAGGAGGCGGCGTCTCTCTCTATGGAAGCAGGCCTGGGTGGAGGTCGATCTCTCCTGCAGGCCAGAGGTGGATACAGGGAGAGAGACAGAGAAAGGGAGAGGCAGCGTAATATCAAGGAGAAAGCTGGGATCTACAGCCCAGTGGAGTTTAAGGTGGAGTGACTTTGTTACATTGTCACCTGATCACAGGTCACCTGATCACAGGTCACCTGATCACAGGTCAGTGTGGATCATCTTGTGATTTGCTTCTTCTGTTTCTCTTGCCACAGGAGGGTGGAGACACCTGCATCCTCCTGTGGGCTACAGGCCTGTCAGTGAGCATCCTGCGGAGCGGTCGCTGGGAAGACCATAACCTGACACCGTCTACCTTCGGGGAGGGCGTCAGCCCGAAGCTGCACGGCTCAGCCTGCGACAAAACCAAAGCGAGGTTCTGAACTTTAACGACGGGCTAATCAACGTGTCATTTCCATTGATTCACTGATTCATGGTTTTGTCTAAAAGGAGAGAAAGTAGTGAAACATGTACATCATGATTTCCTTCAAAAAAAATGTAATCAGTTTCATTTTTATTCTTTGCAGGTTGGTTCTTAATTATGAGAATGTCCTCGGCCACCGCACCTTCAAACTGACGTGAGTCCACACAACGTATAACACACACAAACACACACACACACACACACACACACTCTTCAGTACAATTTTGTACAAACTTTGTGTTTTGGATTGGCCGTAAATAACAGCACACATAAATCTGTGTTTCCAGCTTTGCCATGAGTCAGCGTCTCTACCAGGTGTCTGCTCGCCGCTGGTTCACACTAGATGCCGTGGAGCTCGAGTACGACGGGATCAAAGCCACATTTAACGGTAGCAGAAACATTTATGCCCCCGCCGAGTACTCGTACCGCTGTGAGTCCGTCACCAACTTCCGCTGGTCTCTGCTCATCCCACGCTCCTCTAAAGATCCAGCCAATCAGTGGAGGGTTTCTTTTGAAGACTTTCAGGTAGGATATTGATGTTTTTTTTGTTGGCCTCATAATCAGGCTTGGATGTGATATATCCAGGTGTCCTCTGTTACCCTCCACAGATCCAGGGCTTTAACGTGACTGGCAGCGAATTCTCGTATGCCAGCGACTGTGCAGGCTTCTTCTCCCCTGGTATCTGGATGGGTCTGATGACCAGTCTTCTCATGGTTCTCGTGCTCACCTATGGTCTGCATATGATCATGCAGCTGCGCACAATGGACCGCTTTGATGACCCTAAGGGCCCGGCTATCTCCGTACCCCAAACAGAGTAACTGTAGTGGGTCTGCTGGCTTTGCGTTCCACCGTTCATCCTGTCCTGTCCCTTCTCTTACTGCCATGCTTCCTCTCCCACCCTTTACATTCCACTCCCTGTTCATCTGTAGTTGGGCATTAAACAGAATAATTAGTGGTGTTATCATAACAAGGGTTTATGGTTCAGATCATTTGGATCCTGAGACTGAAGAATCTCGTTTTCAGGCCTCGGCCTCAGTTTTAGCGTTTCAGTTGAGTCACAGAGAAAAAACCCACAAGCTGTTTCAGCGACAGTCGAAGCTGTTCACGGAGTTCCAGAGTTTAGAAGGAAAGTAACAAAGTCAAACGTTAACTGCGTGATGCCACTCTTCAGTTCAGTAGTCGCACTAACACCCTGCGGTGCCGCGTTAAGAACAGTGTTCTAGTGCAGTTAAAGATCAGTTCACTGCTGCATGCGGGGTCCAAATTCTGATTCCCATTCATCACCTAGTTGGTGTGCCGGATGACCGACATGCTGCCAGTCAAACTGAATGTTTTCATCCAGATGTTCAGGAGAGTCTCTGGGATTCTGGATTCAACCTTCAGAACAAGCCCTGTGTCGTTGAACCGCCTTGTGAGGTTTCTCACGCATCCACAAATGTAATGCTGATACACGAGAGACAAAATACATTTTCCCCCATGAAAGGGACACAATGTACAGACAGGGACAAAAATAACTTCTGAAAAATGAATTATGAAATGCTATTTATTGTGTTTATAATTGTGTTTGTGAGTAGACAAGTGAAATGTATTTGTTGAATGAAGGGATCACATTTTCTGCATGGACGATTCTGTCCATATATTTACTGTCATCTTCAGTGTGGATGAACGAGCTGATTATTCAGATCATCTCAATGCAAAACATAAACGGACCATTCATAACCAGCATTAAACGTCAGACATTTCTGGGTGTTTGTGAATACTCTTCATGTTTTATCCAGATGTGAGCTTCCACTTTTGAGCTGTTGTTTTCTGTCACATTAACATGAACACTGTATTTATTTGTCAGCTGATGTGCACTGATCTCAATGTGAAATTATTTTCCTCTTTGTTAATTTATTTTTTTTTTGTTGTTGGATGATTTAAAGTGAATATCAATGATGTGAGGTCCTGAATATGGTCCTGTGTCGTGCTGCTGCTGTGACCCCAATAAAACATCTGAAAGTTTAGCCTTCAATTTATTTTTTTATACAAGTTATTAGAGCTGTCTGTTAATTTGAATGAGTTCACATAAAAGCGTTTGTCTAAAAGAAGTCCATTTTAAGGTATTTTAGATAATTACTGCAAACAAAGAACAAATAATTAAAAAGTGAGTAAAAAATCCTCAGACATATAAACTAGACAGCTGAGCTAGAGCTTTTGATATCTGAGTGTAATGACACAGAATATTATACAATACAAAGTTTATTTGTGAAGCACAAAGAAGAGGGAACAATTCATTATGGCAGAATAAAGTTCAATCAAAAGAGTTGGCAGCAGAGAAAATCAATCAAAGGCTAATTAAATTATTTTTGTCATTTGGATTTATCAGTTATAGATAGAATAGTGTAAATATTCACACAATACGGACAAAAGTGTATGGACACTTCAGTTTGAAAGACCCAAGTGAATGAGACGGTCACGATTCATGTGTAATTTTCAGGTGTCCACATACTTTTGGCCATATGGTGTGTTTAGTGTTTGAATCATTTCATTGGTTTCTTGATTATGCTGACATGTGCATTTTGTTTAAAGCAAATGTGTTGTCATTATTTCTCCTCAGCATCTGCAAAACAGGTAACAGAACAAATGCTGACTTTAGACAGATGAATTAAGTTACTGACACAAAAATGTTCTTACTACAGAATAACATTTTATAAAGCAGCATTTCACACACTGACTACCAAAGTTCATTCTTCACCTTGGAAACAAACTCAACTCAAGGTCCACTTACTAGCTTTGTCAGGAGCCTTTAACCACAAAGAGGCAAGTCTAGTACTTTGGCTGTGTAGTACCACAGTGTGAGGCCATCTTCTGGATGCTAATATATCAGTTTAGGAGTTTCAGCAGAATGAAACAACATAAAAGGGTCTTTGAGCTACTTACTTTGACATGTGTAAAACACCTCCAGGTACTTGTAAGTGCCGCTACAGGGGGCTCCAAATATGCTGTTGCTGGCTTTGACAGCACAGCTGCTCCTCCCATTACAGCTGTGGATGCAAATGAATGTGAGTAAATACAGGTTTGAAAGTGAACTGAAGATGTGTCCATTCATCTGTATGGCTTTATATGCTTAACAGAAACAATGGGCCGTTGTACCTTTGAGCAACCTGGTTAGTGGGATTTGAGCAGTGGACATATCGGACCTGAGAATCAGAACGTCCGTAAGAGCATATGGTCCTGTCACGGCGTCCATAATTAGCACTGTAGACAGATATAACCTGCCCTTCATCTGACAAACAGAGGAGGGACATGAATACATCATGCTGTGTGTTGAAATGCAAACAAAATACAACTACATGTTAAAAAAGAGAAAAAATGTGATCTTACCACACTGCAGGTGTGCGAAAGAGTGTTCACATGCTATGACGCGGGCTGTCAAAGATAAATGACATTAGACAAATTGCACCTATTATTCTTAATTGTACCTTTGTTTAACTGTTACATGCAAAACTGGAACTGACTTCCTGGGAAACAGGCATAGGTGGATTCCAGGTATTTGTAGATGCCACCGCACGGATCCAAAGCACGGAAAGGGTTTGTGTTTATTTCACACACCTTCTTGCCATCACAGCTGCAGGGAACAGACAGAGCTCATTTTAGATGGCGGATCACTGAGCTGAATGTTATTCATCAATATTATTATGTGAAAGAGCATCACGATACAATAACACTTTCTTAACACATAATCGACTTGGTGTCACTGACACAATCATATTTTCACTGCATGACACGGCGTGAAGAATTCAAAATAAATACCTGTATCGTTCAACAATTGCAACAGTTTATTCATTTAGCAGATTAGTCATTACTCTGTCTCTGACAAGTTTCTAAGTTACTCCTAAATTAGGATATGTGCTCATCACCCTAATGAGTAATGAGTAATGGGATTTGATGTCTACTAAAGATAATCTAAGAAGAGCAGGACAAATTATGTCTTCTAATTTTAATTTTATTGTGTGTACCTTGTCTTGACTTTGTCCAGAGCGCTCGGCAGTGCACACTTTATATTGGAGATTTGATGTGGGGGTCGGCCATAACTGCAGGTCTCTCTGTTTTGACGTCCATACATTGCTGACTGCACAATGATCAGTCCCTGGTCTGTACACACCACAGAGGGAAACAAGGAAAACTTCCAGCAAAACTGAAAACTTAGAGGATGAGACAGTGAATGTTCACCTTCATTTAACGGTGAAATGATGATTTGCAGAAAACTCCAAATTTGTTAATTCATAAATGATATTTTGTCCAAAAAAACACAAGTTCAGTCATACCACAGCTAAGACGGTGGACGTTGTCGGCATCATCACAGGTGATCACTCTCTGTGTGGACAGGGCACTCACAGTGTGGGCTCTAGAAAAACCTGGAAAGACAAGTTTGTTTTATGATCAGTGCAGATTTTCTACATAAATGTTTCTTACCAAAGAATAGAATAGCAGCAAACAGTGTTTTCAGCAGAGTTCTGTCACAGTGAAATTCATCAGAGCATCATCACGCAACATTGAACCATCCATTTACCTGCTGTCATGAACAAACACGTTGCTGCCAGCACTGAAAAAGAAAAAATATGTTTAAATTTATAGTTACTTCTCTCTCTCTATATCTATCTATCTATCTATCTATCTATCTATCTATCTATCTATCTATCTATCTATCTATCTATCTATCTATCTATCTATCTATCTATCTATCTATCTATCGGTATTTTTCCAAAAGAAAGTAAAGAAAAAACCCTCAGAAAATCAAATTCAAGCTTCCTGATTTAATTTGAAATCATTATTATATTTGATATATATATATTTGTCAGTTGTGTACTCACACAGTGTGGTGCTGAGTCTGGAGCAGAGCATGATGTCAGGAGATCTGGTCTGAAGAGTTGAAGTGATGGTGTTGGTAAGAGACAACCAGTATTTATTCTGTTTCAAGAGGAACTGCCTCTCTTTATGCAAAACAAGTCAGTGCTGGGAAAGTTCCTTATAGGTTTTAATAGACTGACAGAGAAATGTTAACCGTGATGTGAAACCTGAATCTCATACCACCTCATGTGTGATACTTACTTAGGTTTGTCTGTCATGCTGAAGAAAACATTATTTCTTGTTGAACAAGATGCTCCAGTAATGATTATACATATAAAAAACAAGGTAAGCTTCAACAACAATCTAAATGTGACAATTGGACCCATAGACTCAAAGATTAAGTGACTGAGCTCCTCTCCCAGGCCTTGCTTTGAATGGGGGCATTGATTCAAGTCGAACAGATGTTGTGTCACAACGTGGCTCTATTTTGATCATTTGCCGACATGAGAACATAATCTTTGGGGGATGGATGGAGATTTTGAAAGAAACTTATTTTAAAGTGGTCTAACTGAATAAACAGTTTAAAAATCACAATTATATAACTTGTTATTGTATTGTATATTGTACACACAGTTTGTCATGTATAAGACAGGCTAAAATAGGTGTTCCAGTTCAGAATTTACTCTACAATGGACTCATACATGGACTCATGGACAGCATTTTGACAGCAAAAACACAGGTGTACTTGGTTACTAGGGTTAGATTAGGTCAAGCCTAAAGGAACAATTTCCTTGTGAACAAAATACACTAGTAATGACAACACCGACAGGTAAGCTGATGCACAGGTGAATCACATGTCAAATCATCTGTTAAAGACCTGAAGAGGTACACTGGAACATTGGGCATATGAGAAGGTTTGGACTGTCTGTAAAGATTGGAAGGCTTTGGGTGTCTCAGTTTCTTGAAATATGTTTGTTGGAAACTTGACAGAGAGGAAGACGAGATAGCAAAGAGAAGATCATGTCTTCATGACCTGGTTTTCATTGCAGCTTTGCTTTAACTATGCTGCTGGGAATTGATCAGAATGAGGAAATCTATGATGCATTTAAGACAATGGAGAATTATCAACATGAGTTTCCTGCTATGTGAAGTCACGAGATCTGCGGTGCAACCAGTGCATTACTGTGTGATACCTGTACTAGAGGTTAAATGACGTCTGTCTGTCATACTTTAAAACAATATTACCGTATTTTCCGCACTATAAGGCGCACCTCATTTTAAGGCCCTACATTAGAGGCTGGGTTTACGTTATGCATTCATTAGATCAGGGGTCGGCAACCTATGGCTCGCGAGCCAGATGTGGCTCTTTTGATGACTGCATGTGGCTCGGAGAGGAGTGAAAGTAAGCCGGTACGGTCCGGTACTGCGTACCACTGAAACAAGGGTGCCCAATACGTCGATCGCGAGCTACCGGTCGATCGCCAGACGTGATCAAGTCGATCGCAGAGGCGCCCACCGCCGCAGCCGGCAGTATGGTGGGCCATCCACCCCGCTCCTGTGCGCCAGTATGTTGGGCTGTCCACCGCGCCAAAGAAAAACCACCGGAGACTTCGAACAGGCACGCAGAAACGATAGTATTAATATCTGATGATGATGATGACATGGTGGACGAGACGACGGAACAGAAAACAGAGCATTTGTTTAAAAAAAAAAAAAACATTCTGTGCTATTTTTATACTTTATTTGAATTGTTAGTGGAAAATGTTTCGTGTTCTTCTTATAGCAACTTATATATATGATTTGTACTCAATAAAACGCTAAAAATGACGTTCATAAAGTGAACAACTGTCATGAATCCCCAGGAACAGTTGAGAATGCTTCGAATGTTGTATGATAGCTTAAATTATTATTATTTTTGGCTTTTCCAAGCTTTGTTTTGACAGAGACAGCTGAAGAGTGACAGGAGTGTGGGGAGAGGGAGAGAGATGGGGCATGACATGCAGCAAAGAGCCACAGGTTGGACTCGAACCCTGGCCTTCCACAGTGTTTCAGCTAGTACATCAATTCAGTTTCAAATTATGTACAAGGCCACAGTAAGGTCACTGTCATGGTTTCCTCCGAGTGCTTCGGTTTCTCCAGGGATTTTAAATTCTAAAAAATACACATAAAAAACAAAAGAAAAACAAAAAAAATATTTCTGTCTTGAAATATTCATTTTCTCTTTAACTCAGGTTAAAGTTATTCTGATTGAAAAACAACATTAAATTAAGGCTATAATGTTTGATACCTCTGTTTTACATCTTGAGTTTTTTTTAATAGCATAAACTGAAACATATTTGGGGTTTCCTGTCAAGTCAAACTTAAGTCGTCTAATCGGTAAAAGAACAATAACTGATTAATCAAACAAGAAAATGAAACAAATGGAGACCCTCTTGCTGTGAGGAGTACACACTTTTACTGACTAAATCAGTTGGTTTCTGCACAGGTATAAATTACAAAAAATTTAAAGAAAATTACAAAAAGAAAATTTCAGTTTAAAGAGTGTTAAGTAAAAATAAATGTGTTTTGAGGTCATCAGACCAAAGAAGAAAGTGTTAGTAACCATGCAGCCAATCGTGAATAAAATTGATAATTTTATGAAATTAGGTGTCAAAATAACTAAAAATATATAGATATAAGAATATATAGAAAAGGTCATGAAGTCATGCTGGGGGGATGATGTCGAGGGTGGCCTCCGCGTGTCATCGAGCCACCCTTTAAGGACCGCCTACAAAATCCTGGACTGAAAACTGGTGAAAAACTGTTTTAACCTCTAACTCCACATTTGAGTAATATTTCGTTCAAAGTCTTTTCACATATTTTCGACAAGTAGTTTACAACATGTATTTTGAAAGAAACCTCAGAATTGCCTTTACACAGACTTTAGAGATCTTTATTTTCACATTACTTGCTGCAGAGCTGTAGATGTCTAACTTCTAACTCTTTGTTTTCAACTGATGACACAGCGGTGGTGGGTTTGTGCATCTCTGTGATTCCTGGAGCTGTGCTGTCCGGGCAATAGTCCCTGAGGTGGGGTCATCTTTATATACTGTGTCGGCTAAAGTATCAACTTAAACACCAGACTGACATGAACGTACCTACAGTTAGCTACAAACGCTAGCAGCCGCTGTAGCCGACTTAGCTCAGCTTGCTAAAACAAAGTTTAAACACAAGGGCTGTTAGCTGAGCATACACGTTAGCCGTTATGTGATGTTATTTTCTGATTATTTCAGAGTAATGGACGCTGACGAGTAACTTCGTTGCGTTTAGGTGTTTATACTACATTATATCGTCCAGTGAACCGGCGGGGCGCTAACGTTAGCTGCGCGGGGAGAGGGGTGTGTTTGTGGGGGAAGCGGTAGTTTAAATACCCACAAAGGGAACGAAAACACACAGAGGGCGGTGAGTACACGTTGTTTTCTCGGTTCTGTCGAGTATTTAAAGTTTAAAAACTACAACTTAAACTCTTAAAGTTACTTCTGGGACACTGAGTCTGTTAACGAAACTTTACGTTAAAGCTAAAAACCGCGCACTAACGTCCCGGTGTTACGTACGTTGTTGTGTTCGTGAAGGCGAACGTTAGCTCGTATTTTAGCTTTATGTAGCCGCCTTTGGCTAATGTCTTTTACTTGTTATGCCCGTTAGCACTTTGGCTGAACTCGCTCCTAAAATAAAGTTATTTGGTTAAATGGCAGGACGTTTGTATAAGATAGCTAACGTCTGTCTCTCCTTGAAGTTAAACGTTTTAAATTAGTTTTTATCATTAATTGTTAACGTCGTCGTCGTCGTGTGCGACTACGGCGTTTACGTACTTAGCTAGCCTGCGTCGCCAACAGTTTCTTTATTAAGTGTTATTACGTTTTATTACGTTGTGTTACTTTACTCAGAGACTGCAACGTCGGCGCGCTCTGTTCATTGTTTATGTGGTATTGTTTCTTTTGGTATCCATTGCACACCGTGCTGTAAATGACTGATCTGAGGTCGGTTCTTACTGGTTTCGTTGTGCTCTACATCGCTCTGACAGCGAGCTTTAAAATCTGATCCCGTGTCAGTTTCTAGAAAGACTCAACCTAACGTGCTATCTTACAACTCGGACGGTGCTGAATCCATTGATTCCATTGGTCAGTGTGATTACCCGCCCTCATCTGATTGGTTGTCTGTTTAGGTACTGTCGGTTGTTTTCACGTCTACACGGCGAGTTAAAATAAATCAAACACGTTTTACAGTTATTTTACATCCATTTTACAGTTATTTAAGCTGCTCTGTTGTTGTATATCTACTTTAATCATGGAGTGTTTAATACAAACGCTGAGCAATAGTTGGTGTTTTTGTCATTTAAACAGGAAGGTTGTTCCAATCGACTTTTAATCCCTTAACAACTTAAATCATCAGGATGTTAACTGCTGGAAATCACATAAATTGGAGAACAACGCCAAACACCGAGTTCACTTAGCTTTTTTATGTATGGAAGCTGAGGTGAACTGCACTTTGACAGGACTTGAATGCAGCATGAAGAGCCCAGATAGTCGTCTTCAGTGAGCATGTGCAGGAGTTACTGAACTATCCACCCGACATACAGCGTTATTAACAGCTGACACAGGTCATGTGACTGTATGATGCGCTGTTTGATCTCCTGGATTTAAAGATGTTACAAGCCTGCTGAGAGAAGTGTAGTTGAAGTCTGACAATAAACTTGTGAAATGTAAGTACAGCTGTTTGTTGTTGTTGGGACCAGTTCATTTACATTCAGTCATTTAGCTGATGCAGAGCGACTTACAGAGAAGGGAACATTCAAGGTACAGTGCGGTAAGAAAGTGCAACAGTATGTGCTGTGACGTGTGTGTGAAGTCTTAAAGGGGTAGATTTATCATGTCCAGCTGTTGGTAGTGTTGTAGAGGAGGTCCTCTCTGAAGAGCTGGAGGTCTGTGAAGGTAGAGAGGGACGCCCCTGATCTGGTAGGAACTGGTAGGACGTTCCACCAACGAGGAACAACAGACGAGAAAGATCCTCCTGAGCATACAGTTTTTCACCACCCTGGTGGAGGCGAGACATAGAGAGTCAATGTTGATGTCGTGGTGTATTGTAGGTTTGTCTCAGAGGAGCAGCAGTTCAGTTTTTGAGAGGTTCAGCTGGAGGTGGTGTGCCTTCATCCATGTGGAGTTATCTGACAGACGTTCAGAGAGCAGAGCAGAGACCGAGGGGTCCTCAGGAGGAAATGACCGATAGAGCTGAGCGTGCTAAAATCTTCCTGCATCATAAAATGTGAGCGTGCGCAATTAAACTTGTTGATTTGTTCAGTAATGGGTCAGTGTTTATGTTTCCGTGCTGGTTGTGCAGGTCCGTCCCTTCAGGAGATGGCGGTGAACGTGACGGTCGATGAAGCCGTGACCTCGATGTGGCCGGAAAGCTTTGAGCTGCTGGCATGGCTCAATGAAACTTTACAGACACGCTTCACCAAGATGGAGCAGGTGTGCACAGGTACGTCAGGATTCAGTGTGTGTCATGCTGTTATAGTGCATACTCTGTGCACACCGTGAGCTTTCATGCTCTTGTTTAACATCAGCTGGTTGCATATAGATGCAGCTACAGCAGGTTTGTGGCAACATTTACTTCAGTCTTCTATTAAAACATATGAATCGTCATCTGCACGGTGCCTCCCCGTCACCCCCTTGTGTGTTTGTGAATATCCAGGTGCGGCTTTTTGCCAGTTGATGGACTGTTTGTTTCCCGGGTCCTTGGATCTCTCCAGGGTCCGCTTCCAAAGCAGTACCACGGTGGACTCTATCTACAACTACAGCTTACTGCAAGCTGCGTTCAGAAAAGTTGAAGTGGAACGAGTGAGTACTGTAACAAGTCAGATATGTTTATGTATGTAGATGATAATTAACAGTACAGAAATGCCAGAGAGATTTTGTTCACTGTTTTCAAACCAGCTGATAGAAACTCACCTGAAACATTAAACACCTTCTCTCTCTGCGTCTGCAGCGCGTCCCCGTCAACGCGCTGATCGTGAAGAACGAAGTCGTGGCTCTGACCTTCCTGCTGTGGTTTAAGATGTTCTTCAACAAGAACCACAACGGCAGGAAGTACCACGCCCTGGAGGCCAGAGGTGGACAGAGCATGGTTCCCGACTCAGGTGGGAGAAGTGTGTGTGTCACAGTTGTTACAAAGGTTATATGGGAGCATGCTCTCATAGATAGGAACTACATTAGCTATCAGGCAGTTTGAGGACATCACATGTGATGAAGCAGCAGCTCAATGTGCCGGATGACTCGACTGTTTCCAGGCTTTTATCACGTAAACGTGATGTCACAAGCTCAGAAACAAACATACTTCAGTATTTAAATATTCAGTGCGCAGCTTCAGCTGTTTTGGCACTGATGGGCTCGGATTGTTCCCTACTGTTAATTAGTAATCTTACTTCATAATGTTGAATTCAGACAAATTCAGTCTCTGGTTTAGTTGAAGTAAACTTTTAGTTCACTGAGATAGACGTGAAAATATCAGAGAGGAGTGAGAGGGAGGCCAGGCAGGATATAAATCAGGGAGATAAAAGTTTATTAGTACAAACCAGAGATGTTGGTGCAGCTCTCGCTCAAATCTGGAGCAGTTTCCAAAATAGAAAAATATGTTCCAGCTTGAAACAGACTAGAAGGGCTACAGAAAAACAAGGTTAATACATCTGAAATGTACATCTTGTAATCAGTTGTTCCCTTTTCACTCCTGTTCCAGATGCTCATTCCTCTCAGAGCTCTCATCAGAAACTGGAAATTATTCTGAAGATGGAAGAACCAAGAAAAGAAAAACCACCGGAGACTTCGAACAGGCACGCAGAAACGATAGTACTAATATCTGATGATGATGATGATGACGTGGTGGACGAGACGACGGAGCAGAAAACAGAGGAAGTGGAGATAAAAATGATGGAGCAAGCAGCAGTGGAGGAGAGAAGTCAGTGGAGTAGTTTCAGCGATAACTGGTTGCCGTTCATCAGAAGATACTGCAGTGACACAGGCGCAGAGCCTCCTCCCAGCTTAGCCCACCCCAGAGACATCGTCCAGGCCTGCTATCAGGTGCCGTACTGCCTCTACCTGTACGTGGGGGTGGAGCTGGGCGGAGGGCAGAGCACGAGCGTTGTGTTGATTGGCTACTTTGACCAGAGCTCGGGGGTCAGTGTGGTGAAGCTGCTGCACACTCTGCAGATGAGCGTTGGCTCCGACACCACCCCGGACAAAAACACAGTGGCTACTGACGCACGCCTCCTGATCGAGACGCTGAAGAAGTTTGACATCCCGCTCTCCAACCTCGCTGTGTTCTACTGCGGAGTTCCACACCCGGCAGTGAGCCAGGTCTTCGTGTCCCACCTCCAGGTCTACAACTCTAAGTTAGTATCGCTCTGCGGCCTCCCCGGGATGGCAGGACGAGCCTGCCAGGCTGGACTCTTGTCTTCCTTTCGTTGCGTAGTTGACCTGATTAGATACATCCACTGTCACTACTCCACCTGGCCCTCCGTCAATGACAGCCTGAAAGAAGTGTTCGCTGATACGGAGTCTTACAACCCGTCCGATCCCATCGCTAAACAGTGTTTATTTATCATCCAAATCGTGCAGAAGATGGTGAACAGCTGGAGGGATTTGGTGGAGTATTTCAAGTCACTGAGGCAAACTGAGGACATCGATCGGATCAGAACCCACCTGATGGATCATAAAACCAAGCTGTACTTCCTGTTCCTCTCGCACGCCTTGGAGCCCCTCCGAGCTCTCCAGGAGCTGCAGCAGCATGGCACGGTGGACGTGGCTGCGGAGCTCCAGCTGACCTCCATGCTGATCTGCTCCTACGTGGTACCCCGTGGTATCAAGCGGTTTCTGAAGAAGCGGACCTCGGGCCTCCTCTTCAATGAGGAGAACTTGCTCCCTATGTCCGAGTTGAACATAGGTGCTCGTGCCAGGGATTTCCTGGAGGCCACCGCCACCGTGGATCTGGGGGAAGAGGAGAGGATGGACTTCCTGCAGAGCGCTGCAGCTTTCTATAGATCAGCAGTACGGAGTTTAGTGAACAGCATTCCTAAACATCTGGGAGACGCGACACTGAGGAACATCAGCACAGTCCTGAAACATCCGGAAAATGTCAAAGTAAGAAAGAAAGATCTTCTCCTGTGTGTTCAGAATCATTAGCATGTTACAGAAAAGTTAAGTTAAGAGCTGCCATCGTTTACAATCTTACAATTTAAAATAAGTTTCTAATGTTCTGCTCGACTTCCTCTGATTATTCTGTGCATTGATCCTTGCAGGGCCATCAGCCGTCCAGACATGTGCTGATAGAGATGGGCACTCAGCTGTGTGCGATCAACACCGTGTCTTTAGAAACACTTAAAGAACTGCCAGACGCCTACTTCAGTGTCATAGAGACAGTGAAGGAGGAGCAGCTGAGAGGAGGAGGCGGCCACTGCTGGGCAAAGGTAAACACAGCAGATCAGAGAAGCAGCAGTAACGTCGCTGTTGAGTATCAAACGATGACTCTCCTGTGTCGTCTGTACAGATGCTGCCCGGCATTCAACCGTACTTCCTGCGTAGATTCCTCCTGACCCTCCTGGCCCTGCCAGACACTCTGAGCATGACGCAGGTGTTTGCTAAGGTGAGTGTTAAACGTGAGCTTGTCCTCTGCTTTGTGAGGCTCTTATCTTACAACTAGAAGATTAAGAGCTGAAGAGATCTTTATGTGCTATCGTCTGAAGGTGTTCAACAGCACCACGGCTCCTTCTGAAGGCATAGAAACCCCCAAAGCTTCACTTCAATCACAAAGACATGCAGGACAGAAGAGGAGGAGGAGACCTGTCCGGGCAGATTATGGCGGCACGAAGAAGAAAGAGGACGATGAAGACACCGAAGAGACAGAGGATAGTGACAGTTTTGTGGCCAAACACATTCGACACATTTCTCCCAAACACGACGGCTTGTCGGAGGACTCAGACCTCACGGACAATTCCTCAGGTGAGGCTGTCAGGTGTGTGAGTGAGTTACCAGCTTCATTAAAGTGGTCGCAGTAACCGATGTAAACATTTTATTTTATCAGATGTGTTGGACGTCCCAGAAGAGCCAAGAATGTGTCAGACCAGCCGACTGCTGATGACTAAAGAAAGTAAGAAATGTTTCAAATGGTACGATGAAGCCCAGAAGCCTGCGAGCGGCTGGAGTGTGTGGGGCTCTCCAGGTGCTCTTTGTACACCTCCTGATAGTGTGTGATACTTTAAATTAGGACCCATGGCAAACATGTACCCCATGTACCTGAAAACAATGTGATGAAGAATGGAGCCATAAAAAATCGGAGCACTAGAATAAAGCGCTGCGTTACATGTGTATGAATAAATATTGAACCTGCAGCTCTGCGTCTGTTTTCACAGGTAAAAACAGCACAAAGCCCAAATCTGTGTTCATCGTGAGCAGTGATGAAGACGACATCATGGATTCAACGAGCAGCTCAGCAGAACTGCAGGTAAAATCATCAATCATCTGTAGTAAAGCAATCATTAGTTTCACACTCATTTACTGGTAACCATGCCAACAACTGTGCATGTCTGGATAATAACTAACTCTCCTACAGGGTGTGGAGGGGGAGCTGGTCTGGGGTAAGGTGGAGGGCTTCTCTCTCTGGCCGGCCGTCATCGCGCCGTGCAGGGGAGCCGCTCAGCTTCCAGGGCAGATGATGGTGGAGTGGTACGGGCAGAGAATGTCCTCCAAGGTGAGGCTTCATCACACTGTTGCTTTTTATTGATTGTTTTCTATCATAAATCCTGTCTGGGCTTTAAATTTACCAACATGTCTGTCCTGTTGTTTGCCTGCTAAGTTGCTGATACAATCAGCTGTTTCCGTTCTTTGGCTCTGATTCCAGGTCAGCATGACGTCTCTGAAACCATTCGCTGCCTTCGCTCAGCACTTCTCTCCGAACTCCTTCGCCATCCTTGTCACCTACAGAGAAGCCGTCTTCCTGTCTCTGCAGGTCTGTGTGTGTGTGTGTGTGTGTGTGTGTGTGTGTGTGACCTGAGAACTCATGTCTGTCGTCCTGCTTTACACATGTATGTTCCTGTCTGTCAGGAGGCGGCTCTGCGCTGTCAGAGACAGTTCTCTGCGTGTCCCGAGGACAGCGATGATCTGCTGAAACAGCTGTTGGACTGGGCGCTCGCAGGATTCCAACCAACAGGACCGGACGGACTCAAACCAACGACAGCCATGAATGGTATGAGGTCTGAATGATGAGCGCTGGCAGTAGTAGAGAAATGTTGCTGCATGCGTCTCAACACAGATGAAGGAAGGATCATGCAACAGACTGTACATGTCGTCTTCTGTCCAGGTGTTTCGAGACCAAAGTTGAAGAAGGACCTCTTCATGAAAGCCAACTCCTCTCATCGCTCCCTCAGCCCCTCCACCCCGCTGAGCAGCAAGAGCATCAGCGGCTACAAGCTGAAAGACGTGGCTGTCTGCTTGAACAGACTGTCGTGCAAGTTAACAGAGAAGTTCTTGTACAAAGCCGGAGGTGAAGACGGATCTGATAAAGAAGCGACCAAGGAGAAAGGATCCAGAGGAGGAGGATGGACAGCAGAGGCAGGGAAAGATGTCTGGGAGGGAGGATGGGAGAAGGGGAAAGCAGGATGGGGAAGAGGGAAGGGGAAAGGAGGGAAGAAGAAGAATAGCAGTGTGATGGATCAGTTTGATGACGACATGTCGCCGGACTTTGTGCCGTACAAGAAGAGGACCTTCAACAAAACGTACAGCAAGGCGACCACAGACGGCGTTTACAGACAGCCGGACCAGAAACTCCGAGGTACCAGACACAAGCTGCAAACTAACACCAAAGAGTTTAAATAAAGGTCTTTCATAGAGTCCTGAAATGTCTTATTCTGTCCACATTTGATATTCCAGTAATAATAATAAAAATCTTAATAACTCATTGGATTCTTTCCTTGCAGAGGAGACCATCTGTATGATCAAGAAGATGAAGCTGGACATCGAAGGTGTGTTTGGAGATGATCGTTCCTTTTTAATGCTAAAATATTTGTTAGTCACTCTCATGTAAGTTGATTAGAGTCTGTGTTCAGCCTCAATAGGTAAATAGTTTTGACCTCTGAGCCTCTTGGTTCGTCATTTCTTCGTCTCGTGTGCGTCTGTCTGCAGGCTTCTGTTTGTGCTGCGGGACTGAAGACGTCGAGATATTCCACCCTCTCTTTAAAGGCAGCCTCTGCCTGGAATGTAAAGTAAGTCATCTTCATCAGCGCGCTGTGAACGAGTCAACTGAAGCATGAAACTGACTGTCTGTGTCCCTGCAGGATAATTTGACAGAAACTCTGTATCGTTATGATGAAGATGGGTATCAGTCGTACTGTACGATCTGCTGCTATGGACTGGAGATCATACTGTGTGGCTACGATAGCTGCTGCAGGTCGGTCTGTTCTGGTCTCCACGTTTCAAACGTCAGTCTTAAAGTTAGTTGCTCTCTTGTTTAATCCTCTTTACTCTTCCTCGACGTTTGCAGATCGTACTGCGCTGACTGTCTGAACATCCTCGTCGGCCCGGGGACGTTTGATTCGTTGAAGCTGTTGGACCCGTGGATCTGCTACATGTGTCAGCCTGATCAGCCTCACGGCGCTCTGATTCCCAGAAAGGACTGGAGCATCCGTGTGCAGGAGTTATTCGCCAACAACAGCGCCATGGAGTTTGTGAGTGATCAAATGAATTCACAGCAGTAAAGTTCTTTTTTCCTTTTTACGACAGTCACCCTGCATCACGACGTTTTGGTCTTCTTACTTTGCAGGAGCCGCACCGTGTTTACCCGTCCATCCCTGCCAACCTGCGCAGACCGATCCGAGTCCTCTCGCTGTTCGATGGCATAGCAACCGGTGAGATCAGAGCCTTAATGTCGACTGTCTGCGGTGCTGAAGATGATGCGTCATTATTTAATGTGTGTGTGTGTGTGTTGCTCTCAGGTCACCTGGTTCTGAAGGATCTGGGTATCAAAGTAGAGAAATATGTGGCCTCGGAGGTCTGCGAGGATTCGATCGCCGTGGCGGAGGTCAACCACGACGGGAAGATCATCCACGTCGGTGACGTCCGGTTCATCACGCAGGCACACGTATGTTCACACACACACACACACACACACACACACACACACACCTGTTTCTCTGTTACAGCTCGCCTGATGTCGCTCTTCTCCTCTTTGTTCCTCTCAGATCGAACAGTGGGGTCCGTTTGATTTGCTGATCGGCGGCAGCCCCTGTAACGACCTCTCCATCGTCAACCCAATCAGAAAAGGCCTCTATGGTACGGCGCTGATGTATGCTGTATAAAGTGAAGCGTGGGGCTGTTTGTTGTTTGTCTCTCCTGCTTTGCTGTAATTCACCCGTCTGTCCTGCAGAGGGCACCGGCAGGCTGTTCTTCGAGTTCTACCGCATCCTCCAGCTGCTGAAGCCCAAAGAGGAAGACCCGCGGCCGTTCTTCTGGCTCTTTGAGAACGTCGTCTTCATGAACACACACGACAAAGTCAACATCTGCCGCTTCCTGGAGGTTTGCACAGCTGCTCCTGATTGATTTCTGCTGGATCCTTTTAATCTCTCCTCTCTGTATACTTATATAAATATTTCTTATTAGCATTTCTATATTTATCTGTGCATCAGTAAAGTTTCATCTTTACTTTTCCATTCTTTTCTTTCCTCTCCTTTTATCCTGCTACTTTTTCCTCCCTTCCTTCCTCCCTTCCTGTTTCCTTCCTGCCTCTTCCTTCCTCCTTACACTGCTGGTTTCCTCTGACTAACGTGTTCTGGGCGTGTTCTGTCTGTCTGATTCGTGCACTCAGTGTAACCCGGTGCTGGTGGACGCGGTCAAAGTCAGCCCGGCTCACCGAGCACGTTACTTCTGGGGAAACATCCCGGGCATGAGCAGGTGAGACCTTCAGTTAATCCTGAATTATAACAGGTTAATTACTGGAGTTTTATTAGTGACGTGTAGAACCAGCAAAGTGCATCAGTACCACTGACTTTATATATTTAATGTTTTAGACACCTTCTTCCTCGTATGTTGTTGTCTGCCTGTTTTACTTCCCTCTTTGCTGTTTCTTCATCTTGTGACATTCTTTGTAACTTCTGTTTTTTGCTGTTTATCTCCCTTCAGGCCCATCGCAGCGTCCCAGAACGACAAGCTGACTCTCCAGGACTGTTTAGAGATCGGCAGAGAAGCGAGGGTCAGTGGCTGTTTTAAACTGTTAGAATTAAAAATGTTCACTGAGGTCCGGTCAGTCACTCGGTGTGTTGTTTTTTTGTTCCAGGTCACGAAGGTGAGGACGATCACCACCAACGCAAACTCTCTGAAGCAGGGCAAAGTGTCTCTGCTGCCCGTCCTCCAGAGAGGCAGAGAGGAAAACCTCTGGATCACCGAGCTAGAGAAGTAGGTGTCATTCTTAAAGAGTGTGTGTGTGTGTGTGTGCTCCCTGCTTGACACACACGCCTTCTTCTCTGTGATTGGTCAACAGAATCTTTGGTTTCCCCAAACATTACACTGACGTGAGGAACATGAACCGGCAGCAGAGGCAGAAGGTGCTGGGGAAGGCCTGGAGCGTGCCGGTCATCCGTCACCTCTTCGCTCCGCTGAAGGACTACTTTGCCTGCGAGGTGGTGCCTGTTCCCATGACCACGTCCACCAACTCCACCTCCACCCCCCCTTCCTCCCCTGCCTCTCCAGAGCTGCAGCAGCTGAGATAGAGGAGCTCCCTGTAGAGTTCTGTATGTATAGAGCATAAAGTCTCTTTGCAGTCTCCTCTCACAAACAGGCCTTTGTAGGTCGCTGCCAGAGGCTGTGTGTCTGCACAGAAGTCACTTTTGCCAAAATGGTGGCTTCTTCTCCTTCGAGTTGTTGTTTTTTCCTCCTGAAGTTCTCCACCACTTCATATTTCCCCCCTAATGCTCAGCGAGTGCCAGCAACTCACTCCAGCAACCAGCAACCAGCAACCAGCAACTCATTCCAGCTTGGAAGGCTAAAGAGAAAATAATGTTACGTGTTGAATGATTCATTAATTCTGTGCAGGAGGATTGAAGGTGAATCTGTGTCAGAGTGAACGTTGCTGTTTGCTGATGATGGTATCTCAGACTCAGCTGATCTCCTTCAGGCCATCACACAAGTGTTTGTATCACCAGTATTTAACTGAAATCTTCATATTTGCAGGTCATATGTGAGATTTTCTACCTTTTTTTTTTTTGTTTGTTTTTTAAACACATAAAAAGTCCAGTCATGTCGACACTGAAGATGTTTCATACAGTTTAGTTTGAACTCGGAGCTGCAGAGTGGTGAATCATGCTGCCACTGAGAAATCCACGTCGTCCTGCAGCAGCTCTACGTCTCAGCCTCTGCTTCTTCTACTAACTGATTTTTACTGACAGTTCAGACACTTTTAGTTTCTTTTCTGTATTTCTTTGCTTTTATTTGTAAAGTTAACTATTGTGTGTGTGTGTGTGTGTGGTGTGTGTGTGTGTGCACTGCCACTATTGACACCAACAAACTGTGGATCACACGAAGACTCTGGAGAGTCTCTAACATGCCGTGGTTGCTAATGCTAACAAAATCCATGCTGATGGCTGATTAATGATGAAATCACTGTCCGCTGGTAACAGAATCATAACTTTCCATTTTTACTTATGTCTAAGTGACTGAAGCAATAACAAACATCATATTGACTAGTTTTGCTGTCTGTGATTAATAATCCTTCCCGTAAATAACTGTGATCTGATCTGACTGATGATTGTATCGGGAACGTTTTAAGAACGTTTGTGGGTGTCGGTGGTTTAACTGTGCTGTGCAGGATGTTTGCTTTCAGTATTTTGAAATATTTGAACAGTGGTGCTCTGTGTTGGACTCCTTTGGCCATAATTGTACATTTTTATTTTGTTGAGTGATTCAGTGAAAAGAGCTTTGGCAGATTTTCACTCAGGACTGTTGATGAGACGAATAAAAAAAGAAAAAAGAAATCTGAAAATGATCCCAGAGATTTATTTTATTTGGCTGCTGTGACTCAAATACTGGTCAAGAGGTTCAGCTCGGTCCTGGACTGGACCCACACACTCCATCATCACTTCATCTCTGTCTTATTTATGAGCTGCTGTAACAAGTGAACTTCTCAGGTGTGGGATCATTAAAGTCATATCAAATTGTATCACATCTTAATTTCTTCATAAATCCCAGTAAAATGCCAAACCACCACAAAAACACAATTATTCAGTTAAAAACAGCCTCATGTTGTCTGTAAGTGTAAATGACAAAGATTATCATTAAAAAATAAAATATAAAATGTTTTTGTGTGCAAATAATATAAAAGTGCAGATTAGTTTAGACCGCAGAATAATTCATATTGTATCCAAAGCCTCAGAATGACTGCAGGATATATTCTGTGTAAAATAAAATAAATCAAACCACTTTATTTTATTATGTGTTCCACGTGTTCAAATAAAGTTTTAAAAATGTAAATAAAATGTATAAAAGTTCACGTCAATTATTAATTATCGGTTTATTTTGTTTTATTAATAAATATAAATTAATTTTGAATTTCCGGTCCGTTTCCGGCCTCCGTCTGTCAGCCGTCGTTACGTTTAGGCGTTACCCGTTACGTCCTGACGTCATCAAATCGGTTCTTCCGCTGCCGGTAGAGTGAACGTGAACTGAAGGAGAAGAAAAAAGCAGAAGAGCCTTTTTATGACGGAGAGAGACACCGGAGATCATCAAACAACCGAGTCAGAGAACTGGTGAGAGTCTATCCGCTTGCAGGTAGGTCAGCAGCTCGGCTTCATTCGGCCGGTATCCTGCCGGCATGTGGAGCCCCCGCGGGCGGTTAGAGGAGGCTGCTAAAGCGCCGTTAGCTCAGACGGAGCGTTAGCCTGTGACTGGCAGGAACCGCCGGGCTGCGTCCCGTTTCTCCACCCGCAGACTCGGGCGAGGCTCCTTCTTGTTTCAATTATTAAAGATAAAACTTCGCTCCTGTGACCGTTAGTTTAATTTTTAAAGGTTTAAAAAAATCCGCCACAAAAAGTGTGTCGCATTAAACATTACAACAAGCTAACCTCGGCTAGCCTAGCACGGCGGTGCGCTGGTTGGTTTCAGGGCGGGGAAAACGTCTCCAAGTCCGGGGTGAGATAAACTGACCCACGGTACCCGGTGTTAGCATTTAGCCATTGACGAAAACGAAGCTAACTGTAGCTACACCTTTAGTTATCGATATAAGCGAGTCTGCGGCTGGTTGGGTCAGTTGTCCAGACGGCGGTTTGTCCGTTAACGGCTCGAACAGCCGCTCCGGGAGCCGAGCTTAAGCTAAGGCTGCTAACCGTTAGCTCGTCCGGCTCCTCAGCCGGGCCCTGCCGTTAGCCGTTTAGCAGCAGCACGGAGCTCCAGGCTAACCTTTATGTCTGATTATTGACTGTCACCTTCAATTATGAACATGTTCTATAAAATATGAGACACGTTTGAGGTCATTATGCTGCCTGTTTATTCCCGGATATTTAATATATTGAATTAAAACAGAATGTAAAGTGATGTTTTACAGTTTTACATGAAAATTATTCGTCAAAGTATTTATTTATCAAACAGGTGAAAGATCACCTGATTGATTTTGAAATCACCAACATGTGAATATATTTTATTCACATTAATATAAATCATAGAAAGGGAGAGCACGTGAGGAGCTGGAGGCAGATTATATTTGATAGTTTTACATAATCAATAACAAACAGCAGTAAAGTTTATTTAAATATGAGCAGCAGGTGAGAGACCACCAGGTTTGTTGAGTAACTAACCCAGCCTGAGGATCACATGACAGATCGATCTTCACATGTGAAATCGTGAACCAGCATCAGATTTATTTTTGCTCGTTGACTACATCTCCAGCTCTGACCCTCAGCTGTTGGCCCGGCCCGGTCTGACCCAGCAGGCAGCGCCGAGGCCTCGTGGACTCTGATTATAGATCTGTAATGATCACACTCACTTTTATATTTACTGTTTTAACCTCATGCCGTCACATACGGCCTCGTGTGTCCGCAGTGTGAGTGTCAGCACAGTTTTGAGTGTTTGGGTGTGCCCACGTCTCGTCTTCAGTGTTAGCTGCTGATTGATTGGTGCCAGCCAGTGCAGCGCTCAAACCCGAGCCTCGCCGTGCTCCAAGGTTTCAGGAAAATCCTGAATGAGACGTCGAGGTGCCAGAATCATTGGTGCAGACTGGTTTTCTCCAGTGACTGGATTAGACTAAAGCTAAATGCCTTGTGCATTGTTTTATTGTTACCCAGAGCTGAAATAATTAGTTGATTAATGACTTGGATATTATTTGGCAACTAGTTTGATAATTAAAGTAATTTCTAAGCCATGAACATCTGTCTGTCTTTGTCTCCTGCAACGTTAATCTGAGTCTTGAACTGTTGGCCAGAACTTTGAAAAACTGTGAAAGTCCGTGTTAGTTTCATCAGCCTCGGCTTTCCCGCAGAGTCAGTTATTTAAATTATTCCTGAAGTAACGTGCAGATGTTCCTGTGTGTCTCTGAGCTCCTGCAGTTCATTGTGAAAATAACCTCGTAATAATTAACACGGCATCAAAGATGCACTCAGCCTGCAGCTCTGTGCCAGCCTGCTT
>CM024793.1:24938363-25000042 GCA_014281875.1 Nibea albiflora | reverse complement strand
CTCAGCTCCGTTTATCGCTATGCTGAAGTGACTCCCACTAAAGTTCAGCTGTGAATTATTAAATGCAATTAATCAGCGTGGACCGGGGCCATGTTTAATTGACACAGGCAGCAGGCTGGCTGTGTGTGTGTGTGTGTGTGTGTGTGTGTGTGTGTGTGTGTGTGTGTGTAGGTTAGAGAAAATGTTTTTCTGTTGTCATTTTATTTATTTATACATTCAAATTTATAAATAAATATCCGTAAAGATCCGTCCTGGAGGAGAGATCGCTCCTCGGACTCCATCGCCTGCCTCGGCCTCGTTAGTCAGTTTGCCGTGTGACGTTCGCGTGTCACGGCGGATCGAGGCGGCCGCTGTCTAACGTGGACAGCAGACTCTGGATCAGAACCTCGCACAGACACACCTCAGAAATCCCGTTAACTGACACTGGTTTCATTTTTAATCATCACCATTGTCCTGACCCAGCAGGGGGTCGGGGGCCTCGTGTTGAGCCACGTGGCAGCTTCGTGTCATATTATCAGTCACTTAGTTCCTCTCTGGAGAAAACACACACCGTCTCACACACACAACACACACACACACCGTCCTCGTCGGACACTATCAATCACCGATCAATGACGACGGTCGTGTCCATTGTGCTAAGCCGTATTGATCTCGTGGCCCGTATTCATGTCCAGACGTTAGACGCGTCCTTTGAGAGGTCAGCAGATGAATGGCAGAGCGGAGCCGTGCGGGTGGAGACGCCGTGCGGGTGGAGACGCCGTGCGGGTGGAGATGCCGTGCGGGTGGAGACGCCGTGCGGGTGAGACGCCGTGCGGGTGGAGACGCCGTGATTTGTAGCTTTCCTTGTTTTCTGTTGATGAACGAGCTCTTTGTGGTGAGCGTCTTCAGAGAGACCTCGAGTTTGTTTTATAACTCAGCTGCTGAAGTTCAACGTCTCCGTCAGCTGTTAGTCGCGCAGCCCGCGGCCCTTCGAGCTCCCTCTAGTGGTGCACGGAGGAATCTTTGAATCAAACAGGAAATAAATGAATTTAAAACACGTTAAATCTTCAAAATCTTCAAAATCTGTAATAATTTATTTCTTTACCAGCCTGATGTGCGTTCACGTTCATGCATCATAACGCGTGCACACATCCACGATTAGTTAGCAAGTTAGCAAGCGCAGGCAAAATGAATTATTCAGAAACACGTGGCTCCAAACTGGAAATATAAAGAAGAGAAGTGCAGAACAGGATCATGATCCAGCCTCCTGCAGCTGGATGTGGTCTGACTGTATGAACAAACAGAGGACTCTGGATCAGCTGATGGTCACAGCTGGTCACAGGTTTGAGGTTGAACACATTAGTGAAGGTAAAGGCTGAAATCTGAGTTTAACGTTTGGATTTAAAGGCAGGCTGCTTCTCTTTATCTGTTCCAGCTCTACAGCCTCCTCTAGTGTTCGCTCTCAGCACTGACACTCGACAGACTGTCATGCAAAAACATAAACAGCATCTTACAGCAGCTCTACAGCTTTCAGTCAGTGTTAGTGACGATCTCTCAGAAAACAAACTGAACTCCTCGTTCTCAGATTTCTGTTCCTAAACCGGCTCTGTGCTGATCGATGAATCCCATGTGAACGTGTGATGGAGGTGTGAGGCTGTGTGGTGTGAGCTAAGCTCCACATAAGAGAGATTCATCTGCTTCCAGTCATTTTATAGATAGATGAACATAATATGAATTTATTCTGTGATAATTCTGCATTTTTTAAATGATCTATCAGATTTTAAAGTTACAAAAGGAGAGCCATATTCAAACATCATGAACCTCTGCAGGAGACCAGACAAGTGGACGCTGCTTTGCTATTTTCACCTCAAAACCTCTCCTCTCCTCTCTCCTCCTCTCCTCCTCTCCTCTCCTCTCCTCTCTCTCCTCTCCTCCTCTCCTCTCCTCTCCTCTCCTCTCCTCTCTCCTACTCTCCTCTCCTCTCCTCTCTCTCTCCTCTCTCTCTCTCTCCTCCTCTCCTCTCCTCCCTCCTCTCCTCTCCCTCTCCCTCTCCTCTCCTCTCCTCTCCTCTCTCCTCTCCTCTCTCTCTCTCCTCTCCTCTCCTCTCTCCCTCTCCTCTCCTCGTCCCCTCCCTCCTCTCTCCTCTCTCCTCCCTCTCCTCTCTCCTCCTCTCCTCTCCTCTCCTCTCCTCTCCTCTCCCCTCCCCTCCTCTCTCCTCTCTCCTCCTCTCCTCTCCTCTCCTCTCCTCTCCTCTCCCTCTCCCCTCCCCTCCTCTCTCTCCTCTCTCCTCTCCTCCTCTCCTCTCCTCTCCTCTCCTCTCCTCTCCTCTCCTCCTCTCCTCTCCTCTCCTCCAGAGAACGACAGGCCGAGCTCTCTGGTGTTGGAGGTGATAGACTACAACATGCCTCTCACCACCACCTACATGAAACAGATGAAGCTGCAGTGTATGAGCAACAATAAGGTATGTGACAGAGCCGCATCTGATTCTGTCTGTGCCGTCAGACTGAGTGTGTGTATCTGAGTGTGTGTATCCGAGTGTGTATCCGAGTGTGTATCCGAGTGTGTATCTGTGTGTGTGTATCTGAGTGTGTGTATCGAGTGTGTATCTGTGTGTGAATCGTATCGTAAATCTTGACACCGACAACTTTTGTACCTGGAGTATTGTTTGTAAGGAGAGTGTAGGAGGGAGAGCAGGAGGCCCAGCGATGCCTCGGCAGGAAGAACTCCCACACACACAGACGAGCAATTAAAACACTATAATGAGAAGAAATATCAGCGCTGAAGTCTGGAGCAGGTCAGCAGACCAAAACAGTTTCTTCTTATTAAACACGAGCCGCTGTTTGTACATCGTCCTCACAGAACTTATAGGAAACGTTTTCACAGTTAATTAGATGGTTTGCAGTTTGGCCAAAATGTTTAATGATTTCCAGAATATTTATAGATGAAGATTCATCAGATGACAGACATGCTGCATGTAATGTGCAGAGCGTGAGGCAGTCTGTGTTCAGGTTATCAGCTTTCATTGAACCAGGAACCAGGAACGTGAAGACTTCCTCTCCTCTAACAGCGTTTGGCTGTTTGCCTGTGACAATTTCAGTCAACGTGCTTCTTTTGTCTTATTTTTGGAGTTGGTGTTTGATCATTTCAAAGCCTTTAAAGTCTGCGTACAGACAGAATGAATGTTTGAGTTTATGTTTATGAAATCAGGTAAAAATGAGTTCTCGGCTGCAGGTCTGTGGGGGCGTGTCCTCTGAATGAAGTTCAGAAAATGACACGACTAACTCTGAAACACTCTGAGCTGAGGTGAGTTCATCTCTGTCCGTCAGCTCAGGGCGGCCTCAGCGTGTCATCGAGCCGCCCTTTAAGGACCGCCCACAAAATCCTGGAAACTGTCTGTCTGACGCCGCGTCTCCGTGACGTGTCGTTCAAAGTCTTAAAAGAAGCCAGCGTTGACTCTTGAGGAAGCAAACAGACGTTCAGAGAGACACTCACACATTTTGTCGACCCACCTGACCAGAGGTGTGCTTTGACATCACACAACAACATCACACTTCCTGGCTCACAGATGGACGTGAGATGAGTCACAATCAGCACGGCTGCTGGAGCGCCGCCATTCCCGTAAAAATCCAACATTTCCATAATACGGAAAAATCGTCAGAGATGGTCGACGGTTCATATCGTCCTCTTACATGACGGTGTGTGTGTGTGTGTGTGTGTGTGTGTGTTGTGGATCGATGCTGTGCTGGCTCGGCTCGGTGCTGTGTGGGTGGAGGTAGCGATGGGGATATATTCCATATTGTTCCCACAACACCACCACGGCCGCCGCCACGCTCCACCCTGTACCACTGTGACTATCAGTACCACACACTCGCTGTCAGTCATATTCACCGCGTGTGTGTGTGTGTGTGTGTGTGTGTGTGTAGATAACGGGTGGGGGAACAGAGGGTTGAGCTCGTTCCAATTAAGCCAGGCCCCTGAGCGTCAAGTTAATTAGCCGAGGAGAGCGAGAGAGACACTGAAGTGCCAATTTGGAATGCCAATATATCTGCCTGTCTGTCTGCCTGCCTGTCTCTCTGTCTGTCCGACACACACACACACACACACACACACACAGGATATCTTTTAAAAGCACACATACGGTTCAATACTTTCACCTTTCTCTGGTTAACGCTCTCCTCGTGCTTTTGCTGCTTTCTTTCTGAAATACATTCACACTCCAACACACACACACACACACACAGTCACACAGTCACACACACACACACACACAGTCACACACACACACACACACTCACACCTGCACCAACCTCTGTGACTCCGGTTATTCTCCCGTTGTACCGTTCTGTTTGGTGACACCGTGTCAGAGCCGCACTAATTAGTTCACGGTGACATATTGACCCGGCCCTCGTTATCACCTTCACGTTAGAATCCCGGAAAGCAGAAACTGATCACAGAGCTGTTGTTGTTTTTAAAAAGCTTTTTGATTTCTTCCTTCTTCCACCTTCTTTTTAATCCTCTGCCACACGTTCATCTGTGTTACATCGTTATCGAGCGGGAAGGAAAAGTTCACGTCCGTCGCGGACGCCGTGAGTTTGACCCGGCGCTCTAATTATCAAGATCAGAGTCCGAGATGTAAAAAAAGTTGTAAGATGAGCAGAGACACGCCGTGCACGTGTCAGCGGTACCGTATCGATCTGCATCAGAAGCAGCCTGCAGAGGATAAATAAAATATGTCGGTGCCGCGCGCAGCCTGCAGCGGTTAACGTGGCATCCTGATCAATACTGCGCTCCCAGCCGCCGAGGCCACGTGCCAATATTCAGCATCTTTCACCGAGGGTCAACTTTATGTTTCAGAGAGGATCATGGGAAACTTTTCAAACAGCTTGAAAGACTGTCTGGGTTCGATCAGACGTCTCCTCATAAAGAGAAGCTCAACGTTTGGATGGAGTCGTAGATTCACAGAGAAGCTCAATGACAAAGACAAAAAATATTAAAATAATTAAAGATAAAAACAGAAAAATAAAACATTTATAGTCTGGAGGAACTTCAGTGTCAGCAGCAGCAGATTACTAATGAAGCGTCTGTAAGTCGTCTATAATACAACCGTTAGTTATGACCAAGTAATCTGACTGGACGGAGTCTTCAGTGCTGATATAGAGAATAACGGCACACCAACACGGTTATCTGATAATAAACCTGAAACCAATAACTAACGTTCAGACAACCTTATCACACTTACCGAGCGTTTCTGTAGCGTTGACAAAACGTTCCAAAACAAACATCAACTGTCCCTTTAAGAAATATGACACCTGAACGATTCATTACGTGTCCGTAACAACAGATAAAGGACGTCACGTGACCACAGTATGACTGTTCAGCATCAAGATAACTACTACAACTCTCTGCCAACGTTATTTTAATGTTAGACCAGCGTTATTTTAGCGTTAGACCAGCGTTATTTTAATGTTAGACCAGTGTTATTTTAATGTTTGACCAGCGTTATTTTAATGTTAGACCAGCGTTATTTTAGCGTTAGACCAGTGTTATTTTAATGTTAGACCAGCGTTATTTTAGCGTTATTTTAATGTTAGACCAGCGTTATTTTAGCGTTATTTTAATGTTAGACCAGCGTTATTTTAGCGTTAGACCAGCGTTATTTTAATGTTAGACCAGCGTTATTTTAGCGTTAGACCAGCGTTATTTTAATGTTAGACCAGCGTTATTTTAGCGTTATTTTAATGTTAGACCAGCGTTATTTTAGCGTTAGACCAGCGTTATTTTAATGTTAGACCAGCGTTATTTTAGCGTTAGACGGTTGTAGGACTTGAAGGAGCTGCTTGGTGGATCAGATACACGCTGCATCACACACACACTATGAAACACTGTTAATACACAGCCTGCTGTGTGTGTGTGTGTGTGTGTGTGTGTGTGTGTGTGTGTGTCTCTCTGGTGTTTCCAGGTGACGTTTCTGTGATATATCCGTCCGTCTCTACTAAAAACTGTCTTCTGTTTCTGTTGGTGCTGATTTCTTTTGAAAGTTGTGACTTGTGCTGTTTGTTCACCTCCTCCACCTCCTCCACCTCCTCCACCTACGCCCAAACACTCTGATGTGATATATATTTGTCAGACCAGACTGTATCTTCAGTCCTATAGTGCGAAGACTCGAGGTGAAGTTTTAGCAGACGGTATAGATTGTGTGTGTGTGTGTGTGTGTGTGTGTGTGTGTGCGCTAAGATGAGACTGCTGCAGAAAGATTATAGTGTTCGGCCCAGAGGAGCAAAAGTACAGACAGGAATAGAGGAGCAATGACTCACTCACCTATGGAAATAACATAGGACGTGAGGGAGCAGTGGGTTCAGCCTGACCGTGTGTGTGTGTGTGTGTGTGTGTGTGTGTGCAGGATGGTTGAATAGCGAAGCATTCTGTGAAAAAAGGTTGCAGTCTTTTGTCTGGCTTGTTTTGATGAGCGAGAGAGCGAGAGAGGAGAAAATGGGTGAGGAGAGGAGAGAAATGAGCCGAAGGTGGACAGAAGAAGAAGCTGAAGCATATTTGTGATGTGTGAATCCTCCATCGGCTCCATTAGCACTCATCCCAAGCCTCCGTTCATCTGCCCAGCCCTTTATCTTTCCCTCCATCCACCCCCTGTCCCAATTCAATAAGAGGAGGAAATTACCCAGGATGCTTCCTGGCAGGGGTGGTGGTGGTGGAGGGTGGAGGGTGGAGGGGGGGGCTGCAGCAGACAATGTGGAAACGGGTGAGGAGTGGAGAGGAGAGGAGACAAGAGGCAGGGGGGGTGGATGGAGAGATGGCAGGGCGGTGGCTGTGTCTGGCTGAGGGGAGGATGAAGATGGAGGAGGAGGAGGAGTGAAAATGAGGATGTGCTCGGCTGGGGTGAAAAATAAAAATGAGAAAATTTGTAGGTGATGGTGGGATGGAAGGGGGAGGAGGAGGAGAGGGGGGAGGTGACAGAGGGGGGAGGTGGAGAGGAGGCGATCAGAGGAGGAATTAAAAAAGGAGAACGAGGTGGTTCATTATCGTTTACGGTCGCTCTCTCTGCCCATTATTTCAGCTTCCTCCAGAGGAAAGACATTTCATTATTTTTGGGAGGAGGGTGTGTGTGTGTGTGTGTTGTGTGTGTGTGTGTGTGTGTGTGTGTGTGTGTGCAGATAGGTTGGGGGTTGGTCTATTATAATTACTAAAAGACAGCAGAAAAAAGAAATCATACATTCTGAGATAAAAAGGCTGTGTTGGTGAAGCGGCCTTGAAAAAGGGCTTGAAAACCTTTTGTCTGCAGTTTGTAGCCTGGAAAATTAACGGACAGGAAAAACTGATACGGAGTCCGAGCACGCGTGGACGGGCGGTAAACACTGGACCGGTCCCAGAACCGTGCTGGACATCGAAACTTCATCAACGTCTCACAGACGTCGAGATTCGAGTGCTCGATCCTTAAAAATCAAGAAGCTGTGCACTCTTAACAAATCCACTGAAGTCTGAGTCTGAAGCTACGTACAGATGAATCCGGATCGATGGGCGCTCAGTCTTCACGCACACACAGCATGTAGGTGCTGATCAAAGCTCGGAGCGGTGATTTGAAGAGGAACATTCGAACACGCAGGACTCACTCTGCTTTATTATTGATGATCGTGGAGGTTCGGTACGCCTCTCCAAAGAAGTTCAGGCTCCGAACAGGAGATGGAAACCTTTTCTAAACAAGTCGTGACCTGATCAGCAGCTTCCTGTTTCCACCCGCTCGAGCTTCGGCTGGCGCCACCTGCAGGTCATCGTGTGAACTGGCTCCTGATATTTGCATAACGGTTTATTCGTGTTTTTCTGGCGGATTCATTCATTTAAATTCTGATGACGACGTATTTCATCACGTGATCTTATATTAAAGCATCTTTGATCTTTAAGATCACAGAATCTGAAGATGCAACATTCAGCCGAAACCGCCGTCTCTTCACGAGACGTTGAGCGGTGTTGGGCTGCGCCGGGTCGTCGTCGTGGTCTTTTGTTAATGATGCTGTGCTGGTTGCATAAATAAATATCTAAAAATACTAAACACGGCCGGCGTCGAGCTGTAAGCTGACACAGAGAACACATCCAAAGTCTTTCCCTCAGGTGTGTTTGCACCAGGGCCATGACCTTTATCACGTCTTATCCTCTCACCATCTGCCCGGCATCTCTCCAGAGTATACTGTCCAATAAAGTAGAGACGCCATGGAAACAGCCCTGCGAGAAAAAGAAGCCTGGATGGTCTGTAAGTGCACGGCACGCACTGCATGGAGGGAAGTGAAGCATCACGTCCTTTTCTTCATGCAGAGGACGCAGCTCACCGCTGCAAACCACGCCGAGTCTTTAAGAGGGAAACACGCAAAATGAATAACACAGACTCAAAACTACAGTGTGACATGGTTTTTAATAAAAGTCTGAAGATCTCCCTGGAAACCCGAGCGTGAAGCAGACATCATGTACTCACTCTGTAGTTTTACTCTGAGGCTCAAAGCGTTGCATGATTCACATCCTAACACATCTAAAACTTTCTTCTGCTCGTGATCGTCGCTTTGCTCTCTGGCCGTGTGCGACGTCACACTGGAGCGGTCAGCGGCGTGATGGGAGTCGGTGTAACTTCAGAGCTGTGCACCGCCGTGAGCGAAGGTTAGCTGATTTGGTTTTACCTCTGTCAGTGAGTGAATCACAGAGAGCTGAGGCAGGAAGGCTGAAGGACGTCAGAGGAACCAGAAAATATCATTTCCTTCACGACTGAAGAAAACGCTTTGTGAGACGAACAAAAGAGTCGCTGAGCAGGAGCGGGTGGACGAGGTTCACGGTCGTCATGAACCTGGTAAAGACATAAAGCAAAGAGAAATGTTGGAAACATTCAAGGCAGTCTGAGAAACTTTCACATCCAGTTTATTTTATTATCTGACACTTCTATAAAGAAATATGACATTTAAACAAGAAGAGGTCGCTTCAAACTCTTCAAACTGATGTTGGCTGACTGGAAGTCACTATGGGCTGTTTTTGTGTTCAAAGTTTGATTATTAAAACATAAAATCAACTATAGCGTAAAGAAAGGCGACTAATGACGCTCCATTCATCTGTTCAACCTGAATTTAGAGTCCTGAGGAGGAGCTGAAGCCCACACACACACACACACACACACACACACACACACACACACAGCCCTGTAATTCCCTCAGCACTGTGTGTTCATGGGCATGCATGGCTAATTATCCCGCAGTTTTACCCTCTGCCTATAGGTGGCAGGTTTGTCATGTAAATGTTTGAGAGGGCACATGCTGCTTCCTCTGGGACTCACACACACACACACACCACACACACACACAGCGTACAGAGCAGCTGGTGTGTATTCAAACATTGGTACAGAGTGAAGGTCAGCGTGCAGAGAAATGAAACATGTCAGTTTATTTGAATTGACACTGCAGAGCATCGAGCTGCTCTCAGCTGATCGCCTCTTGTCTGAACTTTCATGCTCGTCCCTCCGGATTCATCATCCATCTCATTTATTATAAAACACACAGACTTCCACCAGAGCAGAAAACAGCTACATTTCACAACTTTGATCATTAGTTTGGTTTATTTCAGGAATGTTCTGAAGTTACATTCATGACCAAACGAGGAGAAGACACGGAGAGAAATCAGCTCATCGTTATTTTCATCATCGATGAATCTGAATCATTTTCTGGATCCATCGATTTGTTGTTTGGTCTAAAATATCTGAAGTGACGCCCTCAAACGTTTGTTTAGTCCCAGCACAAAGAGGTCCAGTTCAAATATTCACGTTTCTCTTGAACAGAAGTGACGATGAATCGATCGATGTGATAGCTGACGACTGATCGATGAATCGATCGATGTGATAGCTGACGACTGATCGATGAATCGACCGATCGCTGCAGCTCTGCACTCGCTCACACACTCCTCCAGTCTGAGCTCAGTGTTCCTCAGAAAGTGGAAACTGGGTGTGTGGTACAGTCCTCTCTCTCTCTCTCTCTCTCTCTCTCTCTCTCTCTCTCTCTCTCTCTCTCTCTCTCTCTCTCTCTCTCTCTGTGACGTAAGCAGCCCTGGCCCCGCCCCCCCTGGCTGCCACAGAGAGTCTTGAGGTTCCTCCTCCTCCTCCTCCTCTCCTCTCCTGCTGTGCTCTCCCTCTCTCTCTCTCTCTCCCTCTCTCTCTCTCCCTCCCTCTCTCTCTCTCCCTCCCTGCACACGGCCGCTCATATTGTCCATTTAAAATCAGAGTGAGCGCAGACCGGGAGGCGGATGAATGAACTATTGACGCAAACAGCGACAACAACATCACGCAGGGTGCGGAGACGCGCGCGGCGGCCGACTTCCACGTTTGTAAACCCGCAGAAGTGAAGGTAAGGAGCCGCTTCACGCACCTCCTGCTCTCTGTGTGTGTGTGTGTGTGTGTGTTTGCACGCTGGTGGCTGACGGACGGAGTGACAGAGGAGGCAGCCTACAGACCTCATCCCTCCTCCTCCTCCTCCTCTTCCTCCTCCTCTGCGGTCCCATCTCTCCGTTGACAGCCGCTCCGATCACTTATCGATGCGAACTCAATCACTGGGAGATAAACACGCAGCTTTTTGCGTGATGAACGCACTTTGCGTTAGTTTCCGTGCGGGGCGCGTCAGTAAGTTGCGTCGCCGTCCCCGCTCTCCTCTCCTCTCCCCCCCTCTCCCCCCTCTCCTCTCCTCTCCTCTCCTCCCCTCTCCCCCCCTCTTCCTCTCCTCTCCTCTCCTCCCCTCTCCTCTCCTCTCCTCTCCTCTCCTCTCCCCCCCTCTCCTCCCCTCTCGTTGCGGGCTGCTTGCTGTTGGTTTTGCGGGGCGCTGCGGGCTCTGTGCCAGCCCGCTGCAGCTCCTCAGACGTGCATTGTGTGGCTCCGTCCTGCGACAACTCTGACAATCATTGTCATTCATGAGGGTGTTCCTGCGGTGCGGTGCGGCTGCGGTGCGGTGCGGCGCGGTGCGGTGCGGGCGGCCCGCGTGCTCCTCACAGGCGCACATTGTTCTGTTGGTGTGCGTGAGTGCGCGCACGGCCACGCACGTCGGGTGACGAGCGTGCGCGTGTGTTTCTGCCTATCTGTGTGTGTGTGTGATGCGGAATGACCACGCACCCTCACACACGGCGGGGAACAATCGGTTGGCGCGTGCCAGGCATTGAAACATGTGACCTCTGGTTTGAATGGAGGCCTGTGCGCGTGCTGCTGGTGCAGGGTCAGTCAGGAACAATGACCCACACATGATGATGACATCTGAAGTTTGTTTGGGAGTGAATCCAAAAGATAAAGATGAGAAATGTGTGTTTGTGCTGCTCGGTGACGACCCGGCCCGGCCCGGCCCATCAAAACGAGAATTATCAAATTAAAAAGTTTTTGTAGAGCGAGAACGACTCCGTCCTCCTCCAGTCGAGTTAACGCCTGTGACGGCCTCTCACGTCCAAAGACAGTTTGTCAAAGAGTTTTCAGGATTTTGCAAAGACTGTCTTTAAAGACTACAACTAGATTCATTCTGACTTCATTTCCCATCATGCACCTGGCCGTCATTTACAAGAAAAGCTGTTGAGCAATGAGCAGAAACATTTCAGAAGTGAGAAGCAGCTCCACCCATTTCTCCTCCTCTTCATGAAGTCCAACAGAACCGAGACGTTCATTGCACCTCCATGCGGTCCATGCGGTGCTGGAGAGAGAGCTCCAATTGGCTGACACTGTTCACGTGATTGAACGTCACTGCAAACCTCCGATTTTATCGGAACACCTCGACGAGAAGATGAGCTCGGTTCTGCTCGGGCCCGCTGCATCTGAGAGGAAGTTTTTCCTCGCCACCGTCGCTGAGTGCTCGCTCATGGTGGGAACTGTCGGGTCACTGAGACGCTTTTTGTTATGATGATTTAGAAATGAAGTTAAATTGAGTTAAACCTGGAGGTGACGGAGGTGACGGAGGTGACGGAGGAGCTTCGCTGTGAGAGTTTTCAGATCATAACATGCTGTATGACGCTCGACCTGCATTCATATTCATATTGTTGTTTTCATGAAAGCAAAGCGTGGGACTCGTCACACAGTTAATGACATGAAGTCCAACAAAGGGAGAATAGAGCAGAATAGAATCTCTGTTCTCTTCAATGGGTCGGGTCAGAGGTCGGTTCTGGTTTCTGAATGGCAGCTCCGGAGCTGATGGGACTTCAGGGTCAGAGGCTTTCAGGCCGAGAGGCTGGAGCCGCGAGGGCCCGCGCCTGAAGGACGGACTCCTCTTATGAAGAGCAGACTCTCTTTACAGCATCAAGTGTGCTGTACACAGCGCCTGTTTCCATGGCGACGTCTGCTGGAGAAACAGTTTGGCCAAAGTTGGTTTGTTTTTAAAAACTCATCAGGAGTCAGGAAACAGTTTAACGTGCAGGAAGTTTAATGTCTGCTCGGAGAAGCGGGCCTGCTCGTCAGCGGACGGACCGAAGTCAAAGCGCTTCAGCTCGTTCATTTCAAGGTCAGAGGTGAAAATCATGTCAGGTGACGCAGCGAGGCTTTCAGCTCGAGTTCAGTTTGAGTTCAGACTTTTTGTTTTCATGTTTATATTAAAGCTGCAGGACGGTCAGAGAAAACCGAGGATTCGCTCTGAGTTTCATGCAGCTCTGTTGTGTTACAGATGCGTGCGCCTTCATCAGCCTCACGCTGATAACAAACACTGAGTTTGCTGTTACTGCCTGGCGTGTGAGGGGTTAAGGTCTTCACAGACTTCCTGTAGCGCCCCTCCCCGCCCTCGTCCTTCTGCCAGGGGACAGTGATGACGAGAAGCCTCTTCCAGGATAAATCCTCCTGTGAGGGCCCGCTTAGCTCCTCTCCGCTCTGCTCTGCTCCCCCGACCTGACCGTGTGCTCGGCAGGGCAGCGGAGGAAGGAGAGCCTGCCATCTAATCCCCCCCCCCCTTCATCCTCTTCCTCCTGATGGGTTAGGTCCCTCTATTTCTGGAGTCTCCAGTGTCTGCTGCGTGTTGGGAGCGCTCTTTGTAGATGTTTGTTCAGTCGATATCGCTGCCTGATATGACACGTTCCAATTATTTTTATGATCAAGCATCGTCGTCTCTGACCATCACGTGTCAAATGTCCAGCAGAAAAGTTCTAGTGACTAATAAATGAATTTATTACGTGTTTCTAGCTTCATCGCTTCTTTTTCATTAGCCTGTAAAATTTTCAAACCCGTGTTTGATTTTCATCACCAGTTCCTGGAAATGTCCTGAAAAGCAGCACACAAAATGTGAATCTTAATGAAGCTTGTTGCTGCAGCACGTTTCGGAGTCATCGCTCCTCTTTGATTTTCTCTCTCTGGATGAACCTTCACATTCGTCTTTTCATTTTCTCCCAGGAAAGAGGTTTCTATGACTTTTGTAGCTGTGTGTGTTCGTACACCTTTTTGCTATCAGACGTGTGTGTTTTCTCTCAGAGTGGATCTATAGGTGTTTTCTCCCCAGCCACCTTTCACGCCGTCTCTCTTGCACTTGATTCAGCTGCGGCGTGAAAAGCTCTTCAATCTGCGGCTAACAATTTGCCCGTCGCGCTGCTCCTGCAGCGGCTCGAAGTCTTCAGAGCGGCAGCCTTTGTGAAATAAATGCAGCGAGGTGAAGGCCGCAGCGAGCGCCGCCGTCGTGCATCTTTGTACTTTGACCGCACAACATTTGTACGACATCCATCTTAAATCCACCCTGTCAACATCGCCACGCGCCGTGAAGAGGAATGAAGTCGTGACGGATCACGAACAGAACCGCTCTGCCGGTCAGCATCGTTCCATGTAGAAGAATTCTCCCCCGTGAAATTGTTTGAGGGACATTTCATGACTAATGTGATGACGTTGGTGCATGATGCTGCTCATCCTACAGGACTAAATGAGCTCTTCTGTCTGACAGTGCAGGGAGGTCGTCGACTGTACACGTCAGTCTGCTCCTCTGTGTTTTATTTGATGCTCCTCTGATCATGATGAATCCCCGACAGATGATGATGATACTTGATCATCACCAAAAATCTGTGAATCCACAACCTGCTGAAAAAACGCTGAGTCTTTTCTGCTGTCTGCTTTCAGACCAGCTCAGTCGAGTCCAGACGGCGATGATTCAAGTCAAACTTTATTTGTATTTTGCTCTCACACCGTGCAGCGTGCAGTGTCTGTTCAGCTGCGTGACTTCCACTGTTACAAGCTGCTGCTAGACCACACTCATCATAACTCTGCATTAGTTTTGGCCCTTTGCTGGTAGTTGTCTTTTTTTATTGTCTGACTTCAGCTTCAAGTAATAATTTAATCAAGAAAAAGTCGTCAGATAAATGAAAATGATGTTGAGCTGCAGCTCTGACGGCAGACTGGATTACATGATCTACATGTTGCACCGTCTTGCTGCAGACTCTCGTTCTTGAACGTAGCGTTCAGTCATGAAAGCGTTGCCCATTAGCCTGTTTGGCGTGTCATGACGGGACATTTGGCGGCCTCCATGCGGCGCTTTGTGTTCTGCGGTTGGTGTCAAAGGTGCTCTCCGCCGTGAAAGGCTCTCAGTGTTGGTGCGCCTCTGGCTGGCGGGGGGGCGACTCGTGCTCCGTGCTTGATGAGCTCAGCCCGTTGTGTGCTAACTCAGTGTTTGATTAGCATTGCTTGAGGCTGTGTGCGGCTCTCTGGCCTTTATAGTGGAACCATAAAACAAGGAGAGGTCAAGCTAAACACTTGTGAATGTAAACACATTCATGCAGCAGTGTCACATGACACGTTTATAGACCAGCTGAGTGGATGGAGGACTGCACACACTCTCGTTCAAAGCCTCCATGAAAAGGAGTTCATGTGTTTGTTCTGTGTTAAATTTCAGATCTCCTCGTGGTTTCTTCATTTCACCTCCTCCACTCTGTGCGCTCCTTTCTTCTTCTCCAGTTTTCATCTCATTTCTTCAAGACAAAGGCAGCAAAACGCGAAACCTTCAGGCAGACGTGGGTGGTGAAGTTGAAAGAGGTGGGGTTTTGTTGAGCGTTCACAGGGTTAAAATCTTTATGCAGCAAGTCTCCGAGGATGAAACCGTTCAGCAGCTGTTTGAAGAACATTTAGAGAACACAAAGAATACTGTTCTTTTTGTCTGGGTGGTGCGTTTTGTCCAAACATGAATGTTTTATTTCTTCAGAAGGTCTCGTGATGACAGTAGCAGTTTTTTTTCTTGTTTCCAAATTTACTTGAAATGAAATAAAAAGTCGCCTGCTTTGAGATTTATCTTTCTTCTAAAGAGTTAATTGCATCCGTCCAAGAACTGGCAGCACCGTCTGCTTATTTCATTAACCAGCTCCAAGTGACAATAGACTGAATACATTAGAAAGAAGCCAGGATGCTGCATCTGTTTGGTTTGTGTAGAATATTATTTGTGGTGTAAGTCACCCTCTAACATTAAAGAGTGAAACCTTCTTGAGTGGTTTGATCAGATTCTGTGTAACTGTCAAACGTCTCAGCTCTTGGTTGGTGCATGGACACCCAGCACAACGCTCCACCCGATAACCAAACTCTGCTAACTCTGTCAGAAAACAGCGTGTTCCCCTGGGACGTCGTCGTCCGCAGTCAGGAGCTGATTGAGAATAAAATGTTTTCAGGGCTTTGAGAACTGTTCCCGCTCACCTCCCACAGATAAGCCAAACTGAAGTTGTCATATTACAGGCCCTCGGGATAAAAGTGTCAATCATGAGGCATTGTGTAAGTCATTCTTTAGTGGATTACACAGGAAACGTTTCCGTGTAATTACCTCGGCTGTCTGTGGCAGACTAGTGCTGCCTGGCGGCCATGCTACTGAGTGTGCTCAGTGCTCAACCACTGGAACCAGAGAGTCCCTGCAGAGATCAGCTCTATAATGCAGCTGCAGCTGAACTGCACTCCTCCACCGCTCCCCTCGGCCCTCGGCCCCCTCCTCTTCCTCCAGGCCAGTTTCTCATCTCTGAGTTCTAATAGTATAAACTGAAAGCCGGCCGTGCTCATGAGGGAGTCTGGCTGCAGAGGAGATGGACAACTCAATCTGCTGAACCGGCGTGCAGATTATTGCCAGGAGTCGGAGCAGGTAGCTGCCTGGAAAAGAAACGATACACAGAGAAAATTAGCGGCGAGTCAAATATTTATCAGGATGCTTCCAGGCAGAAGGTTTCCAATTAAAACGATGAAGATGAGCCACTTGTTGAGGCACGTAAAGGTCCGCTGTGTGGGAAGGCTGAGCTTCCTCCCGGTGGGGAGCGTTGGGTCTGTAAATAATTTTATTGTTTTAGAAGAGCAACAAATAGTTTGGAGGCTGCAGGAAGTCAGTCAGAGTTAAAGGGTTAAATCCAGGGTCATTGTTGCGTGTAACACTGCAGCAACATTAGTCCAGATCTCCAGAAGCAGACTTCAGATTCTCGTCATCAGTTTGACGTCTGACGTGGTTGCCAGTTCTCCTTTTCTCTGGCTGTGCGTCGGTGCTCGTGTGTTTCAGGTCGTGGTGAGCTGCTGCAGCTCGGCGGTGTTACGTTTGTGTTTGCAGGGTGAAACTAGCCTGGTCCGGCAGTGACCTTTGCCTGGACTAATCCATGCTGTTTCCACAGGATTGCGTCCTGCCTGCAGGGGAAAGGGGTTAATCGTCATGCTTGGGGCAGATTTGTGACTGACTGGATTAAGCGGGGCTCAGAGTGTTGGACACTCCACTAATCTCCGGTATCCATGCCCCTGATGGCTGCTGAGGAAGGACCGACTGACCGGCTGACTGACTTATCTCCTGATTGACCAAATGGACGACGGCTGATCCAATGATGACGGAGCGGTGGAGTTTGTGGCTGACAGACAGCCGACCCGCTCGAGTCAAACTGTTTGTTCAGCTCTCTGTGCTCCACCCGCCTTTTCATGGAGAAACTCGCAGTGGGAACTTTGTTATATTTGATTTAACACTTTACAACAGCTCCCACTCCCTTGTCCCACTTTGTGAGTCAATGATTAGCGGACCACGGTGTCGGAATGTGCTGGTACATTTGTCTGAGTGTGTCCTGCAGTGGAGCTCAGGTTGCCCAACAAGTTATGGATGCAGATTCTAGCTGTGGAAGCAGATGTTAAACATTATTACACCCTGAGGTGGAGCTGCAGCGGTGAATCACGGCCTGACCGAGCGGCACAGTTTGTACAGTTAGTTTCAGCTGATTGACAGGAAGTACGTTATATTTTACGTGGACAGTTACCGTGTTTGTTACCTGTTACAACATGGAAGTGATTTCAACCTGCATTCTTTCTCATGACCAGCAGGGGCAGCTCCATCGCCCAACTGGATTTATGACTCTCACGAGTTTCTGGCTTCAGTCTCTAGTTTCTTCTTCCACACGGCGTGATGTTCATTCAGTAAATCATTAGAGTCAAACAGCAGGGTGCGCCTCGGGGCGCGGCTACCTTGTGATTAAACGAGTCTAAATCTGAGCGGGTTCTGGTCCTGCGTCGGCCATTTCTCTCCTTGGTGAGAACGTTTGAGGCCAGGCAGGATGGAGTCAAACCGGACGTGCCAGCGCTCAGCGGATCACCCAGCGGCGCCGCGCTCTCGTCCATATGGTCACTTCAAATGGACGGGTGACGTCCTGCTGGGTTTTCTAGCGCCGATCCAAAAACCTCTTCCTGTTTGCCGAGAGCCTCCGAGGCAGAGCTGTGTGTCCGTTTGTCGGGTTTGGAGTTTGTTCATGGAACAGTCCGTTTTTATTCCCTGTAGCTCAACAACGACACTGAAAATCTCAAGTTACACAATGAAATGACCTCAGCCACTGTGTGGATTAAATGTATTACTGTATATTGTCTGTTCTGTGAAAGTTCAGTTTCCATGGTGATAATTCAGAATATCTGATCCAGGTAGACACACACACACACACACAACACACACACACACACACGGGCACTTACCAGGTTGCTGGTGGATTTAACAGATGGGTGATGAAGGTCATTGGAAGGCTGACCTCTTTTCAGACACACACACCAATCAGCTGCCTCCGTCCGTGTTCACCGATCAGTGTGCGTCTTCGACACACTCAGCGTGTGTCATTCTGTCAACCAGGCGGATAAACAGGCCGTTAAGCAGCCGCAGAGTCGAGGCCGCGGCTGAACGTCAGCATCGTTCCTCAAATGTTTGTCTGTCTGATGTCAGGAAAGTGAAAAGAGGTGAAAGTGTCAAAGCAGCAGCTCAGACGTCAGAGATATTCAGTTCACACCAAACAGCGCAGAGCTTCTTATATAAACGATTTGCATTGTCTAACTGTTAAATGGATAAATGTAACACGCCGCCGCTTCCAGCAGCCAACAGTGATGAATTCAGTGTTAAACACACACATTTTAAAAAAACACCCTGTTGTTCCAGCGTCGTGTTGGCTTTGTCTTCGCTTGGCTTCGCTCCACGTTCATTCAGTTTTGGCACATTCTCATAAACAGAGCGGCTGCTTGAACAAAAAGAACGGCAGCATTTGGCCGGAGTTACTGCGGCGATCGCGCCCTCATAAACCGATTCTGTTGCACTTTTCTTCACTGAATGTGACCAGCTTAGTTTGTCTGCGTTCTGTGAAGATGCTGCTTTACGTAGCTGAAATGTCACCTGGACCCGAAACTACGACAGAGTTTGGGCTGCACATGGAAGAAGAAATCCACAATCCTGAGGCTAGATTGTTGTTCTGGCTCTGGGACTGTGCTGTACACCAAAACTACAACCGACCTGGGAGTGTGTGTGTGTGTGTGTGTGTGTGTTGCTGGTCGATGGAGGCGTTCCACCATCAGATCTTTAAACCCAGAGTTCAGAGAGCAGCCAGGAGCTCTTCAAATGAGCTCTGTAGAGAGATGGCATGTTTATAGCCTGCGGCCACACACACACACACACACACACACACACACACACTCGCTTGTATATCCACATGCATGTTAAAGAGACACCCTCTCTCTCTCAGATGCACACGGAGCCACAGGATGTGTTTCTCCTGTCAGGTTTGCACACGGACGCTGTGATGCAGCCAAACGATTCGTCCAATCATGCAGAAATATCAACAGATATAACTTCTTATATGTTTTGTTAACCCGAGGATGCCGAGCCTCCACACGGCCTCTCGGCGTGACAAACAGGTGACATAGACTCAGCGCGGAGCTGCATAACCCGTCTGATGGCCGGGCGAAGCTGTCCGGTGCAGCGCGGGGATAGAACATGATCTCCGTGGCTGCCGGTGGAACGCTGCAGAGAGCTGCAGCCTCCTGATGCACTCTCTGACCTGTAAAATAAGATTTTGGTTACTTCAAGTGGAGATTTGGTTTCACACTAATAAGCAGAAAGAGGAAGTGAAGGACAGAGAGATGTATTTATAACTGCACGTCCTCGGCTCGGGGACTTTTTTATTGGCGATCATGTGAATCTCAATATATCACGTCATGAGCGCTGATTATTTTTTAAATGGACGTTTTTTTTCTGAATAAGCTCTGACGTTGAAGTCACGTGACATGCGGCTGTTTCCTCATGGCTCTCATTCACCTTGAGCTTCTCTCGCTGACGCGTCCTCTTCTTATGCTAACGTAACGCTCACGGAACAACGATTCATTTTGCAGAATTACTCGAAATCTGGTTCAAATTTGCGACACATTTTGACGTGTAGAATATTAGTCTGACTGCTGACGCCTGCACCACCTGAAGGTTCCTGGTCCTGGTGGAGTTTGCATGTTCTCCCTGGGCCTGATCCCAGTCCAAGGACGTGCAGGTTAGAGGGTTAATTGGTGCCACTGTAGGTGTGAATGTCAGGCCGGTGATGAACTGCCGACTTGTCCAGGGTGTGATCCGCCTCTCACCCGATGTCAGCTGCAGCTCGCGACCCCGACAGGGACGAGCGGTGAAACGCACGGACAGTCAGTTAGCGAGCTTCGGTTGGACGGCGTGGAAACGTTTCAGAGATCGAAGCCAACGACCTTTCTGTTTCTGTCTCGTCGGTTTCAGCCGCACGCCTGATTCATATCACCAACAGTAGGAATCACAGTAGATGTGTCATCTGTCTGACACACACACACACACACACACACACACTGTCTGTGTATGTACTTGTACATGGTTAGGAAGCCGTCTATCACACACACACACACACACGCAAAGTGCTTATCTAATATCAAGACAAGGTCAGTACCCGAATGAATAGAGACACACACACACACACACACACACACACACACACACACACACACACACACGGGTCATGACAGTTATGGATCTGCTTTCCTTCTGGTCATTTTGTTCCTGGCTGTTCAGCACTGACCACACACACACACACACACACACACACACATTCTGATTATTCTTAACCACAAGAGGAGGTGGACTGTTCCCTGCTGTGTGTGTGTGTGTGTGTTGTGCTGAGAGTGTGTAACTGTAGCGGTGCCCGGCTGTCTGTGGTCGTATTTCTGGCCTGCACTTCCTTGTCGTCAGGACAGATAAGATGTTCTGTGGCTTCAGAGTTAAGATTTAATTTACAATGAGACATTTATTATTTATCGGCCTGAAATGATTCAGTTTTTTTTTTTATTTTATCGCACGTCTCGTGTCGTGGGGTTGATTCCCGTCCTCGTATCGCCTGCTGTCGAGTGTTTTCATGTTTTATTGTTTGATTCTTACGGAGGCCCGCGGCGGCCGTGCTTTTTATTTCCTCTGTTTTCTCGTGATAATGAGTTCATTTCATTTGTTTTCTCAAAAATCTGAAGATGGCAGAGCTTTGTTCTCCGGAGATAACGGCATGAATAATTCAAGGATGGTCCAGTATATTAAATCACTGCATCTGCAACATCTGCAGCTACTTAAAGGTCCGGTTTGTAAGATTTAGGAGCATCAGTGTAGAATCATCTGAAAATAATGAGCCTTGTATCTGCGGTGAGAGCGCGTCCTCTTCCACCGAGTCCGCCATGTTGAAGCGCTTTTTTGTACAGTAGCCCAGAGCAGACAAACTAACGCTGACCGACAGATGGACTGTTGCTTTCTACGTGACTCCTTTTGCAGCGTCCGTTTTTATTTTCCTTCACGTGTTCTCATAATTCATCAGCAGCTGCAGAGTTGCACGTTTCCACGTGGTGGATGAAGCTGAATCTTCGCCCGCCTGAAGATATTTAGTCTGCACAAACAGCGGCGAGGTCTGAGCTTCTCGTCGTTTCCCTCTCGGCTCGCTCTGAAGCGAGGTTTCCTCCCTCGCTCGAACGTTCTGCTAAGTGATCTCTGAGTAATGCAGCGATGAAACTCTCTGAGCGCCGGAGACGCAGACAGAATCGAAGCAGAACTCGCACATAATGGATCATCCTGTTAAGAGTTGAATTGAAGCTGAACTGTAAAAGTGCTTCTGAATTCAGAGAGACGGCACCTTACTGTGTGTGTGTGTGTGTGTGTGTGTGTGTGTGTGTGTGTGTGTTGTGTGTGCCATGATATCAGCTCTATCTAAGTCAGTCAAACAGGAAGTGGAGCTGTGAGACAGGAAGCTTCAGTGTTTGTCATGTGACTGGTCATGTTATCCTTCCTGTCTGCGTCTGTTCAGTGAAGGTCAGTGGCAGCTTATTGATCATGGCCGGCCGGCCGGCCGCTGCGTACCGTACACAGCTTTTTATAACCCGACAGACAGACAGGACCGCAGCCGGCTGCTGACAGACAGTCTGTGTGCTGACAGACAGTCTGTGTGCTGACAGACAGTCGACAGATTTCCCTTCACAGTTTTTAAATGATGAGACAGACACGGTTTCTTTGTTTGCTGCCGTTCAACAATAAAGAACACGTGATTAGGTCCGTTCATTTAGCCGAGATCTTCCCGCTCCTGCAGCACCGTGGACGCTCATGTCCAACTGTTGTTGTATCATCAGGACGACGTCTTCAAGCCTCAAGACCAGACTGAAGCAGCGCGATGTGTTTACTGCTCATGATGAGACGACCTGTGCGTGCATGGCTGAAGAACCCCGTGAAGTTTGAGAAGTCTCTATACCCGGATAGAGAGATGGAGGAGACTCCTGCTTCACACCTACAGACCTTTGATCGACGTGCATGAACCAGCGTCACTTTATTTCCATCCCACATGATCCATCAAAGACAGGAAGTGCTCGATGAACTCGTCGTGACACTTCTCGTTAAGTTGGAGAGCGTCACGGCGCTCAGTCCTGACGATCGTGCTGCTGGAAGTTGTTGGTTTGCAGGATGAGTCGGTCCAGGTTCATTAATGAATGTTTTTGCGCGTCGGCGCGATGCAACCTGAAAAATCCACGTCTGACCACCTCTGCTGTGTCTGCGATCTGTTCCAGCACCGAATCGTCACATCGCTACAGTCAAAGCGTGCGATAAAGTTTGCGTCTGTTCGTACCGTACCACTTCACGCTTCAGCGCGTCGCGTGTCCGCGATGTTTCGTCAGAGCTGCCGCTGTTTGGAGAGAGCGAGCTGGTCCACGAGCGAATCGATCATTCTGATCGTAGATCTGTTGCTTCACTACGTTCAACACTATCAAACGTTTCATTAACAGAGATCGTATCATCAACGTGTCGACACACACACACACACACCTTCATCGTTCTTCATCGTCTCGTCTTCGTTAACTGAATGAACCAAACCTCACTGCTTCATTGTCTTTGTCTGGAAGCGACTGGTGTTGCTGCATCAAGTATTATTAGTGTGTGTGGTGTGTGTGTGTGTTTCAGTGGTGATACCCCCACCCTTCTACACACACACACACACACACACACACACACACACACGCCTCCTCCTCCTCATGGCCGGTTTTCTCTGCAATCGATATTCTGCAGTGGAGCTCCTCGGCCTGCGCCCTGTTAATCCTTGCAGCGTGTGTGTGTGTGTGTGTGTGTGTGTGTGTGTGTGTGTGTGTGTCCAGCCAGCGTGCCTCTTATCAATATCCTCACCTCTCTCTCTCTCTCAGTTCAGAAATGATCCTCTCCCCTCCAGCCCTCATCGATCTCTGCGAGCGCTGGACGCAATCAGAAACAAGACGTCGTCGTCGGCCTGAATACTGAGCGGCTGTCATGTGGACTGACCGGCAGTTACTGCCTTCAATTTTCCCGCTGCGTTATCAAGCGTGGGTCAGATTGATGTGGCAGGATGTGTTTGAACGCGGCTCCTGTCGCCGGCTGCGGCACGCTTATGCAGCCGCCTCAGAGAAGCCGACCCGTGATAAAAAACCGGGTCAAACTGTGACGCTTCACATAAACTGAGCAGTGACTCGTTCCTGGATTCAGAGCGCTGTGTGCAGTTCACGTCTCTTTGAGTCTCTGCGGTCCGCACGAGGTGTGAGCGCGAGTGGTTGCAGTAATTGTTATTGTGGTATCGATATGTGTTGTGAAGTTTCTGGGAAGTCAATTGAAGGAACTGTTGATGGATAAAACAGAAGTCACGTGTTGCCACGAAGCAGCTCTGCTCATTGATCTGCAGCGATGGCCCGACACACACACACACACACACACACACACACACACACACACACGCTGTAAAGGAATAAATGACATCATATAAACGCTGCGATCAAATCTGAGGAGCGACCTCGTCTGAAGAGTTTCTGCGTTTGTTGTCGGAGCTGCGGCATCATGGGAAATATTCCTCTTCACGCTCAGGCGTCCGTCCTTCAGATTTAAGGTTGAAGCTCGACACAAAGTCTGAACAAACATTTTGTCACTTTCCTCGGTTTGGATAAGTAACTTCCTGTTGTCTCCCCTGCTCACATACGACCCGTCTGTGTGATGGCAAATTGTATTTTTTATTAGAGATGTCCAGATTGATCGATCACTGATCAGTTATCAGCTAATATTCAGAAAAATATGAGATGATTTACCTTCAGCCAGAGCTCAGATATCGCTGCATGCATCTGACTCTGGGTGTGTGTGTGTGTGTGTGTGTGTGTGTGTCACTGTGAGTGTGTTTGTATCCTGATAAAACTTGAGACAGAAGATAAAAATCTGAGGGGCCGTGTGTGACGATCTCTGTCTCAATTAAAGAGTCCACGTATACGCGCGGGCCATGAACGCGTCATGAGACATCCAATTTGTCTTGCTGGCCAATCACAGCACGCCGCAGGATGAATGAGAAGCGCTTCGGGTGGCCATGTGACGGCGATGGCGGTCTCCGTCTATTTAAAGAATCAGAATTCCATCAAATCATCACATCACGGACGTCCAACCTGGATCTGTTTCCATGGAAACCAACAAACGCGGTCGGGAGACGGGGAGAGCGAGGCGGAGAAGAGAAGGCGGCGCGATGCAGCGATGGCGCTTCTTGTTGCACTCCTGATGGGTGTAGAGTTAAAAACATGTAAGAGTGCTGCAGTGAGAGAGGCTGGGCGGGTGGAGGAGGTGGGGGAGGAGGGCTGACGATGGAGTGAGGGGAGAGGGCAGCGGTAGACTGGGAGTTGGCAGGGTGAAAGGATGGAGATGGAGCGGCGGGGGGGTGGAGGAAGAGGGGGAAGGGAGGCAGAAATAAAGGGAGATAAATGAGGAGGAGGTGGGGGTGGTGTGGGAGAGTGATGGGTGGGTGGGTGTTGTGGGGGGAGGTGGGGAGGTGGAAGGATGCCAATTTGACAGCTAAGGAGGCTTCAGGGTCCAGGACTGCACCAGCACCACCACCTCCACCACCACCACCGCCTGTAAAACAAAGAGAACAAAAGAACTGCACCCCCACCCACCTCCAGCTCCTCCACCAGGGAAAAATGTCCACCTTAATTGATTTTCTTAATGATATTCATTTTTACTCTGCACCACCGAGGACGGACTGAAACTCAGGTTTAATATCAGGAAGACACACGAGCGTGTTCACACACACGTCTGCACACGAGGACAAAGTCCAGCGAAGTCCAGCGCGCTCCGTCGATTACGAGAAAACTCAGCTTAGACGTTCGGTTTTATTTCTTTATGAAAAGATGAAATGTGCAGGAACAAACGGAGCTGCTTGTTTTCGTCTGCAGGTTATTCAAATGTTTAAATTATGTTTGAAGTACAGCACTGATGAGAAATGTGCAGCTCATAGTGATGCTGGTCAGGTTAATGGACACGATTTCATTCACTGAATTCATTGTTTCCTTTTTTATCTTGTTAGCTGCTTGTTGCTTTCATCTGTTTTATGGAATCATAAGAAGAAGAAGAAACTTTATTTTATGCTTTATGATAAAAAACAAAAGAAATCAGATTTAAAGGATGAGAGTGTGTTTGGAGAATGAGATATGTGATTGTTAGTTGGAGGCCTGAAATAAGTCAAATTCTTCATCTGACCGCAGAATATTAAAGTGAGTCCACACAGTCTGGACTGTGTTTAATCATCAGCTCGGTGCTTTATTAAATCATTGAACTGTATTTTAAGTTTCCTCACAGATCCAATAATGACGGCGGACTCATTTGTTTCTTCTCGCTGCTGCTCCGGGCTTCTTTGAGTCAAACATGGTCTCTGGCTGTATAATTGGTGTTTGCAGAGAGGCTTCGCGGGCCTCCGGTGGCTCCGTCTGTGGAGATGCAGCAGTTGAAGGCGTGGGCGGATCAAGCTGCACAGATTATTACTTTTTTCACATAAGTTTGAAGCAGATGCTTCAACATAACGCTGCGATGTCCCGGGCTCTCGTACGGGTCAGTGAACGAGTCCAGAAACGCATCCAATCGACACACAGACGCTCGTTTCCTCCTCACAGTGAGCAAACTGAACGCTGCTGTCTGAAATGACGCGTTCGGCCTCTCGCTGTCTCCGTGACGATGTGTTGACCCCGTCAGAGGGAGGATGAATGGAAAAGAGGAGGAGGAGGTGATGAGGGCGAGGACGGAACAGAAGGGAATGAGGAAGGATGGGAGCTCTGAGAGGAGACGAAGGAGGAAGGAAGTGATCATAGAGGAGGTGATGAGGAGAGAGGAGGGGAAGGGTGTGAGTGGAGGAGAGGAGATGAGAGAGAGAGAGAGAGAGAAATGTTTCCTTCCGTTTGTCCGGTGGCTAACCTGATTAGCTTAGCGACGCCATAGGACCAGATCCGGCTGCTCTGCTCTGGAAACACACACACACACACACACACACACACACACACACACACACACACACACACACACACACACACACACACAGCAGCAGCAGCAGCAATCGATACACTTCCACACACACACAGAGTTATACGACTTGTACAAATGTACTGCCTTCTACACACACACAGAGTAATGTGCAGACTCGTAATGCTCTGCTGTCTGCACACACACACACACACACACACACACACACACACACACACACACACACACACACACTGCTGTCTATTTGCAGATAATGGACAGCAATGATTTGCATATCAATGCTGCTTCAATTGTCAGAGTGTATGTGGAAAAAAATCAATCAATCAATCAATCAGACTTTATCTGCACAGTGTGTGTGTCTCACACTGACACACACACTGTGTCTCACACTGACACACACACTGTGTCTGTCTCACACTGACACACACACTGTGTCTCACTCTGACACACACACTGTGTCTCACACTGACACACACACACGATGAATAAAACACATGAAGACCGACACACTTCAAGTTCAGTTGAAGCAGTCGGCTGCTCGCTGCGTGCGGTTGGTGCCTACATGTACCAGGATGCATTGCAAGTTTGTTGCTAGTTGAAATCTTCACCCGCCTCGACGACTTGAAACATCGTCGACGATGGCGGTGTTTGACAGTCTCAGGGCGGCGGCAGCTCAGTCCGTACGGACCGGAGGGTGGGAGGTGGAGCAAGGCATCCAACCCCCATCGCTCCATCTCTCCATCCACTACGTTCTTGAATGTGTTTGAAGACTCTGTGGCAGGTGGAGTCGATGAGCGGAGATGTTAAACAAAGCGCTGACGGAGAAAACAGAGCCAGCAGAGTTTAGTTTGGTTTATCAGCCGCTGGAAGACGACGCGGCGCTCGGCTGCTTTGTTTGCTTGGAGAAAATATGATCTGAATATATTTTCTCTGTGATGCAGAATTGATTCTGTCCAAACTCGGCGTGTCACTCTGCTGCGACGCGGAGGAGAAGCTGCATGTCTTCCACCTCCGCCCTCTTCTTCTTCCACCTGCTGCTCCTTCTCCTTCCACGTCCAGTCTCTTGTTTTCTTGAGCTGCTCCTCTCTTCCTGCCTCTCCATCATCTTCGTCTTCCACCTTCACTTGTTTCTCCACCGGCTCTTCTCTCCTGCTGCTGCTGCAGCACATCTGCTCACCTCCTCCTCCTCCTTCTTCTCCTTCGTGTTCCTCTGTGCTCCCTGCAGCTCCTTCACTCTCCTCATTCACCATCTGCCCTCGTGAGAAAAGTCATCACCACCTCGTCTTCCTCATCTACAAACCTTCTCCTTTGTTCTTTGATGAAAGTTGAAACAGTAGCTGCTCCTCTCACCTCCACTCCGGTAAAAATAGACAACAGAGGAAAAGAGGCTGTTAATTATTAATATTAGCAGCACTTTACTGCTTTGCACCTCTCATAATCTTCACCACAGTCTTCATCATCGCCGTCATCACTGTCAGCCTGTGTGGTGGGCTCCTCATTTAGAGGAACCTCAGCTGAGTCTCTGTGGAGCTCCATGAAGAGCTCGATTTACTCCAACAGGAGAAAAACATGTTTTCATTGCTCGCTGACCTCCCAACACGAGTCAGCAGTTACAGGATTCAGTGCCACCTCTCGGCTCTTCTCAGAGGTTTGAGCAGTGTGTGTCTCTGCCTGCGTGAAGCAGACGTGCAGTCGGTGTGTCTGTAATTAATTCTCTCCTTAAGATAGAGACAGACAAACGCAGAGCGAGGGAACAGATAAAAGTGCCGTACCGAGTCGGTGTGATCGCTTTAAAACCCTGTTTATGTGTTAATCTATCAGGCAGGAGCGCTCCTCTGTTCATCTGTATGCAGATTAGGACAGCTCATTACTGAGACCATTAATAAACACACACACACACACACACACACACACACACACCACAAAGACTTTCAGTTTGGCTGACAGGGAGAAAATGGAGATGAGGAGAAGAAAGAGGTAGCAGATTTCCAATAAGACGGTGGAAGCAGACGTCACTGCACAGGTGATGTTTCACTCTGATAAATATTTTAGTCGCAGGACTGATTCGTCATTTTTTGCTTTGTGGCTTCAGGACAAAATTTGATATCCAGCCAGCGATATTTTATATTTTATATTCTGTATTTTTAAATCCCACGAGAACTGGAAGACTTCCACCAGCCTGGCCGTGACTGTCGGTGTTACACGGCGTTCAGACATACGTGACTCGACCTCCGCCCTCGCTGTCATTTTGCTAGTGGAGCATTAAACTCGTGTTCTCCGTGCAGCAGAGTCTCAGCATGAGTCAGACCGCCGTCATCACATGACGAAGGAGAATCAAAGCGTGCAGACGCTAACAGAGAACCTGATAACGTCAGTGTGATGAAGGCCACACCTCACACACCTTCGAGTCTCGCAATGATGAGAGCAAACTAACTTGTAACTCTCAAACTGCACCAGGTGCGGCCTGAAGCTTACACAGCATGAAGCATGAAGAATCCAGCCGCCTGGTTTTACCTGGTTCAGGTACCAGCTGGAAGTTTACCAGAAAGAAACTTCTCGACGTTGTGAAATTCCTCTCCGTCAAAAGAGAGCGGCTCAGTTTGTCAGGACAGAAGCAGACGATCCTCCTCGTGACTTAATCGCTGCTCGTTTTCCACCAGCAGCAGATTTCTTCCACAGGTCTAATATGAAGCGTTTGTTCTTCAGTCCTCCTCGGCACGACAAAGACGCATAGGCTAACCGGTGATTATTGCATTGAGATCGTATGGTAATTGAAAACGAGCTAATGTGGGCTGCTGATGATAGTAATTGAAAAGGAATTAAGAGTAGATTAAAATAAGGTCTCATTTGATCATTTGTCAGAGTTGATTCATGTGCTCGGCCGCGGTGAATTAACGTCCTCAGAATAGTCTCTGAGCTGATTAACATGCCGAGCTGCAAGTTCACGCTTTTCAAACTGTTTTGAAATCGAACAGCCTGGAATGTAAAGGCCTGGAAATCCTTGAGTTTTCCCCTCCTAGCTGTGGCGCAGCATTAGCAGCCTGGAGCCATCTTTGTTTAGTGTTGCAGAATAAAAACCGCTGGCTCGTTTCTGCAGCCTGTAATTATCTGATTGTGTTGAAGAAGTCTGATAACTCATTAGAACCTGCAGCTGTGTGTCCCGACTCTGAGGTGACGTTTCCTCTGTGATTCATGCTCGGTGTTAACAACAAAGAGTCACATACAGATGCAGAGCTTTATTTTTGGCCTGCTCCACGTGGGTGTGTTAAATAAAACTGAACCTGAGGCGAAGCGGCTGAGGGTTGTTTAAAGAATTACAGCGTTAGAATCCGATACGTGGAAGCAGACGGTGCAGCTGCCCATCCTCAGGGTTTATTCCCACGCTCACGGCACGTCGTGTCAGCGTACTTTTGAATGCTTTAGTGGCATCTCGGCCGGCTGAACTCCAACGCTGCGCTCCAGTGTACTGAGCTGCAGAAGTGAGCCCACGTCACGTCACGGTCCAGCGTGTCTGTGTATATTTACATGATCTTTATATTTTCGGGAGCTTAGGACGAGCCTTTCATATCTGCAGAGCGTGCAGACGTCGTCTTCTTCTTCCACGTGTTTTAACATGAAGGAACAACTTTCTCCTCTGCTGCTGCGTCGACAGCAGAATCACAATCAAACGCATCACGTGACGATGCGCGCTGCATCCGTGACGCGCTGCCTCGGATCGAAGCCTCTCTGATATAATGACACAGCTCTCTGGAAAGTGCCAAGCACCCACGTGGATGCTACCTGGTACTGTCAGCGTGTGCAGCCCGTACTGGCTCGCTGCCCGGGCTGCAGCGGGGAAGCTAATCCGGCGTGACGAGCTGAGGGGAACTCCTCCTCAGAGAGCGCTCTGTAATGGACAGATATGGGTCAGTGCTGCCACATGGACTCACTGCAGGAGGCGGACCAAGCGATACACCACACACCACTTATCCTTTTTCTATTCTTTCTACTTAATAGAAAGCAGTGGAATCTCCCCAGCGAGGCTCATTATGGTAATAGATGTTGGGGCCAATATCAGCCAGAGAGGGAGAACAGATCGAGCCTCGATGGAGAGAAGCGAGGACGTCCACGTCTATATGAGAAGACATTAGAAGATTGACATTCAGCCTCTGATGTCTGAGTTTTAAGAGTTGGAATCTGGAAATCAAACAATGTTTTGTGGCTCTGCATGCTTGACCTCATTTAAATAAAAAAAGCTTCTTATTTTAAAGCTGGCAGAGTTCAGGACAAAAGATTAGGCTCCTCTTACCCCACCCCCAAACCTCTCCATGAACCTGATGACCCCCCCAGCCTCCCTCGCACCACCCCCCATCCATCCACCTCGCTCCCAGGAGCACCAGAGCTACGTCAGTCGAGATGCTGCAGTTGCAGTACACACACACCTCTCTTATAATCCTCGTATGTAGATGTCAGTTAACCCTCAACAAAAATGTGTTAAAAATTCATCCATCCGCCGATAAGATGCTGATAAAACTCTCGGAAAACAACATTTATGAGGCCCTGAACTGTGAATGTTTCACGAGGTACCAAAGTCACGACCCGCCCTAATCAGCCTCTGATTGGCTGGTAACCGATTTAATTGATGCAATATCGATGTAAGCCAATCAGACGCAGACTAAAGTTTAGCCTTCATGTATTTGTGGACTGCACAGGTAGACATACGTACACAGACATGCATACCTGTGTGTGTATCAGTCGTGTCTGACAGGTGTCTGTCCGTCATCTCTCACTCTGGCTCGGCTTGCAGAGCGGCTCTCGTTATTATCCGAGCCGTTCTTTTCACCTCCGCGTGTGCGCTGTTGAATTATGCATGGACTCCACCTCGGAGTGACGGATGACACGTGTGTGAGATGAGCGTAAAACGCCACGCGGGAATTCTCTTTTTGTGTCAGTCGTCCTGTCTGCAGACCGTTTGTTCACCTGTTTGTTCACCTGTTTGTCTCTTCAGAGCAATAAAGACAGAGCAGTTTACTGCGTGTTAGCTTCAGTGTCACGGAGGCTCATTCATTAATCTCTTCATTGTTTGAAATGTGGAAGATTACCAAACCAAAGCAGCTCGTCGTTTTCTTCTTTGTATGTAACAAACTTCGTCTGAACGCGATGTCTGACGTGTCTTCGGTCCTCGATTGTCTGTCCATGATCCTTCAGCTTCAGGATCACACCTCTGTTTTTCCGTTGTTTGTGCAGTCCTAAAATTCACTTCATCTTCCGCCTGAAGCTGAGGCGTGTTTGTCACAGAGACACTCGTCTTGTGTCAGTCCGTCTGGTGGTTAAACGTGTTTCATGGCAGCTTTCTCTTCTTGATGCGAGCTCTGCCGCGGGGAGCGCTGAATCTTTCATTTCCAATATTTTTGAGGAAGTCTGTGAGGTGGAAGAACAGCAGCTCCGAGTTCAGAGGAGAAACGTCTCAGTGTGACGTTCCCGCTCGCAGCGTGGGCCTGCAGGTTCTGCACACCGAGCAGCAGTCGGCGTGTTGTGTTTGATTTGCCTGCCTGTCGCTCTCTCTGCCTCGTGCTTCTTGTTTCCTCTGATGTTTGGGTTAAACCGGCAGAGCAGCTGTCATGGCTGCTCCGTGGATGCCGACACCCGACAAAGCGATGAATAGAGAGCTTAAAGACGCTTCAACACGCTTCATTCATGGGAGAGTGGCTAATCTGAGTTTAGGTGGATTTACACGACACGGTGTCTTTTTATTTGGAGAGAATTCAAGTCTAAAAATAACAAATCTCGTAAACTTCTGGCCTCACACGGGTTCACCTCAAACTCCTTCTTTGTCTCTCTTTGTTCTACGTTTGATTTCCTGGCACGAAGTCTCGGAGGCGAACTTCCGTGTGCGATCAAAGACCGCTCTGATTAAGACTTCCAAACACGGCACGTGTCGATAAACTGAGTGTTCAAGCTTCCTGTTGAGCTTCATATTGTCGCGATATGACGCATCACAAGATTAAATCTTTCCGTTGATTCTGGCGCCCCCCGTGGACGACAGAGGAAATGTTTCCACGCCTCGTTTGCTTCATTAATATCTGTGTAGAAATATTAAAATGCTGTTGAATGATCATTTTATTCATCAATGCTCCTCTAAATAAGCCAACGAGGACAGCTTCTTCTTCCTGCCATGACGAGTGTATTAATAATTAATAATTAATAATAATAAACATCCTGTGCTCTCTCTCTCTCCACTGACGGCTGCTAGCTGAATGTCTGACCTGTATAATGTGTTACTGCGTCCGTGCGCAGGTGAAAGGTGAGTTCAGATATGTGACTAACGCTCCTGTTTGCTCTCTCCCGGTCAGGATGACAGTTCACTGAGCAGCGAGGAGGAGGCAGAGATGAGCGAGCCCACGTGGCTAGCAGCCGACCTGGGAGCAGCGTCCGACCTGAGCCCGCCGAGCCGAGGAGAGAGGATGCGCCACAGTCCCCAGAACACACACAGCAAGGAGGACGACGGTAAGGACGACACAGCTTTAAACTGCCTGAGCTCGACGACTTACAGGCTGAAATCTGCTGCTGATGAGAGTCTGAGGCACACATCGATGAGCTCTGTGCCTCCAAACATGATGTGAGCGCTCTGATGTCACAATCTTGGTCTGTTGCCGCTGATGATGGCGACTTTTCTAGACGTCATCTTCTTCCATGTTGTGTTTCTCCCAGCGAGCTCCGATCAGCGAGCGCTGCACAGTGCAGGTTTTAAAACAAACACCAGCCGAGCCGTTTGTTGTGTGAGGCTGTGGATTCTTTGAGCGCTCTGCTCCTCTGCTTCTGTCACCGCCGTCAGGTTTGAAGCTTCACACTTAATATGGCATTCCCGGAATATCCCTGTGTGTGTGTGTGTGTGTGTGTGTGGTGTGTGTGTGTGTGTGTGTGTGTGTGTGTGTGTGTGTGTGGGTGTGGGTGGGATAGTGTCAGTTTATCAGATGCTGGTTTTTGTGTCGTCAGAAGGATTAAAGTGGTCGTGTTGTCGAAGCTCTCTGACTGAAACGTGTTTTTGGACGTCACATTTTTTTTTTTTTACCAAGGCTTTCTCACCCGTCTCTCTCTCTGTCTGTCTGTCTCACTCTGTGTCTCTGTCTCTCTCTCTGTCTCTCTCTCTGTCTCTGTGTCTCTCTCTGTCTCTGTGTCTCTCTCTCTCCCTGTCGCCTCACACTTGGCTGTCACTCTCCTCCTCCTCTGCCTCCCCGTGTTTCTCTCCTCCCACCTTTTTCTTTTTGCTTTCTACCTGCCTGTCACTCTCCTTCCTGCCTTCCTGCCTCCCTACACCATCACACACACTACACACACAACCACCACACCACAACACAACACACCCACACACACACACACACACACACACACACACACACACACACACACCACACACACACACACACACACACAGTATTTCTCTTTTACATTCTCTCTCTCTCTCTGCAGTGACAGGCTCACTTTGAAGACAGCTGTATTGTTTCATAATGCTGCAAGAATACAGCAATTATCTGCTACTGTAACAAGTGGGCTGTGTGTGTGTGTGTGTGTGTGTGTGTGTGAGAGAGACCTTGGCCATGCATATCTGAGTGGTACTATAGTGCACTGCACACAGCACTGAGTGAAAGTGTGTGTGTGTGTGTGTGTGTTTTCTGCAGCTCCTTTAAGCTGTTACTGAGCGAACACAGCACGGTGGTATTGTAGTGTAGCACAGGTGTGTGTGTGTGTGTGTGTGTGTGTGTGTGTGTGTGTTGATGTGAGTGGGATTGACTGTTCGGTGGCAGGAGGGAGTAAGTGCTCCAACCGATCTCCATCAAGATCTTTCTTTCTCTGCTGCTCCATCGTGCTCCTCCTCCTGGGTGGAGGTGGAGGTGGAGGTGGTGGAGGTGAAGGAGGAGGTGGAGGAGTGGAGTTCTCCTGTCGGGTTGAAGTGGAGATTTTTCTTTATTAATTTGTTGCCGTGGTTTAGAGCTTCACATGAAATCTGCGCTGCTGTCGCCTCGTGCTTCTCAAACAGGAGACGATATTCTGACGTCAGTTCAGCTGATTAAATAATTATGACGGGCTGACTGTAGTGACTCCACACTGAGACTAACGCCATCTTCAGTCTTTAACGTCATCTTCAATGTGGCTGCAGCCGACGGTTATTGTCCTTCAACGTCCAACATTCAAATATTTAGTTCACTGTGAAGCGAACAGGTCGAAGCAGCTTCACCCGTTTAAAGAAATCATCAACATATTTGCTCATTAACGTTCCGTCACGTGAATAATCAAAACAACTTGACTGATTTTTACGTGACTCAGCTTTTATTTCCGTCATCCGTGTAATGACGTCCTGTGTGTTTGAACTGAAGCTGGAAGAAACAAACTTCAACCACAGCACGGTGACTCGTGAACATCGTTCATGTTTTCATGTCGGATATTTTCTTCTTTCATCCTTTCATTCGTTCATCCTGTCGGCGCCTCAGTTGGTTTAAATCAAACTCCATCTTTGACTGATAGTAACAACAATCACTGATGATAACTGATAACTATGATCTGAGAATGTTTCCAGCAGTGAGTGACAGACTGAATATCAGATCTGTGGATCCTTTAACATGAAGATGCCACCAGGTATTCGTTAGCAGCATCCTGTATTGGATGGATGGATGGATGGATGGATGGATGGATGGATGGATTGATGGATGGATGATGGATGGATGGATGGATGGATGGATGGATGGAGGCAGAGGTGAATCAGTCGAGGCTGTTAAAAAAGGTTGAAACTGTCATGAGATATTTAGACAGCACGGCATCATGGGAAGACGGAAGGACGGAGAAGGCCAGCTGGAGGGAGTGTGTGTGTGTGTGTGTGTGTGTGTGTGTGTGTGTGTGTGTGTGTGTGTGTGTGTGTGGCTACAGTAGGTGGCAGAGTGTATAAGGCCTTGTCATTAAAAGGTCACCCTGTTCCCTACACCTCATATAGAAGCCAGAGGACTGTTGTAGGCGTCCAAATGCCACAACACTCAGAGTTGAAGTGCCTTTCCTGCTCGGTGAGACTTCAATCTGCGGAGACGGACGGGAAGCGAAGCCTCGGCTCGTTCTAATGTACTCGAGTAGTGACGTATGGAACACTTTGGATCGATCTGTAAGACATGGGGGGATGTTCAGGCCTGAAAACGGATTTTTCTTGATGAATTGAAATAAGAACAGGAGTTAATGTGCTGCCGTCACAAATTCTGATATGTTTAATTTCAGGTTGGTACATTCAGGCGAGCGTGAGCTCATGTTAGTGTCTTTCAGAGCTGCTTTGCAATTACCGCAGCCGTGTTTCCTCCATTAGCTCTGAAAATGTCTGAGAGCGGCGCCGGTCACAGCTCCTGCTGTTGCTATGAGACTTTATGAATCCAGCGCTCTTCAAAGTGGAAGCTGAAATATTTTTAAACTTTTATTACACGTTTGTCTCGGCGCTGAAAGCCCACTAAACTCTGAGCGCTGCAGGGGAACTCGAAGCTGCAGCGGCTCTGCTTTGAGCTCCACACTCTCTGAGTTTAATATCAGATGAGTGTTGTCCTGCTGTCGGAGCATTTAACCGGAGCAGGCAGCTCATTTTCAGCAGAGCAGATGGTCCAAACACACACACACACACACACACGTCTGCGTCCTGCTCGGAGCAGCCAGTAAATCACCTTTAAGAGCTTCTGACCGCCACCTCACTTTTCTTCTTTTCTGCCCCACTCAACCTAACAGTGACAGCTGAAGTGAAAAGCTTTTACTGCCTGGACACTCGAGACTGGCAGCCTGAAAACACGCGGCGGCGGTGAGACGGCCGATGGCCTCGCTGCCTGACGCTGCAGGTGTCTCTCCACGAGATCAATCTGAGCTGAAGTACAGCGAATTAGAAACCTGTTAGTCCCCTCAGACGCATCCATACGTTGATATCGTGAAGCCATAAACTGCAGTTCCTCTAACGTCCACCTGAGGCTGGCTGCAGAAGTGAGTCAGTCTCCATAAGTCCCCATGTTAGACAGCAGAAATAAACACGTTTACAGCCTTTTTATAGTTTTATATGAGCTAGTCAGGACTCTACTGTAAATCTAAAAATGATTCAGTGTGAGGCCGATCCTGACGCTCACCATCAGTAAACGGACGGACTCACTGCCGGACACTGACCGGGTCACGCCGACTGTGGCGTGGACCGATGCCACTGTGGGTTCTTCACAGGAAGACGCAACCAGGCGTCTGTTCGTAGCGCTGCCGGCATCCGCCAGTCTCCACACCGTCAGTTTCTGTGTTTCCCCATCACTGTCTGACAAAGGGAGAGTGATTAGCTTTTTACCTGAACAGGTGTGCTCACCTCTCTCACCTGGCGCCGCTCTCCTGAGCCCTCCCCACACCGACCTGTCTGCATAAGAGACACGTTATAAAAATGTGCATCACATAATCGTTGCAGATAATCAGAGGCACTTGGCCGGCTCTCGCTGCCCAGACGGAGGACGGAGGGGACAGACTGACCGGCTTGCATTGTCTGTTCTCGTCCTTCTGAAGGAAATTAAAGAGGAAGTTGTGTTTTTTTTTAAATGAAAGCAGTTTGTGATTGTCAATTTCCTTCCTCCTGTTTGCTCAGTGTGAGACTCATCTCAGTCAACTGCAGAGAAACAAAACCAAATCACCCGACGCAGGCCGGTTAGAGACGTGGATGCTGCAGTTTTTCGTCGGTCTTTAGCGCGTTTGTTCGATATGTTAAAGCAGGTTCATTCATTTAGATGTTGAGTCCGCCCTGTCATTGAGAGCGGTCAAACCATCCATTGCCGAGGCATCAACGCGAGAATGATCGTCGCCTGCTTCATTCCTGAAAGCCTTTCCTCGTCGAGATATGTGGTTTTCATTCGACAGCTGTAAAATTAAGTGCTAGTGGCAAACCAGTGCAGTGCAGCGGGGTTAACCTTGACTCGGGCTGTCACTGTGAATTTATTCAGCTAATGCTACAGGATCCAACCTTGGACAGAACTCAAACTGGCTGCCAGGCGAGCTGGGTCACCAGATCTGCTTGCAGTAGCAATAGAGTCATTCCACAATGCTGTTTTTCAGCTTTCTGAGAGAGCTGTGCGTGCACTCTACGCCTCTCCACATCACTCTGGCTCCGAGGGGCTTTGCTCTTTAGAAGAGGCCCCTCCACTGCCTCTCAATCCTGGCCAGCAAGCAGCCTCTCATCCAAACCCCCCCTGAGGCTCCAGAGACACATCCAAGCCAGATCCCCTCTGTGCCACTGACCTACCCGCCTGAGAGGCTCCTGTCTGCTGCAGCCGAGCAGAAGTGCCGGCTCCTCTTTCCTGGAGCCTCTTGTTCTGTGGAGAAGGCGTAGTGATAAAGAGGGCTTGTCAGAAGATGGAGCTGACATTACAGGTCCTCTCCACGGGGGATAAACTGAAGACGGGGAGGAGTGTCGAAGATGGAGAGGGGAAGGAAAATGGAGAAAGAGAGAGGGCGAGGATGACGCTGCCTCGGAGGGAGAAAGAGGAGAAGGAGAGGAGTGCATGGAAACAAGGAGAACAAAATGGCGGCGATAGATAGAGACCAATATATTGATCTGCTGACACACCGAGCTCGACATTGTGTGTGACGACTGATATTACAGATGTTCCAGAATAACTTGTTTCCCTCTGTCGGTCTGTCTGACGGAGGAGTGACACGAGGAGACAGAAGGAAAGAGTAAGACGCAGATTAGTGGACTCGTCCTGACACCTCTGCATGCCTCTCGTCTCCTCCATCCTCCCTCCTCCATCCTCCCTCCTCCATCCTCCCTCCTCCAACCTCCCTCCGTCTCTATACATCCATCATTCAACAGGCTCGCTCTCACCGCTTCTCTCTGTGTTCCGGATCTGCGTTCAGATCAGATACATTTCTCTAAAAATGACTTCATAATAACTTCTGTCCGCACCGCTCTGTGTGAATTTCCCGTCCTTTCATCCGCGTCGCTGCTTAATTCTCCTCTCAGATACGAATCATCATCTCGGCATTGTTCAGACTTCGTCGGTACGCTGTTTTCAGTCAGCGGACTGTGTAAGTGTTCCATTTACAATAAGCCGGATCATCTCTATTACACAAAAAAAACCCTGAATAAAATATGTAAGATCTACTGGAATTATCTGGAATACGGAGACGTGCACACAGCTAATCCCAAATAAAACCCTGTGTGTGTTGTGTGTGTGTGTGTGTGTGTGTGTGTGTGTGTGTGTGTGTGTGTGTGTGTGTGTGTGTGATTGAATGAAAAGAACATTTTCACTGTTTTATCTCCACATTCCTTCATCAGATGCTCAGGCAGACAAACAGGCAGACACTCTCACTCTAACAGGCGGGTGTGGCGTTCCTCCAGGCTCAGTTCTGGAGCTGCTGATTTTCTGTATCTTACAAATACAACACTGATCTTACAGATCAGAAGATGAAGACCTTCAGTTGGCATCATTATCTTTGTCAAATCTTTTTGCTTTGGTCCTGGTGGCACAGTATGTTTGGACCGGGCTCTCCCTCTTCATTATCGCCCCTGACAGAGGCTAACAAACTGCGCTAACGTTTCCTCACAGTCCAGGTCAGCGTCCTCGTCGCTCCTCTTCTCCCGCCTTTATGAATTCGAGACATTTTTCTCTCGGCCGTGCTATTTTTAACAGCGTGGAAATGTTTCAAATGGGAATATTAGAGAGAAAATACTTTATCGAACATAAAGTACCTCCGTTTGTCAGCTGTAATGTTCTCTGGATTAACCGCACACCATCATACCTGTGCAGTTATTGTATCCATAACAGTTTCTCAATTGATTTTCCAGAACACTTACTGGGTCACGATCCTAATGCATATGGAAATACTGAATTATAGCCAATTTCATCCTGTCACCTGCACATAATCACTGAAATTTATGCCCTGACAGCGAGAGACTCACACACGTGGCAGTCAGATGGTTTTATTGTAAACACTGCTGTCAAATATTAACGTGAACCGGGACGAGTTTCTCAGTCTTTAAAGCTTCTTTTCTTTTTTATTTATTTGTCTCAGTAACTCGTCGCTTCTTTTCTCGGCCGACCTGCAGCCAAATGTTTGAACCCCTGTTGGTTTTTCACCGTCACGCAGACGCGCGCTCGCCGGTGTAACATGTAAACAGTCGAGCCGACATCCAGATGCAGGCGGACACGGAGGCAGCAGCCGGTCGGAGACGCTGTCAGGTGAACAGGCAGGCTGAAGTCAATAAAGACAGAGGGAGAATATGTGATGAGGAGAGCAGAGTGTACCTCCCTGTGCACCTCCTCACACTCCCCTCAGGGACCGAGCCACACACACACACACACATACATAAACACATACATACATCTATGCACCTAATCATGTTGGCGTACACACACATACCCACACTGGGAAGCTGCACGTCTATCTTTCATGCACACACACACACACACACACACACGTATGCATGTATATACGGTGTGTGTGCATACAGTGTGTGTACGCAGCAAACACACACACTCACGTTGGTGCTGTAGGCCAGTGGCCCACATGGTCTAATGTGTTAAAGCGGTGCAGCAGAGGAAAGTAGGGCAGTGGGAAACAAACGACAGGATGACTTTGATCCCCCTCCTCCTCCTCCTCCTCCCCCTCCTCTTCCTCCCCCTCCTCCTCCTCCTCCTCCCCCCTCACCCCTGCTATACCCAAAGTCGAGCAAGGGTGGGGAGGAGGGTGAAGAAGCGATGGGATGAAGGGAGAGAGGGGTCTGAACTGCAGGATAGATGGAGGTCAGGCATTCAGCTGAATTAGAAACGAGAGGAGGGAGCGCTGGATTAAATCATCCTCCCTCTCTCTCTGTCACTCGTGAACTGCTGATCGGAGGCCAGCGGGGCGAGATACTAAAACCAGAGCTCAGCTTAGTGTTCATGTGAAACATGATGGACGATCCAACAATTAATGCTGCTGTTTTTGAAGCGCAGGCTTCCCTCAACATGCTTTAAGATGGTAGAAATAACTGATTAAAGCGACATTACGTCAGCAGCAGCAGCTAATCTTACTGACTAGTCCAGCAGCAGTCAGCCAGCTCGGCGTCTGTCTTTCAGCCTTTTATTTCACCAAGCTCTCACCAACCACTAAAAGTCAGTCCCAGATTTACTCTTGTCCGGCGGCTTCTTGCTCGCTCACTCTCTCCTTTTCTCTTCTTAGCTTCCTCCGTCAGCGTCCTCTTCACTCTCTGCTCCTCTGCCATCATGTCCGTAGAAGCTGCTGAGCACGGTTGCATTGACGGTTTGCCCAGCTCCTGTTCTGGCATAACACCGGCTCCCCCTTGCCGTCTTTATTCCCTGAAAAAACCTCCTCTTCTTCTCGGTGGTACCTGTGATACAAACCTTAACATTCCTGCAGTGCTCTAACGGCTACCAAACTGAGCTAACATTAGCTATATTAGCATTAGCTCTTCTCCTCTGCCATTGTGTCCATAGAGGCTGAGCCCGGTTACATTACCGGCTTACCCAGCTCCGGTTCTGGCACGACACCGGCATTCTTTTCTAGAACATCATGACCAAATTAACATTCATATCGTGCTCATATTCCATGAATCTAGTTTAGATGAATTCTCGTATGTGTGTGAACTCAAACTAAAGTTGACACTGATGAACAGAGGCGGTTGTGTCACTTCCATCTTTCTGCATCTGTGAACTCGGCCGACGAACAAACACAAGCTGGTTTATTAATTAACTTCACACCTCGTACGCACATCAATTAATCCCTGAGTGAGATCTGATCGTCACTCAGTGTGACGTGCTTATTAACGAAGACGTCTCTGACCGCTGGGCGTGGCGCAGGCTGTAATTATAAGTAAATCCATTGTTGTTATTTCAACGTGATCGGGTCTTTGTGAGCACACACACACACACACACACACACACTGAACACACTCCTCTGGAACACATTTTACAGTTTACTGTGTCCAGTGAACTTTAAATTACAGCAGTGTGTGTTATATATATTTCTTATGTAAATGCCGTTAGCGACGTTTCTCTAGCATGCACACACACACACACACACACACACACACACACACACACACACACACACACACACACACACACACACACACACAGTGTGTGTTGTTGTGGTGTCAGCCTGCTGGAGGAGCAGCAACAAACTTAAAGTAAATACCATTAAATATGCAGAGAGCCGTTAACATGTGACATTTCTCTCTGGTTTGGGGTTTTTACAAAATGCTTCTGGTTGTGTGTGTGTGTGTGTGTGTGTGTGTGTGGTTACATGTACATTAATTATGAACATTAATTATTTTGTATTTGCTTGTGTGCGGAAAATAATGTTTGTACACGAGGCTGCATCTCATCGAGCCGTGTCTCCTGAAAACGTCCATTGTGTGTTTATATATGCTCCTAAGTATTTCATCACATACGCAGTGTGTGTGTGTGTGTGTGTGTGTGTGTGTGTGTGTGTGTGTGTGTGTGTGTGTGTGTAGAGGAGCAGTATCCAGGGTTTGTAATATTAATTGCATAGCTTCTTATTTGAGTCTCCGAAGGGGGGTGTTAATAATTAAGCAGCTACTGTACCCCACTCAGTGGAGAGCATCCCACACACACACACACACACACACACACACACACACACACACGCACACACTGGCCTAACAATTTGTTTTGTTTACAGAAGTGAGCACCAGCTGTGATTGAACACAACCTGTTGACATATTTATATTATTTGTATTTTGTGTGTGTGTGTGTGTGTGTGTGTGTGTGTGTGTGTGTGTGTGTGTGTGTGTGTGTGTGTACGTGCACACACACTCCTCTGCTCTTATGTCCTGGTGTGTGTTTGTGTTAGTGCGTGCGTATGTGTGTGTGTGGCTTAGTTCTCAGTTTGTCGACACCACGATGTGCAGTGAAGTTGTGTATCTTCCACACCCAGTAAGTTATACGTATGTTTCTCCTCTTGTGTGTGTGTGTGTGTGTGTGTGTGTGTGTGTGTGTGTGTGTTCCCCTGGTAAGTGCAATTAGTCCGCTGACTCGGAGCCGAGTGCTGCAGCCTCCTGCCTGGCTGTAATGAGGTCTGGAGCTGTGAGAGACTGAAACCTCCACAACCTTTCCACAAGTGTCTGACTAAACTCGACGGCGCTCTCGAATCAGCATGGACGCCACTTAGCAGTGTGAGTCTAAAGCAAAAGTGCGCCGGGCTAAATCAGCAGTTGGCCGCGTAACTGCAGCCATTTTGTTCACACTGTGCGATGCTCAGTATTTTGTGGGGAAACAACCTGATGCCAGTTTGAAGCTGCAATTTTCTCAGCCACTTATTTTCACTTTGAGTCTCTCGAGCGTCGACGCCAGCTGAAAGCAGCGAGCTCGGCCCACTTACCTCCACAGAAAAGTACAAATTACTAATCAGCATGCGAAGACGTCTGATGGGAAACGTGTTAAATGTCAGTCCTCTAATTCATCCACTCGATGTTTTAACCGTTAAGAGCTGCCGGGTAGCAGTAGCTAACAGCGGCTACTTAGCTGCTGCTAGCTACTGCTAGCTCATTTGTAGCAAAATTAAACATTTGCATGGAATTTAAATATAAAACTGTGTTAAGAAGTTGACGTGTGCTAACATCTATACAAATAGGACTACAAATAGGACTACAAATAGGACTACAAATAGGGATGTTTGAGGCAGTAAACATGTTCGACATTCAGACTTGGCGAGCTGAGCTGGATGATGTGACTCTCCCTCATTCTTAGCGTCACCCTCACCCCACCACATCCGTCACTCTCCACCCTTTTCCTTCCACCCACCTTCACCGTCCCCCTCACCCAGTTTCGTAAGGTTCAAGGTGTTTTCACCAATGTGTGTGTGTGTGTGTGTGTGTGTGTGTGGTTGGGGGTGTTTTTAAGACCTTGGGAGTGTCTTATGGTTTTATGGTTTGGAGGGTTGAGGATGGCCAAAGGTTGGCTCCATAAAAATATGTCCCAATCTGAAATTTGTACCCGTGGTTATCAGCTACCACACACACACACACACACACACACACACACACACATAAACACACACCTACACGCATGCAGTGTCTTTTTAGTCGGTGCAATAAAACAAAGAGACAGATACACACCTGAGGGACCAGCGCACGCTGCAGCAGTGAGACCTAACTGGCTGATAACAGAGAGGGATCAATGTTTCTGTTGTCATGGTGAAAGAGAATAACTTCATATGAGGAGGAACGTGAGCCGCGCGGGGCTCTAACACGCCAACACGCAGCCTGCGTGCACACACTTCACCGCAGACAAAGAATCTTTGGGCTTTCATTAGGAGGCAATTAAGCAGCATCGATTAAAAGATAAAGAGGATAAACAGAGCTTATGTTCATACGGGACGGACGACCAGGCAGAAAATATTGTGTTGTGAACAGCTTTGATCAACTCGTATGATGACGGCTCACTGCAGGGCCAGAACTCAACAAAACACACGACAAACATCCGTTAAATCTTAGTTTGATGTTCACGTCTTCTTTGTATTTAATCACCTGAAAATAAGAGTGGTCGTGTTTTTCTTACCGTCACAGCTGCCGTAGTTTCAGCTTTGCTCTAGCATGGAGGGAGAGTGTGAGGCGAGGGGGTTTCAGTCAGCAGCTACACTGCACCTTTAAAATCATCCTGGCAAAGTAAAAATGTATATTATTTATTCACATTATTCATTTTAATTGTATTTATTTATTTTGAGCTTGTTAATTTTCATTATTTCTCTGTAACACGTCTCTCATCTGCCCGTGTGTGTGAAAGGTGCAGGACATAAAAATAATTACATAACTGCAGTAATTAAGTTCAGACTGAAGCTCGAGCAGAGGTCTGTGACGTGTGTGTGTGTTATTAGTGAAGAAGCAGCGCTGAGCGTTTGTGTGTGTGCAGACTGACGATCACTGTTACTCAGCACAGCGCTCCATCACACAGCATGTGCAGCAGATCAATCGGATGTGTGACGAGGTGCAGACGAACAGAGATGCAGAGAGGGGAAAGAAATCAGACAGAACGAGAGGAGCCGGGTGGAGGTTAAGGGTGGAGGCTTGCCCCGGGGGTGGACCAGATGAGACAGATGTTGCGGAGACAGAAGGGTGGAGGGGTCTAACCCTCCAATCCAAACCACCCAGATGTTTACGGTTCATCTCAGCATCTCCAACCGCCCCATCCACCTCCACCTCCACCTCCACCTCCACCGCCTGAATGCCTCCCTCTGTTTCGCCTCCATTCCTTTCTGCCCCATCCACCCCGCTCTCTCTCCTCCTCCGCCTCCATCCTTCCCCCATCCTCCATCTGAGCCGGAAGGGTTAAACACACACACACATAGTCTATACGTACACGCACACACTAAACATAAACCCATCCAGCCCTGAAAATAATCATCATCTTCATCATCTTCACCCTTCCCCCTTTCACACACACACACACACACACACACACACACACACACACACACACACATCTAGGAATAGATTTGTGCTTCACACACATATTGACGTACAACACAGACAGACACATGCAGATTTGTGAAGGATTACCAGCCGCACACGCTGCACACACATCACTGAGCTGCAGTTTACACACTGTAACTACCCATCACACACACACACACACACACACACACACACACACACACACACACACACACACAGTTGTCATATTACAGTATTTTGATTTCACGTGATTTCATTTATTTTTTCTTCCCTGAAGCTTTTTAAACTTTAAATTTAAAAAGAGGGCGAGCATCGATTGTTTCCCTGCAGTCATCTCCGGTCAGTTCTGACCTTTGTGGTTCGTTATCCGCGGCCTCGGGTCAGAAATCACTTTCTGCAGGACCCAGAGTCAGCTGTCAATCACAGCAGGAATAAAATAAATAAATAATAAATAAATATATTTTTATTTACAGAGTTAGTTTAGCTTGTTTAGAAGCTCCCAAATCATAAATGATAAAAGTCTGAAGCCTTGAATTCGTCCGTTCACCCTGAAGAAATGTTTACATTAATAAACATATGAGTCTTTTTTAATGAGTCTCCTGTTGTGGCTGATTAAATCAGAGCTGTGGGGAATTTTACTTTCTCTTCTTCATGTGTTTGTTCCTGCTCACAGCTTCCTTCCTTCCTTCCTTCCTTCCTTCCTTCCTTCCTCCCTCCATCACTTCAGTATGTGATGGTTTGTTTCCTTTGTCTGTCTCTCTCCTGCTTTTCTTTCTCTGTCCTGATTTATTGTGATCGCTGAATGAGAGGAAGTCGTCCGGCTCTGCTGCCGTCCCTCCAACACAAACTCGGCCTAATCGTTCTTGTTCTCTCCGTCTATCAGACGTCGCTCTGTCGTCCTGCTCATCCTTTCTTTCCTCTTTTCTATGGCTCCGTCCCATTTAGCTGTCGAAGCTGTCCGTCTGATGGAGGAGAGAATAGAGGCGCGCGGTGTCAAGGGCAGTTTGCGTCCACAACAGAGCCCCAGTGTGTTTCTCTGAGTCTGAGACTAGGATCCACACAGAGCCACGTTTCATTATCATCCACCTCTTTCTTCTCTTCCAGTGACTGTTTGTGACTGTCGACTGAATCAAATTTATCATTTAGTGAATAAAATGTTAAAATCTATTTTAGAGAGAACACTAAAATATTTTCTGTTTTCCAAACGACGTAAATAATCAAATGATCTTTGATTGTTTTGTCAGTTTCCTGATGATTAATCAGCTGATTTCACTGTTGATTGCAACAGTGAATCACATTTATCAGTCAGTGTGTTACTGTCTGACGTAGTTCACTGCAGATGGAGGCAAAGTCGCTGTTTTTGTCAGCAGAGCTTCAGTTTCTTGTCAGAAAAAGTCGATTTAGCTGATTTAAATTTTTTTGTGTGTGTTTTGTTGTTGAGGCGTGACGAGCGCCGACTGTAGATGAAAACCTCACACAACCACTGAAACAAACAAAGCAACACTCGGTTAGTTAGTGTTTAACCTTCACCTGCACACACACACACACACACACCAGTGTATTAATAAATGACAGTCCTTGGCCTTGTCTGTTGAAGCAGATAGGAAGGAGGTACCAGCACCCCGTAACCTTGGCCCTGTGTGTGTGTGTGTGTGTGTGTGTGTGTGTGTGTGTGTGTGTGTGTGTGTGTGTGTGTGTGTGTGTGTGTGTGTGTGTGTGTGTGTGTGTGTGTGTGTGCAGAACAATTTACATGGGCCATAAAGATGGAAACACGTCGAATTGTCGGTTGAAGTTTGTCAGAATTATGACTTCATGTTTGCTGATAGTGGGACGATGTGTCGCGACTCCTGATCTAAAATATTAATAATAACAATAATTATGAGGATAACGACCTCAGAAGCTGAGCTGATGCTCAATTAAACAGATCTTCTAATCACCTCTGCAGGTAGAAACCATCTCATCAGATGCTGCAGTAATGAACACAGTCACAGTTATTATGTCAAGAATAACTGTGAATTCTTAATCATCTGTTTTTAATCCATCAGGATTATTTTATTTAATATTTCACGCGTCGTCGCGTCGCGGCCGTAAAACAGAAAATAGACGGGGAGAGTCACGGAGGCTCGGCTTTAACTGGTTCATAAAGGCCTGAGGTGAGCTGTGATGGCCAGTCAAGTTTTACAGCGCGGCCGTAAAGTTTCACAAAATATGGTTCTAGACAGCAGATGGAGAGGTCGGTGTGTGTGTGTGTGTGTGTGTGTGTGTGTGTGTGTGTGTGTGTGTGTGTGTGTGTGTGTGTGAGCTCTCAGACTGTTGAACTAAATTTGTCTCGCTCCGTCTTGTTAGATTTAAAAGATGCTGCGGCTTCGTTGTTTGCGGCTCCGTCTCTGCTGACAGTCACTCAACCGTCTTCCTGTCTCTGGACAGGAAGTGCCACAAACTGAAGTTCCTCTAAACGTCCACCTGAGGCTGGCTGCAGAAGTGAGTCAGTCTCCATAAGTCCCCATGTTAAAGCAGAAATAAACATGTTTACAGCCTGGTACAAAAAACATGTTTTGGTCTCTGTAGCTAATTTCCCCGTTCATGACAACTGTACTGAGGGTGAATTTATATACAACTCACCTGTTCAGGTAATATTAAGGCTTAAAGTGATGCAGGATTCAGAGCGCGGACGCCTCCGCTCCACCCACGCTCCACCTCTTTGTCTATTTTTGGGTTAGCCGTGATAACACTGAGCTTCACGACGTCCTTTCAGAAACCTGTGACGTCACGGAGACTGCGTCCATGTTTCAGAGGGTTGCTGGTTCACTTCCTGGCTCCACCGTCCAGTCGGTCGGTTGGTCGGTTATGTGTGTGGATGTGAAGTGTTGCTGTTTATTTCTCAAATCTCTGTTTAATTTCTCCAGCAACATGTTTGAACATTTCGTATTTCTCGTGTTTGCCTTGTTATTCAGATCTCCGCACAGAGTGAGCGTCTGTGTAGTATTTCTCATAAACAGTCTCTTCGCTTCTTCATTGACAAAAGCTGAGCCCGTATAGATCCTCTGTCTTTAAGGATCTGTTCTTCCTCAGCTGAAAATATACAGTATATAACGTCTGATATTATTCTGTACAATGGACTCTGTAACCTCTCCATGGTTGTCAAGGAAACCTCTCCTTCACTCTCCACCGAGTGACTCCATTAGGGGAGAGCGGTGCGATCGTGTGGAGGTATTCAGATTCAGCTAATGTGTCTGTTCCCACAGTCACAGTCGTGTTTGTGCCGCTGGTCCGTGTCCATGCAGAGCGTCGTCGGACAGCAGCAGCGTTATGTGACAATGAAAATAAAACGTTTATGCATCGTTGCATGAAATCCAATAAAGCTGAGGGCTTCACACGCCGCCGCTATCGATCTGCTACAGTAAATATGTAATCAACCTACATCATGATCGTTGTGATGAGAGGTGGACACTGACTGAGCGAGTGAGTCTCTTTGATCGAAGTTAATCGACGTTGAAGCGTCGCCTGACTCAAAAGTTTGAACTTTACTGAAGTACAGGTGTCGTTAAGGAACGCGTGTTCGTGTCTGTCTCCGTGACTTCATTAGAAAACAATCAAATCTTTCACATTCTTCAGACTGTTTTCTCACAGATGTCTTCTCTCAGCGTTACAGGAGGTTTTGATGGAGTTTGTGATCGGAGGTCAGCCGTGATACACGGATAAACACAGAGTTAATTACAGGACATCGTCCTGTGAATTGTGAAATTCTGTGCTGGAGTTCGTGGATAAATTATTCAGTTCTTGGGAGAGACGAGGCTCAGTTCCGAGCTCTGGAGGCGAGGCGGGGGCAGATATTGGTAGTTAGGGGTAGATACTGGACTCCTGAGGAAACATGAGAGTTGATTTAGAGCTTTTCAGAAGAGAGCGGATGGTGGAGTAGTTAGGGACAGATCGAGGACTCCTTCGGGGGAGAGAAGGGGTCGATGTGAAGTGATACAGAGACGGTTATTGCGTCAATAAGTTGGAGCTAACATTGAGAGTGTGTGTGTTTTCTCTAGCTGGTATTGTGGCAGTGTGTGTGTGTCTGTGTGGGAGTGGTGCAGAGAGCGAGGTCGGGGAAGAGAGCAGCTCTATAGTCTGGGTCTTTGTGTTCATCATGGCAGTGTGTGTGTGTGTGTGTGTGTGTGTGTGTGTGTGTGTGTGTGGGTGGGAGGTAGGCTGGGAGAGAGGGAGGGGTTCCCAGCATTGTCTTTCACCTCTCAAGGCCACAGACACAGCCGCAAGCTGCAGGAAACACACACACACACACACACACACACTGCACCAAGTGACTGAAAAGGATGAGCTGGAGATAAGTGAGAGATGTGGAGGAAAGACAGAGTCGATGGGTGGAGGAAGGGAAGGTGTGAGACAAAGTGATGGTGGCGTTGGGAGGAGGAGATGGGAGTGAAACACGTTGGAAGAGTCGAGGGAGTGAGAGAAGAAAGAGCGAGGAGTGAGGGAGCGTGTCAAGGAGAAACACATGACCAGCATGAAGTGAAGGAGGATTTAGATAAAGATGCGAAGGCTCGAGCTGCGGCCTTCAGGAGAGCGCTCACCTCGTGGTCTGTCGTCTCTCGGGGCGGTTTGGATCCCTGCAGCGAGATCTGTTGGACTGTTGGTGGAGGAAGGTGGTGTAAAAACAAAAAATGAAATGTTGCAAAGAGTGGAGACACTTTGTCAAAGACTCGTTTATTGTCTCTGAAGTCATCGTCAGGCGTCCACGTTGAGATCTCGAACAACCAAACGTCACTTCTTCCTCTCTGCCTCCAAAAAACGACGACAGAAACACTGTAGATCATATAAAATGTGTAAGAAGTTAGTGAGGATGAATGTTGCAGAGTGAGGACTGAACACGTGGTGAAGCCGTGCAGCCGTCAGCACAGTAGACGCTCCGTAGTCCAGATTCATCTTCAAGAAGATCCGATAAAAGATTCAGACTCAGTTACATGTTAACAAACCCCGACGACCGCGGCCGTCTGTCCACTGTACTTCACTGTGTAAAGGAATAACATGGCAGCACATGTTGTCGTGTACCCTCAGCAGGACGATGAGAGGAAGAAGGCGTGATTGTGAGAGAGGAAGCAGCAGAGGAGGAGAACGGAAACGGAGTGATGATGAGAGAAGACGAACGGGGAGAGAAAAGAGAGCGAGATGTCAAAGGATTGCACCGGCTGATGAAGCTTTGGTTTCCACACTGATGCAGAAGAAGAAGAAGAAGCTGTTTGCGCTCTGCTCTGATGTGCATCCTGTCAGAGGAAAGAGAGCGGTCACGTGTCGAGGCGTCAGGGAAATGAATGAATCGTGGACGCCTGCAGGATCTGCTGCATCATGCTGTGTGAAGCTCGCTGAGCTCTGGGACAGATGGTCCTGTTTTAATTCAGCAGTTTGTTGTTTGAACGGTCGGATCAAACTTTCTGCTTTCACGCAGGTGAAAGTTGCAGAAGCTGAAAGAGAAGGCTTAAATGTAAGAAGTTGATCTGACATCACAGAGAATTCTTTCTTTTTTGGACAGAACGGCGATTTGAAGTCTTTTGGTGGCAGTGGTGTGTTTTAAAAGTTAGTTTGGACACACTGACTGTTGTCAGGTGTCTTAAAGATGCAGCAGCTGTGACGCTCAAACTTTGATTTCGTGCTCTGCAGCAGTAGTAAAGTCACAGATACAGAACGTGTCCTACACGTGTGTTGGTACATGTGGGATTTTGTTACGTTGCACACTCAGAGCCGGTGGACGGGAAACCACGCTGCACCATCTCGAAGCTGGTCAGTGACTCTGTAACCATGGAAACAGCACAAGTATGGACACTGACTTAGTGAGGAGGGTAAGTTGACTGCGGTGACATCCCCAGCCTTCCAGTCTGACTAGTCTTTCCTTAAACTTACCCGCCCGCCTGCTCGTGACTGTTCAGCCTCAGGATCACGGTACTCAGCGCTGTTAGGCGACAGTTTTATAGGATCACGCTGGCTTGACGCTCCGCCTGTCGGATCATCCACACCTGCCCCCCTCGCCTCTTGTTAAAAATGAATGACCTCACACGAGGTTCACAGGTGTGAGGAGGCAGATGTTGACGAGTAGTTCTTCATGCTTTGAACATCAGAGCAGAACAAACTGCTGCTCACATTCAGAGATGCCGGGAGAGCAAAACAAGTCAATCAAGTTACAGCAAATCAAATCAGCCTAAAATGTGGCGCTGTGAGTCCGAAGACGTCCATCTGAGGGAGCTTCTGTTCGCAGCTTTGTGGCCTCACAATGCTTCATTGATGTAAAAGATTATTGGTTAAATGTCAGCGTGTTCCTTTAAGCTACAGAAGACTATGAAGGAGGGATGAAGGCTGCAGGAGGAGAACACAGAGGCTTTTTGTTCCGGCCGCATTCAAACAGTCGTGCTTAATTATATACATGACCCACTCACCCATTTATGTGTGTGTGTGTGTGACTTATATACTGTACAGTCGGGTTGTGTGCTCATGTATGTATGTGTGTATCCGTCCCTCACATGGTCGCACACGTGCCTGATGATGATGATGATGATGATGATGAACGTGGACCTCTCGTCAGGATGTTAGCTTCTTTCTTTCAGCAGGTTAATTGAAACATCAGGACACTGGAAACCGTCACCGAGCGTCTAAAGTCTAAAACTGACTCGAAGCCTCGACAGTCGGCAGATCTCGAGTCATTTTGAACACTCAGAAATGTCAAGGAGCGCAGGTCTGCAGAGGGAGACGTGATAAAGACGTGCTATCACTTAGAAATGTTTATACGTTTGATGGAATATTTCTGAATAGGAAAGAAATCATTTGCAGCACGTAGAAACACTCGGAGGTCAGAAAGCATCGAGGAAAGTATTCAGATTTTACATCAGGGCCACAGCAGGAGCTCCAGACCGCCGACTCAGCCCCGCTAATTGTCACCTCAGCCTTGAAGACGATGAAAAGTACATTTTTCCATCAATATTCGACAGACTTTAATTCTGTTTTTCCCGTTTTAATGCTTGACAATGACTTTAAGGTCGCGTTTTTTCAGACCTCTGTGGAGCGATTCAAATCTCACAGAGCTCGCTGCACTTCACGCTTTGTGAAGAAAATCCATCTTTGAAAACATGCGAGACGACGCCGCAGAAACAAACGAGGAGACACAATCTCAGCAGCGTCGACAAAGGCCTCATTGTTGAGTCAAGGCGGCATCTGCGCCGTGTATTTGTACTCTTGCTGCTCTGCACTGCAGCTGCTGCACAGCAGTTTGCCTCAGGATGAATAAAGTTCTGTCTCATCTTCTCTCAGCCGCTACACGAAACGTTCACTCTGTTGATTTTGGTGGCTGCTGTGGACAAACGCAGCCGCGTCTCCACCGCCTCAGGTGTAGTGCTCAGTTTGGAAGTGTGAAAGAAAGACGAGCGACAGATCCAACATATCATATAGAGACCCAACAGTTACGACCACGACCAAGGACTTCCCTGCTGTAACTGACGATTATTTTTTAATCTGCATTATTTAATCGGATTTTTATTTGCTAGTTTTTGTGGAATATGTCAGAAAGTAGTGAGAATATTACAGTAATGTCCACGAGCTGTACGTCCATGGACTGCACAGCCGTTTGGATTATTTGATGAGGTGCAAACTAACAACCAACCGCAGGCGTGGACGCAGTACAGCGACCAACGTTCTGTTCTTCTTTCCACAAAAGAAACTGCTTCCTTGTTCTCAAACTTTGCCTCATAACAGAACAGCCTCTTCTGGTCTGCAGGTCATCCAGAGCATCAGTATTAAATGTTTCATAAGCTGTTTAAAGACTCCTTGTAGCAACTTTTATCTTACATCACAGAAGTTTCACTTTAAACGGCCTGATGGACAGACGGATGCTGGGAGGGGCAAACAGAAAGCACACACATAAAAGCCGGAGGGAGAAAATGAAAGCAGAAATAAAATTAATTGGAACAGAGTGGATCTCTAAAAAAACCCAAGTGAATTATTGAGCTGCGAGAAAGCCAGTTAGAGCGAGCGGACGTAAAACAGAGAGACGGTTTGACTCCCAAACCAAAGCACGTCACCGTCTTCCATCCGTGTTCGGATCCCGCTGTCCCCCAGCAGAGCAGAGTACATTAAAGTGCATTAAAGCTGCAGCTCCCTCTGACTGGCCTATATAGAGTTCGCCTGCACATCAATCTTTCATGGCTAACCCCAAAAATATAGAGCGAGCCTAATTCACCGTGAGTCAACACACACCCTCAGAGGGCAGGGACGGTTTCCACGGTTCTGGTACCACGGTGGCGTTTTTTCCAGAAACTCGGCACCCCTTTGAAAACCTCTCCCGTTTTATCTGCCTACAGCTTCACCCGTGTCCTCCACCACGTGTCTCCACCTGCTCCATCTCTGAGAAGGAAGCAAGCTCGTTCCTCGCCTCAGTAGCCCGACGTGGACTCGTACTTGCTGGTGGCGACCGAGCAGTGATGTCGAGCCGGTACAGATCAGGTCTCTGATCAGTTAAACGTGAACGATGAGAAAAACGGTGACGCACGGCGGGAACATGTTATGTGCTGCGTCCTGAGGCGTGAAACATGGAAGTATTTACTTAGCACACAGAGACACATTTACAGCATATTAAAGCATGGAAACACTGCCAGGGGAACAAACAGCGTCCTCCACATTGTGTGTCATGTATCATGCTGTGTGTTCTCTCACTGTAACGCGCACACAGAAACAGACGATGGATGTTTTTTTATTATTAAACTTTAAATATTTAATGTAAAGAAACGTCGTGGCAGTTTCACGTCTGTTGGACACACACTCTGTGTTTTTGTCCCTCCGGTGCGGCGACATGATCAGCTGTGGTCGCACACACAGTCCAAAGGAATTTCCTTCCATGTGTAAAACCTCGTTTGTACTAATTACGTTCTCGTGTCGAGCGGCAGTTTAATACAACGTTCACGTAAAACTCAGGAAGAAAAGACTCGAGTGGACGTTAGAGGAACTGCAGTCTGCGGCACTAGAGGTCGCTGCTTGGTTTGTCCGTACTCTTGCAGAACTTGCAAAGAGTGTGATTCCTTTCCTACAGTTTGCAGCTGAACGTCCGTGAAATAGTTGTTTGATTCCCGGCTCTTGTAATCGGCCTGCAGAGTTTCTTTTTCGGAGCGTAACAAAGGCCGACGTGTCCAACATGACAGAAACGTTAAAGTACGCCGACGTGTCCAACATGACAGAAACGTTAAAGGACGCCGACGTGTCCAACATGACAGAAACGTTAAAGGACGCCGACGTGTCCAACATGACAGAAGGGCAAAAATCCAACCTGTATTTTTAAGACAAAGTCACACGTCTGAAAGTCCTCGACTCGGAGTTGCAGTTGTAACAGCAAAAAGGGTCACCGCCCGTCAATCTTCCACATTTTAACTGACAGGGAGATGTGAACGGCAGATGGTACGCTCTCTGAATATCTATCTGCCTCTCACACACACACACACACACACACACACACACACACACACACAAACACACGGTTTCCTGGTGTATGGGGTGCTGCAGTTTGTCTAAAGTAGGTCACGAGGGCAGTGTTGACCATTACAGCCTCTGACTGTGGCAAGCAGCTTACCTCACTCACTATTAATAGATACACACACACACACACACACACACACAATCAAACAGGCAGCAGATCACGGAGGAATGAATGCGTAACTCGACATAACATTAGTGCTGACACACCTTTACCTTTACCGCCTGTTGCTCAGGTCGAAAAATAGAGGAGAGGAGAGGAAAGGAAAGGAGAGGAAAGGAAAGGAAAGGAAAGGAGAGGAAAGGAAAGGAAAGGAGAAGGAGAGGAGAGGAAAGGAAAGGAAAGGAAAGGAAAGGAGAGGAAAGGAGAGGAGAGGAAGGAGAGGAGAGGAAGGATAGGAGAGGAAAGGAAAGGAGAGAAGAGGAAAGGAAAGGAAGAGAGAGAGGAAGGATAGGAGAGGAGAAAGGAAGGAGGAGAGGAAGGAGGAGAGGGAAGGAGAGGAGAGAGAGAAGGAAAGAGGAGAGGAGAGGAGAGGAAAGGAAGGAGAGGAGGAGGAGAGAGGAGATGAGAGGAAAGGAAAAAAGGAAAGGAAAGAAAGGAAAGGAAAGGAAAGGAAGAGGAAAGGAAAGGAAAGGAAAGGAAAGGAGAGGAAAGGAAAGGAGAGGAGGAAAACAAAAAGGAGCCCACATTCCTTTTATTGTGAAAGAGCATTTCAAAAGCGACACCCTCCCTCCCTCCCTCCCTCCCTCTCCATCTATAATCCATTTTCTTCAAGGTTGCACGGGAGCAGGAGAAGAGGAAGAGGAGGGCAGAGTGAGAGGAGGGAGAAAATGAGAAGGGAGCAGAGGGCGGGGAGGAAATTGGGAGAGAAAAAAGAGCAGAGCTGAAGGGAAACCAAAAAAATATATTAGATGGGATGCAGCGGGTAAGAGGAGAGGTGGGAAATGAGAAAGGAACAGACGGAGGGCAGAGCTGAAGCAGAAAGTGAAGAGAGGAAAGAAGAGAGGGAAAAAAACCAGGGCGAGGCAGAGCAAAGAGGAGGAGGAAGAACGAAGAGCCAGAAGGCAGAAGATGACGAGGGCAGAGGAAACTCGAACAGGAGAAGCATAAAAAATTGGAAGTGTGCGTGAGGACGGGGTGTTGTTACACGCCTGTGAGGAATCATGTGCTGCCTCCTTCCCTAAATATGTCAGGAAACCCTCGAACGGCTCGACTGCACGAAGCTACGCTGAACAAACCTGCTGCTTTTTAAAGAGGAATGAAGTCTTCACGAGTCTGCTTCCTCCGTCGCTGCAGCCTTGAATCCAACAAAAGCTATTGTCCTCTTCAGTGCTACGATTTCTGTGCTTCGATAAATGAAAGTACACAGACGTGCGTACAGTAATAAAACTCATCAGGATATTTGTAATAAAGTCACATGATTTATTCCCACTGTGGTCCTGAAGTCAGAGGCAGACAGGAAGAGAGAGACGTTTATGTATCAGTGCATCATAATCCATATTTACACAAACGAACCTCATAAAACCTCAAAATTATTAAAACTGGACAGAATCTCTATGCTGACTGTGTTAGCGTCTGTTTTTAAACTGTATTCTGCAGGATTGTCCTGGATGATGATGATGATGATGATGATGATGATGATGGTGAGTTTCCTGGATGATGGCGGCATGACGCAGCTGCAGTTATGAATCCTTCAGTCGGTTTGCATCATCATGTCTCATTCGTATGTGACTGTAGTAAAAGTCTGCAGCTCTTCTGTGACTGATGTTAATTTCACGACGATCCTTAAAGCAGCAGAAGTGAAGTGACGACGTGAACAGTGGACCACTTTGATGAAGATAAATGTGTAGTAAACCTCTCCAGGCGCCGCTACACTTCCATTATTCTCACATTTAAACTGAGCCGAATATTCAGTGACTGACTCATATTAAAATTTTTGTCTTGGCACATTGAAATTCATTTGTGCAGCAGCTATGCAGATGAAGTTTGCTGAATTCATGAATCACAAATATTAACTGAACATCATCTTTAACTTCAGACTGAAGTTTTCTGTTTAATGGAAGCTCGGCTGGTTTTAATGCTTTGAGATCGCGTAAACTTCTTGACTGTTCCTTTCTTTGCATGTCCTGCCGTGTTGCTGCACCGTGTGGAGGTAACTCTGTGCCTGGATCAGTTATGCAGCTCGTTAACAGCAGATCAGCTGCACACACACGGTTATTTCTTCCTGTATATCAAACATTTTGCACATTTTGCAGCAGCTCTGCTCCGAGCTCCTCGCCCTCTCTCTCTGTAACAATCCACTGTGGCCATCACGGCCCGTCCTCCATCGTTCACACCGAACTGTGAGGATAAACTCAGCAGCAGCAGGAGTTTTAATTTAATGACACGAGATGAACCTCAGTGTGAGCGCGTGCAGACGGTGTAAATATATCTGTGTGTGTGTGTGTGTGTGTGTGTGTGTGTGTGCGTGTGTGTGTGTACTGGGTGCCAGCAGAGAATAGGCAGCATGTTTCCATCTGCACAGCGACCAGCCGAGGCTTTTAGCAGGGAAACAGGAAAATATACTGCACCTCCACACACACACACACACACACACACACACACACACACAGCCCCACCCCCTCTGCATCACTTTATACATCGCTCCATCCCGTCCAACCATCCCCCCGCTCTCCTCCTCACATTTTGTTTGTTCCTCCTTTGTTCAGCCTCTCTCTCTCTCTCTCTCTCTCTCTCTCTCTCTCTCTCTCTCTCTCTCTCTCTCTCTCTCTCTCTCTCTCTCTCTCTCACTTCTTCTTCTCTTTCTTCAGTCTTGCTCGGTCAGTCTCTCTCCTCAGTGATGGAGTCAGGGATGATCACCTCCTCCTCTCCTCTCCTCTCCTCTCCTGTCCTCTCCTCTCCTCTCTGATGCAGACCAGAAGGAGTGGCCCATTGTTCTCCTCTTGCGGCCGTCACACATGCAGCCTGTGTGTTACTGCTCAGTGTGTGTGGACTCACATTATTTGGTATATTTACAGGACTCAGTAAGGACGGTCTGATTGTCACGTTGACGTGCTCAGCGTCGCTCTGCAGCTCTGATCGGGCGCTCACGCTCGATGGCGGCAGGTAAAGACAAAAGTTTGGAGCTCCAAACAGACGTGGCGTTTGAGGTCGTGGGAGGAGCGACTCCCACGACCTCATGTTGTACTTTAGTGAACAGACTGATGAAAACAAACAGCAGAGGATGTTTCCACTGACAGGCTGATGGATCTTCTTCCTGCGTGTCACGGAGCTCCACTGTTGTATTAAAAACACATCAGCGAGGCACGCTGCTGCACTGTGACACGCACCTTTATTACACAGAACACACACTCTAGTTTATTTTGACTCACACACACACACACACACACACCGGCTCTGAATGTGGATTAATCCACCGATGAAAATAGTCCCAGACGTAACGTGGCCTCCCGATTTGAGTAACGTGGTAAAACCTGTAGCGAGCAGCTGTTTTAGGAAACGAGCCACAGACAGTTTGACATCAGTGCTGATGACTTTTGGTCGAGTTTAGCAAAAATCTGACACCTTCTGCATGAAGACACAAAGTTACCGAGCTGTTTGTGAATGTGTGTTAGAAAAGGTGAATGGAAATTTCCTCAGATTATCTGATTATAATGAGTTACTATCAGTCTGCTTAGTCCACACATGAACTCCTGAGAGTGTACGTGATGTATAATTCATGTCGTGTTTTTGCCTCTGCTGCTCTGTGCAGCTAGAAGTTTGCTCCATATCTTATGCATTAGTTCTTGAAGGACTCCGTAGATTGTTGTTGTTAGCTCACGCGTCCGTCAAAGATACATCTATTTGTCATATTTGCAGAATTCTTCTGAATGTGTTCAGTGTGTTCAGGACGTGTGGAGCAGCTGCTGCTGTATCGGTGTGTCGGCTGAGATTATTTCCTTCTCTCCTCTGCTGCCCACATGATGCAATATTAATTGACTCATCAGAGGAGGGAAAGTGTGTGTTAGTGTAGTGTGTGTGTGTGTGTGAGAGAGAGAGCGGGCGCTCATAGCCAATCCATCTCCTATTCTTCCTCTTCCTCCTCTCCTGAGAGACGAAGCCTCAGCACAGTGCGGCTCTATATCATGTATACAGAATGAGGACTGTTTGATTTTGTTTATTTTATCTTTTATGCATGAAATTCCTTCGATTTCACACACACACACACACACACACACACACACTGCCATGGAATGACCTCAGTCACTCACATCTCTGTTGTGCTTCGTTAAAAATCCTGAAAAACTTCGAATCTTCATCAGAAACCGACTAAATCTGTGTCGGCTCTTTCACCAGGATCTGATTGAGTTTTGAAAGTTTTCCTCTGTTGGTCGTGTGTGTGTGTGTGTGTGTGTGGTCTCAGTTTCTATGAGTGACAGGAGGGAATTGGCGGAGAGGATTACATCTCATTAAACAGTGAGATGGATCTGTTCAGCTTCAGATTGCCATCAGCAGGATTAACTGTGCCGCTGATAATGAGTGACATAATGAATCTGTCCCCGCGGCGTTCAGAGAAACACGCAGTCGTAGAATTTTTAGACGTGAAACTCTGATTTCATTTTCAGATCATCGTCCACAAACGATGGCGACTGAAATCAATCAAGGTTTCTTGTGTGTGTCGATCCAAACTGCTGACCTCAGGTACACACAGGCTTTAACGTGGCAGCAGCTTCTTCTCTTTCTTCGTTAGTTTCAGATCGCTCCTCGTGATCTCTTGCTCAGATAGTCGGTTCATCCCTCCAGGAGAGTTCACAGGCTGTGGAATCAATGGCAGCGTGCACTGAAGCTGTTCTGCAGACTTCTTCTGAGACGCTTCACGCTGGTTTGTCCTTTGATTCCAGCCGCCTGTGTGTGTTTCAGCTGTAACTTTGAACTGGCGTTACCTGGAAGAAAGGAGAGCTGGAGACAGACGGCTCTGCCAGACGAGACGTTAATGTCACAAACTGAACCACAGCTGATGTTTCCTCCACAGTACATTCATTATTTCAGTCCCGTTTATATTTCCACTCCTTTATAAATTGGATTAAAATTGCGTTTGGTGAGTTAATGAGTTTTTTTCTGATTGTTTCTCGCAGCTCTCGTGTTTTTATTCGTGAGGATACGACAGGAAACGAGGAGACGTGCGTTTCACAGTCAGACTGTGGGAATCCTTCAGGTCTAATCAACATGTTGAATCCATTTCCATCATCTGCAAACATCTGCAAAGCTGCACCGCTTACACCCGCGTTCACGTCTAACAGCCTTTGGCAGGAGTGTGTATCGTGTCACCGGGTGCCCGAGACAAAGCCGGGACCCGTCCGTGAAAACGACTGGACACTTGTTTGTCTCGTGTTTGGACGGATTGCAGGATTTCTTCTTTTAATCTGGAGTTTTACAAGTTTCCAGATGTCTGCAGTGAAAACGTTTAACCCGTTTCCAGAAGTCGTCGAGGCTGCAGCAGCTGTCCGTTACAGTCGCGTTCTGACTGTGGCTGAGAAAATGGGACAGTGTTAAGAACCGCAGGACTGCATTTAAATCACAAATGGAGCCGTGAATGTGTATGCTAATCATTACCATAATTGCTGAAAATTGATGCTGTTAATGTAGATAATTACAGTCTTTGCATTTCCACATTTACATATGTGCGTTTTGTTGACGGGGCTGAAATCAGTCGAGTGATTTCAGAGCGGATGAGAGTAAACAAGCCGCCTGGTTGACTCTGTCTCTCCGTCCTCTCCCTCCACGCTCATTCAAACTAATGCTCGCTCCACCTCTCCATCACTCTTTTCCTCTCAGCTTGTCGTCTGACCCGTCCCACCCGCCTCTGTCCTCACACGTAAGGCTCCACGTGGACCTCGGTCCTGCTCGTGGACGCCTCCTCCGGCGGTTCGAGCACCCCGGGCTTCAGAGGCAGATGAAGCTGTTTCACAGCTGGAAAAAGAAGAATGCTCCAAGAGCCTGAGCAGCTCTCTGTTGGGCGGCGAGCGTTGAGACAAAGCAGAGGTCTCAGATTCGTCACACTGGACTCGGAAACGGGACGAGAGATGCAGCAGTCTGGTTTCCACCTGAAGACCTTCATGCTGCAGGATGCGAGCCTCCTCCTCCTTCTAAACAGCAGACAGAAAGTCAACAGAGAAGTTAATAAACGAGCGCGTCATCATCATTAATTAGTTTGAATATTATCACGTTGACCTTCTTCTTCTTCTTCATCATTGTATCACCGCGCCGTGTCAGATTTCATCCTCAGAGACGTGAATCATCTCGTTCACGGTGAGATAATCAGTGCCGGTTCATCATCTCAGCATTCAGACGTCGTCTGCTGTGTGTGTGTGTGTTTGTTGTGTTTTCCTGCAGATGACGTCAGACGTTCATTAGAGTGAAGTTGGAGATATTTTAGATTACGGAGAGAACGCCGTCCCCTCTGTCCTGGGAGAGACGGTCACCTGACCCCCGCGAGCTGCTGCATCCATCAGCCCGCTGAGCGAGGACCACCGAGGATGATGGACAGCATCGAATTAGAGCGGGAAGTGGGTGAAAGGGCAGGAGAGAGGGCGGGAGAGAGAGAGAGAGAGAGAGAGGGATGATGGAGGAGAAACAGTGTGTGTGTTTATGTGTGTGTGTGTGTGCGTCCCCTGCGGGCAGCCTCGGTGCTCTGCATTGTGTCATGTTGGCATCGCGGCTGGCTGCCTGCCTGCCTGGCGTTGTGCTCGTCCCGTCCTATTAGCTCGCTGACTGACTGCCCGGATCCTGCGTTACTCTGCTGCACAGAGCGCTGACTCTGGATTACAGCGTGACAGCTATTATCTCACCTCGTTATCCTTCCTCACTTGTGATGATGAATTTTATCATCGCTTAAAATAAATAAATAAAATAAGGCGGGCCCGTCGAGCTGCAGCGTTTGGCTCGCTGGCTTTCGTGTAATTGACTCGGTTCATCAGTTCATCCACTTTGGTTTGTTGACTTATTTAAATACTGTCGTCCTCGACGACAGCTGCAGAAGATGTAGCTGTTTCCTGTCACAGTTAAAGGTCCGTGTGTCACATGTAGGGGGCGCCGTTTCCTGATGGTTCACACTGATTCTAGTAATACGACCACAGTCTATGTTTTAGTGATGGGTTCATAACTCTTCCTCCACATGATGGTGTGATATCAGAATATTTGATCTTCCAGTTTTCTGCTTTAATTGATCCAGATTAATTGTTGTTAAATAAAATCACAGCTGACTTTAAATTCATGGATTCATGACGTAATCAGACGTGACGCTGAGTTCATCTGCTGGTTGGTAATCAGTTGTGTATTGTGTGAACAGTGTGTGTGTGTGTGTGTGTGTGTGTGTGTGTGTGATATTATAAATAATGTGTTAGTTCATTATTTTGTTTGTATCTTGTATTTAATTGGTCTGAGTCTCCTGAGACGCCACGTCTCTTTTAGCAACGAGGTTATGTAGTGTGTGTGTGTGTGTGTGTGTGTGTGTGTGTGTGTGTGTGTGTGTGTGTGTGTCGGGGTGTATAAGCAGTACCAGGCTGTGACAGCCGTGTCTTTGTTGCTGCTCTGCTGACTGTACCATCCTCCTCTTCTACCCTGTTGACCTTCTATACTCTCTTTATGCTGCAGAGTCTCCCACACACACACACACACACACACACACACACACACACACACACACACACACACAATGGCAACATTTAGTTCACCCAAATTTCATTACAGCGCA